>CAUOFW020007128.1:0-21978 GCA_963454935.2 Ilex paraguariensis | reverse complement strand
TCCGTATGGTATCCATATTGATGATATTTTCTCCTACAGGATCAATCCTTGTTAAAGTTGAGCTTTGATTTCTACGCCCCTTCCATGGAATTTTATAATGCCTTTTTTCGAACTTTTTTTTTTAACCCTTGGCGGATGGTGGATGCTTTATCCTTTTCTATAGATTCATTATTTAAAAAGTAATGTTATTAAGATATAATTTAAAAATTTAATGATTATTGATGAGCCCAAATTTTGTTGGATTAGGCCCAGTTAATTAAGTAAGCCCAAATTAGTTATAAGGCAGGCCAAACCCAACTTATGGATTCGGTCTAGTCCAAAGTCTAAGGGAGTGCACGTGAGGAGCAATCATCAGGACAATCACTCTCCAAGATCAAAACTATCTCTAATTATACTTATCATAGTTGTGGCTATCCTCCCTGAAAAGTTAGAAACATACCTTCTATAACCACCATCTCAACTATGGCTCTGTGCGTATAAATTGTAAGCTCTCTCCACATGGTCGAGACACATCTATACATCTCATGCACAATTATCTCTCTCATAACTACCAAGAGCATACGCTTATTTTCTCTCACGTACTATTTTATCGTTGTCGTCTTTAAAGTGGAGTAGGTCATTTTGACCGAACCACTATATATCTGTGTGTTGATCTCACCTTATATTTACTACATTTATTACATATAGTAATTATTCGATAAGTGGTGCATAAATCAACTTTTATGCATTATCAATTATAGTTATTGGATCGTCAGTAGGTCCCAGTATTTGATATTGTCCATTATCAATTTAATGGTTCTAATGCATTAAGTTATTAAATTATGTCTCAATATTAGTGTTATTTAAACATTCTAATAAGTTATTATTCTCTGATCTAAAAAAAAAATGTTATTCTTCATTCTAATAAAGTTTTACTTATGTACATTAAAATTTTATAAAAAAAGTTGCTTTCAGTCCTTGGTCATACCAATTTGGTGGAGAGTGTTAGGTGGTACTTCTTCTCGTCATCAACCTCAGAGAGAGTACCGAGGCTAATTATTTGAATGATAAAATGATGTTATAATAGTGGGAAGCGGAGACGATATTACTGCAAAACATGGCTTCTGCAATTTTCTGCATTGGACTCATACTTTTCTCTCTCCTCCTCCTTCCATGTGAAGCCCATGAAACCATACAACCCTTTGAATATATATACCAGTTGGGAGATTCATTGGCAGATACAGGGAACCTTATTCGCCAAAGCGCCACCGGCAAAACAGTAGCTGCTGCCCATCTGCCGTATGGCGAAAGCTTTCTTGGCAGGCCCACCGGACGCTGGTCTAATGGCCTTCTCATTATAGACTTCGTCGGTAAGCCCACTTACACATTATTATATTACTCCGATTTATCCCTTCATAGGCTTCATCAGTAAGCTGGTTTACGGCAAAACCTGACATCAGTGTTAACTATTTCTTGGGATTAGCTCGAGAAACTTTTTTTTTTTTTTTCACTGTCAAGTATATTTTGATTAATTTACACATACTTTGATTAATTTTTTTTTTCTGATCAGATCAATGACAAATTATTTACGCCAAAATTTGATTATTCATGATAAATAAATTCCTCTTAATGCCTATCTTCGACTTTAGAATGTGTAGGATGGACAGAAAATGTAATATGTTCTAATGGAAAGGCTAAGGACGAATCTATGAAAAATAATAAGCCACCATATTAAAAACGTAGTGTATGTTGCTATAGTTGCTTGCAAGTATAACTATACAACCACCAAATACATGACTTGTCAGTTTGTAAATACTTGGGTCAACATCTTCAACCACCATGCAGCATCTCAATCGGCAATTTGCGCCAAAGGACTATATTTTAAAATATACAGGACTCGTTTGGTAAAATGATTATAAAGGAATTAAATATTGAATTGTACTATTTTTTATTTAATAAAGCCTAATATTTTATTTGGTAAGCAAATTTGAATCCTTACTAATTTCAAAAATATATATTAATCGTACATTTATCATATATTTTTATACAATAGACATGTATTATGAATGTATTTTAATATCACAAAGACAAGTGGAATTATAATTTAACTCAAACGTATTATTTTACATATCTACTATTATAACCCCCCAGCTGATAAAATCAAACTGTCATCAATGTAACAAGCACTGATTGAATGTATTTTTGTTAATTCAACCTTAACATGAAGAAATAATTTCCTAATCAAACAACCGATTGCATTGAATAACTACTATCCAATGTTTATATTGTATATTGTCAAACACTAAATAAAATTACTTATTATTCTAATATCCTATTTAATCTTGTATTTTATCTATTTGTATTGTATTAGACTGTATAATTTTATCAAATTCATTCATTTCTAATATAGCAACCAAACGAGCCCATAGAGCTCGTTTGGTTATCATATAAAAAATTAATGGATTAGATAAAATAATTCAATTTTATACAATACAAAAGAATAAAATACAATTGAGTACGTCTATCAAATATTCTATTAAGTACAATTTTTATAAAATTTTTTGTGTTTAGGTACAAAATTCAAAATGAATTAAAATCTTTTTTACCTAAACACCCTTCCTTAATTTATGCAATCATCATTGACAGTTATTTGAGAAAACAAATATGTGAAGATTAACAATAATAAAGGGAGGTAAAATAAGAGTTTACATAAAGTGAGAAAAAGTAAAAACAAAGGTATTTCGTGCTAAAATATGAAGATGGAGTATGGATGCAAACTACAGGTGAAATATATATATATATATATATATATATATATATTTGTATACAGTTTTTTCCCATGCCACCAACCTTGCTTCCATGTCATTTGATCAAAAGGAATAAAGTCTTTTACTATGATGATTGATGAAATCCTGAATTTTTCCAAAAAAAAAAAAAGAGAATCAGTTAAGATGTTTTGTTAGATATTATGTATTGTTCGTCGTTGAGATATAAGAAAAAAAGAACTTCTTTATTTTTTTAAATGGGTGTAACTGTTTTTTAATTTGTATAACTGTTTTTTAGTGGATGTAACTATTTTTTTAATAAGTGTAACTGTTTTTAAATGAGTGTAACTGTTTTTTTAATGGGTGTAACAATCACAGTCTCATGCAATTGTTATGGCTTAATGGTGTAACGATGCCGCAATACTAAATGGTGCAACTATTTAGTTTATATAAACAATTGAATGACAAATTGAGTTTATGTTATAATTTTGTGTAATTGTTTTGTGTAACTGTTTGGTCTATTGGAACACATGAATAACTGTTTGGTATATTACATGATAATTGTAACTGATTGATGTAATTGATTAGTGTAATTGTGTTGTTATAATATTAATATAAATAGAGTAAGAGAAAATAGACAGAGAGAGAAAGAGAAATTGTTAGAAAAAATATGCTCTTATTTTACCTCTCATTACTTAATTAGCCAAAAAAAGAAAAGAATACAAAAAGGTTTCCATCCATTCGTTGTTTACCCATGACAATAGTGGTTTTTTTTTAAAAAAATACATTTTATCCCAAATTAGTTTTTAACTTGTACTTTTCTCCAAATAAATCTAAAATATTATACCGAATTCTAAATTCTCCAATAACATAACGGCGCTCTAAATCATTCAAAACTAGGATCCAACGTGTGCAAGCGGGCTTATTCTTGTCTTTCTTCTGAGCCTTTTCTTCTGTGGCTGGAGCCTTGACAATTGACGTTGTCTTTCTAAGCCTTTAAAAAGCTAAAAGCCTTTTTAATTTGCCGTCCGGTATTTTATGTGGCAGGCTTTCAAATTCCTTTTGCACCATTTTTTTAAGAAAAACAAAAATAATCTTTGGATTTCTCGCATCCAAAATTTCTGAATTTGGGCCGAATAGGCAGCGAGGATTCAACAACATTATCTATAAGAATGTAAGGTCGAACATTAAGTTAAAAAAAATATTATTTGGACCTAATTTAAAGATCTAGTGATATATAACTATTGGATCGATTGTGGGCTTCATCTAATATTGTAACTCACAACTAATCTAATTGTTGCATTAAAATCACATCATTAGATCTCGAGATTAAGTCTTCAAATAAGATTCCTATAGCATTGCTCTTAAGATAAATGTTGCGGTGGAATCTCGATTGTACAATTATTGTCACGCTATTGATTTTGCTCAAATTCAGATTATTCAAAAAATTCAGGTGTGTGTAAACATGTTGTAAAAACAAAAGCTTCACGATTACAACTAATAAGTGAGGTTTCCAAGCGAAATACACAGTCAAATATTACCGAGAAAAATACAACTAACATCAAATGTTAGATATATTCCCAGTTCACGCCAATCAACACTCCAATCGGGTAAGTATCTGCATGTGTGCTCGCTTGAATATTTATGGGTGTGTGTGAGTTTGTATGTGTTTTTGCAGAACATTATACATGGCTAAACTTATTTATGTGGCGGATGATTGACAGCCATAGCTCTTTCTCTCCCACTGCTCAATCCTTATCTCGAAAGCAACGCCACATTCGATCATGGCGCCAACTTTGCAGTAGCCGGAAGTACAACATTGGACTATACTTTCTTGACCACAATGGGCGTTTATAATCCAACGACTAATATTTCCTTAGGTGATCAGCTTAGCTGGTTTAAATCCCACCTCAACACCATTTGCCACACACCAGCAGGTTTGTCTAGTTTGTTCCTATTCTACAGTTGTTTTAAAACTTTATTCCCCAAATACCGTGACTTATATCTAAACTATACTAGTTTTTTGTGAAACCGTGGCTACATCTACGCTTTTCAATGTAAATTCTGCAAAACACGCTTTTGATAAAAAAAAGAAATTATTTTTAATCATGTTTTTACATTGAAAAAAATTTCCAACTACGGTAGTTTCAAAAATAAGTTGAAAAAGGATGATATTGTGGGAAACAATTTAAAACATAACGGTTTTTTGATCAATTATACTAGGTTTGTCATTATTTCTCCTAACATCGTCAACAGCAACTCACTGAAGCTATGACTAAAATAAGGTTCAAAAACTGGAGACCGTTTCTAACAAATTGGGATAACTCGACCTAATTGAGCCGTGATTTGGCTTGTTGGAGTCGTAGTTAAAGCTAATTGGAACCTGCCTTTGTATACGGCATCGAACATCAAAAAGTTCCTTTTGATTCCATGGAAAATCTTGTAACTGAAATTGCCTGACTTTCTTTTTTTCCCTTTTTCATACATTACTTCAGAATGTGAGGAACTGCTCAGCAAGGCTCTTGTCTTCGTGGGAGAGATCGGAGGCAATGACATTAACTATCCTTTCATGCAGGGCAAATCCATTCAAGAGATTTACACTTATCTGCCATATGTGATAGAGGCCATTACTAATGTTGTTAGAGTAAGTTTATAAATGAATATTATCACAGTTTAATTATTTTCAACCTTCACCTAAAGCAGTTATTAGGCAATACAATGCATGAAACTTCCACCACTACGAAGTTTCGTAGTGTCCTGCAACGGAGAAACTGTTTTGGAAATTTGAGAAATTTTTTGCAATTCATGTAATGCAGGGTTTATATACCATAATTCACATTGATGTTATTAGCATATTGTGCAGGAAGTGATACACCTTGGTGCTGTAAATATCATAGTTCCCGGAAATCTTCCAATAGGATGCTTACCGGGCTTCCTAACAACCGTCTCTGGTGGTGATGCGACAACATATGACACTATCGGATGCTCAAAAGAATTAAATGAGCTAGCATTGGTTCAGAACAACTATCTCCAGGACTCTTTAGCCTTGCTCAGGCTTGAATTTCCTCGTGCTAATATAATGTATGCCGACTACTATGCAGCTTACCAAACAATTCTTTGGCATGCAGCTGATTTAGGTGAGTAGTTCACCAAAAAAGGGGAAATCCCCACGCTCTTACAACTTGATATATGATCTTGAATGATTTTAACAGTTAAAATGCCATATAATGCTTGTTTGTGTAGGGTTCAACCCTAAAACGTTGTTAAAATCATGCTGTGGAATTGGAGGGCTATATAACTACGATGAGAACAGGAAATGTGGGTCTCATGGTGTGCCTACTTGCCCTAACCCAGGTCAATACATAAGTTGGGATGGAATCCATTTGACACAAGAGGCATACCGTCATATTACAAAAATTCTCCTAGCCGATATCTTTCCTACAGTGCAATCCATTTAGTAGATTCGACTAAAACAAGTTTTTTGAAGTCTGTAAGTAAAAATTGGACTTTTTTCTATTGAGATGTAAAGAGGTTAAGATGTGTGTGTCATTGTACAAAACAATTCACTCATGAAAGTATTGTGTGACCTTCACCAATTTGTGATAAAGGGTATCACTGTAATATTTGCAAATGAAAAGTAATCCCCTTATTTATTTGCTTGGCACAACTTTATCTAAGAGCTGTAGTAAATCCTAGACCTGGTAATCGTAAAAGACTAAAGGAGTTACTTGGTCGAGAGTCTCGTATCGTGAATATATGGAATGTCCGCTCATTAAGAATAAAAAAAATGGATTGGTTTTGATTCAAGAGCAAAAGAAGAAGCACATTGTTACAATGTCATGAGAAATAAATGAGGGCAACATTAGGTAGTTGAAAGCCAGCATAAAACTTGGCACACCTATATGGACACAAGGTAACATCGTTGCTATCAAAAAGAAGAGAAAAGTTCAATAGAAAGCAGCAATGGAATTAAGTAACACATGGAAAAATAGTTGCAACTAATACACACCATCCAACACCACCGATTAACATTTCCATTGATAAATTAACAATAATAGATCATCTCTTCAATAGTTTCAAATGAAGATGAACAAAAAAGTGGAATAAAAATCATGATCAATCAATATTGACCCCAGTCTAGTAACCCTGAACTTACATCGCAGAATAAGTTTGACATGAGAGGCATGATCTCATAACAATTTGGTCCCAACCACAAATAAGCACTGGATAATAGTTGAAACCAACCAATAACTAAAACCCTGACGTCTTACTGACATTAAAATTTACTCACGGTGTATACTTCAACCTACTATCCTAACACAATAAACAACTTTTATAACCTATTAACTATAACACAGGCCTCCGATTACCATAACTCAGAATCCAAAGGGACCATGCTGGTAAGCGTGTAAAAATACGGATCTAATGAATAAGAATGGGGTTGACAAATATAATTAAATTGAAACGTTGATTTGTGCATAAATATTGATTTAGAATCCAACTTTAAGCATGTTGATTTATGCAAAATACTAGTCCTAACTGTTTCAATTGATCTGTTAATGCATAAGAATGTCAAAAGAATTGGAAAAAAAGGATAAAACTCTCTCAATATTATTAATTCACCAGAAAACTGTCAAGTCGTGCGGCTACAAGAGTTTAAATAATACTAGAAACCCTAAAACCAACTAGAAAATGTAAAAATGTGGCATAATTATCATAGTCACACAATTTGGGCCATTATTACAGATTTTGCCAAAAGAGGAAAGTTCCAAACTAATTAGATGACTAAAATCTAATAAGCACCCAAATTATGATAGAACTGGCGAAAATCATCGCAGACTTTAAACGGTAAAGTCATTTAACTACAAAAAGTTATCAAAAATGACAAAAACGTGTTTTCCAGACTTAAACGATCAAATTTGCCCAAAATTTGCACAGGGTCATAGCATCCTCTTTATGGGCTGCCTTGAATTCACTTCCCCTATTCATTTTTTATTGAACATGGGTGTTTTCAAACCTATGTTTCTGAAAATGACTTTAAAAAAATAACTACTTTAATTAACCCGAACCACTGACTTTTTCAATCCTAGCGATCGACCTAAGTACAGTGTTGCGATATGATATGCATCAGCTAACAAGGAAACATAGAACACCCTTCCTAGTATCTTTCTACCCATAAATGTACAATACGCGGTGGATATTGTAGCCGATCACCAACATCTACTATGAAAACCAAATTCAACCTACTACTCAGCTAGAAGTACCCAAAGCAAAAATGCAGTTGTCAATAAAGAGGAAAATTTGCTTGATATTCAGATGACCAAGACCTTTGGAACATCTACTGGGAATGGGTGAATCTCATCCATCCAAGCCTTCCAAACCGCACTGTTACACTTAAATCCGGGCTCGAATGCAATTTGCCATGTTCTATCTCCCTTTGGCTTCTGAATATGCTAGTTCGTACCAAAGGGTGCTGCTTGAAGTGTTTCCAAATTGGCAAAGCGTCATTCTTGACGGCTCCACCCAGTCCGAGAACTGCAAGTTTTTCTCAGTATAAGAAAATTGAGCAAGTAAATTAAAATAATTTATTGACCATTGTGAAATTTGGATTCACGGTAAACTCTATTAAACATTAGAACTTAGTGTTGATCCAATGATAAAACCATATCATTATGCCATCAAATTAAATCAAATTTTTAAGTCCAAATAATACTACTTAAGAAAATTAATTTTTTGAGAGGAGATTTATTTATTTTTTGCGACGGACCAAAAAAATCGCAAAAAATGTACTATCTGCAAAGTATACTACTATCTGTAATGAAAACTGGCGAGAAATTGTAATTTTTTACAACCAATATATTTTGTCACAAATAGTACTAAATTGTTGCAAAAATAAATAATTAAAAATCAAAATAAATATATTAATTGGAGACGTTATTGATTACATCACAATAAATTTATTTGGAAATTTTTATGACGATGTTTTTATTTTGCATACTTTTTTATATAAATAAAATTAGAGTAAAAAATAAAATAAAAGAATTAATTTGTTACGTTTTTAAAAAAAAATTGTCGCAACGATTAAATTTGCACCGTAGAATGAAAATATTGTATTTCTTAATATAAAACGATGTAGTTTCTACCTTTTAAAAAAACCTCATCTCCAAACGATGTTATTTGGGAAACGTCTCTCTCCTCAATTTTTCTTGAGCTTTTAATCCATGCCAAGGCTTTTTGAAAAAAAAATTCCCAACTAAGAATTGATTTGAAAATAATTCTCAAACACATGGAGTTTTAAAAATATCATTTGGCTTAACGTTTTTAAGTCAAAGGACGTCAATTGGTCTGACGTATTTAGCTTAAAAACGTCAGACCTCAAATGACGTTTTAAAGCTTCTTCTGTGGCCAGTATACACCTCAAAGACGTCAGTCTATTTGAAATTTTTAATTAGAAACGTCAGTTGTACTGACGTGTTTAACCCTCATTCAAAGATGTCTCATTTGACATTTTTAATTAGAAATGTCAATTGTACTAACGTGTTTAACCCCAATCATTTTTTAGATAAGTCCTTAAAAAACGTCAGTTGGACTAACACGTTTGGGAGCAACTTGTGAGCGTCAGACCAACTGACACATTCAAAAATCTCCCCCTATGTCTTTTAAGTAAAGGACTGATCACCGATTGGAATATCTAATGCCTAAATAAAAAAATAAATTAATATTTGTTTGAGTAATTATCATTAGTGACCCCTAAATTATCTCTCAGGTTTTAATGTAGTCCCTAAAATTTTAAATATTTTAATTTAATCCATCAATTATCAATTTTATTTCAATTAAATCATTCCATTATTTATCATCGCCAGATCAACTGGAGATTAGATCAATTTAATTGATTTCAGCATCAATATAACGATAAAAATAAATAAAAAGACCTAATTGTAACAAAATTGATAGTGGAGGACTAAAATAAGATAAGTGAAAGTTCATGGATTAAATTGAAATTGGAGGTAAAATTCAGGATTAAGTATGAAATTTATAATATTTTTTTTTATAAAATATTATAAATGCATCAAATAAATATAATTTCTAATCAATTTTAATATGATCTTAATTTTTTTTCGACTTACAATAATATTTTAAAATATCAAACACCAGTCGTTAAAAATGGCAGTGAACCTGAAACAAATGAATATTCCTGCAAATCCACTTCCAACAAAATCTTTTAACTGCCAATGAGTCACTCTACCATAATACATAAAAATGCTTTTATAAAAAATTAATTAATAAATAAATTTTAATAATTTAAAAATACATAAATTTCGTTTGTTTTACTGATATTATTCTCCCTAACAATGATACCTAAAATTGTTTTGCTCCTTCTCTTTTTGAGAGGATGAGTTTTTTTTATTTATTTAAAAATTTAATTACATTCCATAAATAAATTTTGATAATTTAAAAATTCATAAATTTCGTTTGTCCTACTAACGTTTTTCTCACTAACAATGATACCTAAAAATATTTCGCTCCCTCTCTTTTTGAGTGGATGAGTTTTTTTTTTTTATTTAAAAATTTAAGTACATTTAATAAATAAATTTTGATAATTTAAAAATACTTTTATTTTTTAGCATATCAAACTTTAAAAATTAAAAACGTATACGTATAATTAATTTTAATTTTATGATATAATTATAAACGTATACATAAAATAAAAATATAATTTTATTTGTAATGTTGATCATGTCGACATTAATGTTTATTCGGCTGTGAAAAAATATAAGTTATTCAGAACGTATATATGTTAAAAAAAGATGTCAATAACGTGGTTGATATTCAAAACAACATAAAAGACTATCGAGTACACATAAACATGATGGGATAAAAGTGTCAGACACATCATTGTCTAAATCAGAGAAAATCAGAAAAGTTCAGGATCAGAAATAAGTAATGGATCCTCTAAAATTTCAATTTCGGCATATTCAGGATCAAAATATTCTATTTTAGCATAATCGAGTGCATGGAAACGATCAAGACGACGCTGCATTTGATCATTCTCATGTTCAAGCCTTGATATGACCTCGTCATGATTGTTTGAATTGTGTGAATTGTAAAATATCAATCGAACATATTTTTGGTACCGCAATTCTATGTCAATGACAAAATACTTCAATGTCACAACGTTTGTCATATAATTGTTGTCATCTTGGCGTGGGTTCGATATGTACACCTGGAGGTAGATAATCAGTTGCAGGCCCAACAATTATATGTCTAACTTGTCCGAATTGGTGATAAGGGTCAATGAGCTCATTGCGGAATTCACATTTTCATTCATACCACGTTACACCACTGGAGTCGATATATGATTCGATAGAAGGAACTTTGTTCAGCGATGTTGAACTGTCCATTGAACGTTCATGTTTGTTACCCAAAGATGAACTATTTTGGTCTTTGCGTGAAGAAGAACTTGCAAGTTATGTGCTCCTATACATATTTGTTTGGTGGTGGTGCATTTACATAACTGCGAAAGGTAGTATATATATGCTCGGTTTGGCAATTTAAAATTGTAGTGGAAGGACATCAATCTGCATAGTTTGGTATTGATTTGCTAGTGATGTAAAATGACAATAAAAAAGTTTGGATATGAAAACACACTGCATAGATTGATTAAATTGACAACGCATTGCATGGATTGACTACACACTGCATAGATTGATTAAAGTGACAACACACTGCATAGATTGACTACACACTGCGTACATTGACAATTATAGGAGTGACAATGAAAAATTTAAGATATGACAACACACTGAATAAACTCACAAAGCCACAATATTGATTAAAGTAAATAGGACATAGACATAAGTAATTAAAATTTTTAATTTTCATCAGACATATACTCATCTGATAGATATTGTTCATTAGACAATACATTAGATCGCTCAGTAGCTATTAACTCCCTGCCAAATGCAGTATCAATAATCTACTCAACTCAAAAAATAATAATCTACTCAATACCTAACTTAATAACTCAATCAATAATCAACTCAATTCAATAATAAATATTTTCCTAGAATTTCAATATTTCAATCATTTCATATAATTTCAATATTTCTCATTAAATAATCTAAGCATTTTCACTGAAGGTGGATGCTTTCAATGGTGCAATGGAGGCTGAAAAAATAACTTGGATTTGGGGCTTCGATGGTTGGGTGGGTGGGGCTAGGGGGTCTTGGGTGGCGCAGGGTGGTCTTGGGTGGCATTGGGTGGTGCTGTGTGGTCGTGGGTGGCACTGGGTGGTGGTGCGATGGTTAGCTGCTGATTGAGGGCTGGGTGGTATGGGGATGTTGTTGATTGAGGATGTCGTGTGAGTGAGTTAGGGCTCAAATGGGGGGGGGGGGGGGAGAAGAGAAAATAAGGGAAACGAAAGAAGAGAGGGAAGACCAAGTTTGACTTAAACACGTCAGTATAACTAACGTTTCTAATTAAAAATGTCAAATGGACTGACATCTTTAAGGTCCATACTGGCCACAACATAAGGTTAAAAACGTCATTTGATCTGACATTTTTAAGCTAAAAACGTCAAACCAACTAACGTCTTTTGGCTTAAAAACGTCAGACCAAATGACTTTTTTAAAACTCCCCAGGTTTGGGAAGTATTTCAAACCAAAGCTCATTTTTCTTCAACTCTGTCTGGATCTCCCGCCATACCTCTCGTTCTCTCTCTCTCTCTCTCTCTCTCTCTCTCACAAACACACACACATACACAAAGGAAAAACCTCTCTCTCTCAAAGATCAACTATGACGAACAGTGGTGGTGGTGTAGAGTGCTTCAGGTAAGTTCCTTTGCTCTTTTTTTCTCTCTCTCTCCCCCCCTCACACACACACATTCACACGATTCATAGATAAACACGGGTGATTTTGTGATTTTCACAATGTAGTTGTTCATGATGGGTGCCTATTTCTAGGTTTGGAGCCTGGGTTTGAAGTAAAGTATTTTTATATCTAGATTCTTGGTTTTATTGATGTTTAGATATGTAATGAAAGTGGATTGTTAATTGCGAATGCACAATAGAATCCAAAAAAAAAGTATTATGGTCTTCTGAATCATGACCTGCTAGGGAGTTCCAAGCCATGACTTCTTCTGAAAACTCTCAATCCTTTTCATCCCATCCCGAGCACCTCTTATCTCCTATACCCCATTGTACTCAACCCATGGCTACTCACCTTCCAAACAATATCCATAAACCAGCAACTTTCCCTGATGGCACTATTAAGTATCCCCTGTCCAACGCTCTCATAGTCATATGTTCAAGGGAGAATGTTGAACCAACTTGTTTCTCTGAAGCTGTGAAGCATGCCAATTGGCAACAAGCCATAAACTCCTGAATTTGAAGCCCTTTTAAGCAATGGGACTTGGTCTCTAGTTCTTTCTCATCCTTCTATGAATATTGTGGGCCACAAATGAGTTTTCAAACTTCAACAAAAGCTTGATGGTACTATTGATAAACACAAAGCCCACCTCGTGGCTAAAAAATTTAATAAACTTCCTGAAATTGACTACAATGACACTTTCAGTCTTGTGGTTAAGCCCATGAGTATTCCGACTATTCTCTAACTCACCGTCTCTCAAGGATGGCCTATCAAGAAGACTGATATTCAGAATGCTTTCTTTTCATGGGTATTTAACTGAAGAGGTTTACATGAAACAACCACCAAGTTTTGTTCATCCGCAATTTCCTCATCATATTTGTAAACTACACAAGGCCCTATATGGTTTGAAACAAGCTCCAAGAGCTTGATTTTCTTAGTTAAGTTCCAAACTACTAGAGTTGGGTTTTCAAAGCTCTAAATCAGACACCTCTCTATTTATTTCACAAGGGATCCATTTTTGGAACTATATGACAAGCCTAGATTTAACTGGGTCAAGCCCGATTAAGGAGATAAGCCCAAATTAGCTACAAAGCATGTCAAGCCCAGCTCATGGACTCAGCCTAGTCCAAGATTCAAGGGATCTAAGAATATTAGCGTAGGTGGGGGAGTAATTGTTGGGATAGCCACTCTCCAAGATCAAGACCATTTCTAATTGTAACTATCTTTAGATATAGCTATTCTCTCTGAAGGATCAGTCTTCTATCACATTACGCCACTGCCTCAACCAAGGCTCTGTGCTTATAAATTGTAAGCCCTCTCCACATGAGAATGACATCTCTCTACACACCTTACACAATTATCTTTCTCATAGTTACCAAGAGCATACCCTTGCTCTCTCTCTCTCTCTCTCTTACCTACTACTTCATTAATATAGACTACCGGCCACCGTTGCTGTCTTCAAAGTGAAGTAGGTCACTCTGATTAAACCACTATACATCTGTGTGTTGCTTGTGTTGATATAATATTTGTCTCCTTCATTAATTGCTTTATTGATTCCTCTATTAATCATCCTGAATCATATACTCGACTATTGATTGTGCATAAGCCTATTTTGTGCATCATCACTATGTTTTCAGAAAAGATTATCATAACAAGAGTTTGAAAGATGGGGTATTAATTTAAAGAAAATATGTTTGTTGTAAAGAGGGACAAAGGAGACGAGATCAAAAGGGTTGGAAAACAATGAACCCTCAAGCAGAGACGCGATCAAATTTTCTGGCTCACATGTGCATATCCCTTAAGAGGGATATTGGAAAATTTATTATAGTCAAATGGGAAGAAAGACACAATCATCTTTTGCACATTGTCGAATGTGTGCATAAGATGTCATCCCAACAGAAGGTTAGTGGAGTCTAAGGTATTAATGTTTATATGGCTGACGATTGTAGGATATCACTGAAGGCATCGTATGAGCTCATGAGTACCCAAGTAGGTGAAAGAAAAAGCTTAGGGTTCATCCGTCAAGACCAAAAAAATTACATTCGTGAAAAGAGGCAACATAACTTGAGATACGGTGAAGCGAGTAGTTTGTTGCAATATTTTCAAGGAGAAGTAGCTAAGAATCCATCGTTCTACTATGGAGTCCAATTGGATGTTGATGAGCGCATCAAAAATATTTTTTGGGCTGATCCATGAATGATTATCAATTATGGTCAATTTGGGCACGTTGTCACATTTGACACAACATTCCGAACAAACAAGGAGTACAAACCCTTAGGCATTTTGGTTGGATTCAACCATTATAGGGAGATGGTGATATTTGATGCTGCATTATTGTATGATGAGACAGCAGCATCATTTTGGTGGTTATTTGAGACATTCCTCCAAGTAATGTCTGGGAAGAAACCTATTATCATCTTCACCGACCAAGGTCAAGCTATGGCTAAAGCTATATCTCAAGTGATCCCGAAGACATATCATGGGTTATGTTGCTGGCACATTTGCCAAAATGCTTTAAAGCATTTAGGGAACATATACAAGGATGGTTCAAAATTTGCTTCACAATTTAAAGAATGCATCTACGGATACGAGGAAGAACATGAGTTAAATTTGCAAGATAACATTTGGATGAATTCAACTTGGGCATTGAGAGAAAAATGGGCACATGTATATATGAAGCGGACTTTCACAGCCGGTATGAGGAGCACCCAACTAAGTGAGAGCTTGAACTCAGCATTACGAAGGTACTTAAAGTCAAACCATGATATTGTTCAATTCTTTCCTCATTTTGATAGAGTTATAAATGACAAGAGATATTAGGAGACAGAGGCATTATACCATGCTAGGCAAAAGTTACCTAAGATGAAGTTAAAAAGAGCTCCCATGTTGGTGCAAGTAAGACATTGTTACACTCCTCCTATTTTTGAGTTATTTCAAGATGAGTATGACTTATTCCAGTGCATTATTGTGAATCCGTGCAATGTGATGGATGGATGTTATCAATTTGTGGTTGAATTGTATGACGAAGAGAGACAGTATTTGGTGTTGATCAATGTTAATAAGCAAACAGTTGCATGTAGTTGTCAAAAGTTTGAAATGATTGAGATATTATGTGGTCATGCAATTAAAGTGCTAAACACAATGAACATTAAACAACTTCCCGATAGATACATAATACAAAGATGGAGGCGAGATGCAAGAAAGTTATGTAGTGATGACTTTAGTGCCACACCAAATGAGGAAGATCCCAAGTTAATGGCAGAAGCATGTTACAGACAATTATGTCCTAAAATGGTACAATTAGCAGCTCGTTGCCCTAACCTTAAACCTGCCCATCAGTTGGTGAACCGAGGTGTTAATGAGTTATTCAAACAAGTGGAAATTATGTGTGCATCACTTAGTAATGAAGGCAATGGTGGTGTTGAAGACCATGCTTCCTTTCAAAGCATATGTGCAAGTAAAGGAGTGGAGAATGTTGACCCTAACATTTTAAGGGTAAAAGGTTTGAAGAGGAAAGATGATGGTTACAAGGGTTGGAGTCAACTAAAGCCTTGACATGAGAAACAAGCAAAGAAGAAGATTTAGAATACTTGTTTTTCTTTATTTTATTTATGTTGTGGATTGCTTGTTTTGAAGGTTTCTCAACCAATTGTATTAATGAGTGATGAGCAAAATTCGTTGTCTCGTGACATTGTGCTCATTCTAATGCATTGTCTTCACAAATATCAAATGGACAGAAAAATGCTCAGGTATGTTAGATTAATTATACTATATTTTCATACTTTATTATTCAACTGCTTACCTCATTAAATATTTTTTTGTTCATGTAGGGAATTTCATTTGATGCTGAATCTTGTTTTGTGAATGAAAACTTCTATGGTTTTTTCAATGCTAACTGCTGATCTTGGATGGCTGTTGGACTATTGCTGGACTGCTGATTTTTTTTTTTGTGCAGAATTCTCTGTTTTTGTAATCATTTTCTTTGTCTGAGAAGTTTCCTACCTTGGGTGATTTTGTTGAACTGCCGGGATTGTTTGTGATGTGCTGCTTGTGTGTTCTGATCGACGACTGTTGACTTGTTTTTGTTGTTGCTATTTGTGGTGGGTTTTTGTGTTGCATGGTGCTGCTGAACTGCTGTTGGACTGTTGCTGGACTACTCTATTTTGTTTTGTGCAGAGTTCTCTATTTTGTAGTCCTTTTGTTTGCTCCTTTTTTGATATCTTTTAGTTCTTTTTGCAATGGGATGGGGGATCTTCTGTCCAACTGTCTAAAAGATTATACATCCCTTTGATTCACTTTGTATATGTTTCCCCTTTCAGTTTAAAGAATTTCATCTTACTTATCGAAAAAAGAAACCATCATTCATGACATGCTCAACCATCATTCTGGAATGCTCAAACTACCAATATCAAAGTATCAAACCACCATCATTCATTCACATGATGTTCACACCACCAAATAACAAAATACCCATAATTCACACGAGCACATACGAAATACGAATACCAATGCCTTACCAAATTCTAATACATTTCCATAACTGAAAAATAAAGTACTACACTGCAAGTTGTTTTTTTTTTTTGAGAAAGCAAAAATTTTATTGATAAAAGCAATGATTACAAGGAGCAAAAAATAGGTTGCCTTCAAGAAGCCCTATTACAATCAAAATTACTAACATGCTGCCTACAATTCCTCTCCAATACCACAATCTTCTTTCTCCTCAATTTAGGCAAAGACACCTGTTCCTGTAGCAAAACCAATCTCCCAACCATAGGTAGCAGCTCTGCATCAGAAATTCAGTGCAACTTGCTGGAATTAGTTTCCCTGTATATGTGATTTATCGTGACATGCAACCTGTTAAAGCAGTCCCAAATCTGATCCATAATATGCTGACACCTCCATGACACAACAACTTTCCTCAATACCATCTGGACTAGAATTTGCAAATAAGACTCAGTGAAAATCATTTGATCCTCCAAATTACAGTGCAAAACCAGCTTCATCCCTTCTAATAAAGCCATACATTATGTCTGCAATTGATTTCCCAAAATACGTTAAGAAATTGGCACATAGTCTAATCCAACAAACTTAATGTACAAAACGATTATGATACTCCATACTAAAATAGGCATTTCAACATTGAAACTGTACAGCGTGCCATTAAAACTACGATCTAATTTTTCCTCAATCAAATAAGGAGTAATTTAGAGAAGGTTTCTCCAACAATTTAAAACAAATTTATTAAGACGAAAAAATATGAAGACTATGGGTCAAACTGGATGCAAAAAATAAAATGACACCATTAATTTTTTGTATATTAGAAAGTGATTACACTAAGTACATCTATTAATTTCAAGAGCCCAAATACTTTCAATTCACAATGAACCAAACCCACAATACATCACATATTCTAAAGTGCAAATAACATATCATATCACACACCATAGATCCCAAAATAAACCTAGATCTGATCAAATTTATAACCATAGATCACAAAAAAAAAATACCATAGATCACCAAAAACAAAAAATATAGATTTGAGTGAGTGGAGAAAAAAAACAGTGAAGATTGATCAAGTAATTTACCTTGATCGAGAGCCCTTCAACGAGGAAGACGATGACTGGAGCAGTTGCTTGTGTCATTGTTGAGCCAATTGACTGGAGAGCTTCAGAGAGAGAGATAGAGACTTTGGCAGCAATGTGGAAGACGAAGGACTGTTTGCTGTTGATGAAGGCAAGGCAACATTGGTTTGTTTAATGGGAAAAATGTCTGATTTATTTAATGTGGAAGGGCTAAAACAACACCGTTCTATTTATGGGCTATTTTTTGGAGCCCATTTACACAAGACGCTACTGTCTCAATTAACAGCATGTGTGCTATTAGACTTCTAAAAACAGAGAAGCCGAAGTCTTGAAACATACTCTATTTTATATTATAAATTTAAAATTTGTTATACTTTATTCTTCATTTTAGTAAATATTTAATTATGTCAATTTAAAAAAAATTACAAAATTAGAAAAAAAAAAAAAAAAAGAGTTGTTTTCAGTGTCTACGTCATGTCACTTAAAGCGAGAACGTTAGGTGCTCTGTCGCATCTTTAGCCAGAGAATCCCATCTACTCCTCACTTTTATAACCTCATTTTATCTTCAAATAATTAGATTGTGGGATACACCTTATCCCATCTACACATACTAGCACACTCATTTTCTTTTTGGGAGAAATCTTATATCAAACACACTTGATAGAGAGTGACCCACAAGCCCACACCATCCAGGCAACTGCTTACTAGAGGGAAGGAGAGCAGACCACTTAAACTCAAACCTTTGGTGTTGAGGCAACGATGTGGGACAAACATTTTTAGCAATGCTTCATTGTCCATTTTTCTACACCATGTTTTGTCTAACTTCTTATATATTATTTTTTTCAAACAAGAACCAAAAGGGTGTCTTCTTCAATCACACTTGTACTCGTCTCTTAATTCAACATCATTCATCGCCCTAATAATGGCCTACATGTTGGACCTGTATTGTGGTTTACACTTATTTTCTTGTATTATTCCCTTCATATCTTTGCTCATCCTGATGTCACAAATTCAGTTACTAGTTCAATACGTTTATGTTGTGTGGAAAAAAAGTTTCATTGTACTATGACTTCACAGATAGTGACATTAATATATATAAATACATAGTGTGACATAAATATAACAATACATATTTTGATTTTTTTTTTACATAAAACTAATAGTACTAACAATATTATATCTCTTACACAATTACACTTAGGTAATATAACAAACAATAACACATTCACAATAATACGAATGGCAAAAATTGCTCACAACAAAGAATAATAACAAAAACAACCAAGTTCATAACAGTACGAAGCAGAAACCAAGAGTTTGATAAATTTCCCCAAAAAATTTAAACAAAAATACAAAACTTGTTGGTGGTTTAAGTAATATAATACAAAATCGATTGGAAAAAAGGTAAGTTTTTCATCAACAAAAAATTTGGGTATTGACAAATACATAACATTTACTTGAATCACAATGTAACTTTCCATTTGAAATTTAACCATTTTTCCATAAAAATTCAGTATTAACAAGTAATCAGATGAACATAATAATTGAGGATATTATAGATAAAAAAACCTAATTTTTGACGGTGTTCCTGAATGATTGAAACTATGAAGAACAAACCAGCTTTACCTCTTCCAATTTCATCAACTTCTTTTCTAGCACTTTTTAATGCTCTCAACAATTGTTCTTCACCACAATGAACCACTTCTTCTTCAGCAATTAAAGGTCTATGTTGTGGTCACAGTTTGATACCGACCTTTTCACTTCTTCACAGTGAAAACCTTCAAAAAATAAAAATAAAAAAAACCCATTTCAAAAGGACGTTTTCCATAGAATGGTGGTTTTAGGGAAGATCACACAATTCGGCAATAATGGTCGAATAATAGGTAACTATATTTATTCTTTTCCTTTCGGAGATTGAAGCAATGTTTAGGAAACTGTTCACCTTCTACAGAAAAGGGTATTTTAGACTTTGGCTATGGCTTGTTTATTTTTTTTACTAATATTTTTAAATGTGGTACTTTTTACCCTATATTTCTAATAAATGGTACAAACCTCCTCAAATCCCTAATAAATGGGTTATAGCAGATTGGATCATAAACAAGTTAATTTACTTAATTTAACTTAAACTCAACAAAGTCTTCTCCCAATTTTTTGGGTCGGCTATATGAATTGTCTCTCGTCATTATTCGCTAAGGGTCATACTTTCTATTAAATCATAAGTTATCATATATCTCTTTACTATTTTAGTTAAAATTAATTTTGATCTTCCATTTTTTTTATGCCTATTATCAATAACTATATGTTGCTACAAAACCTACTAGGATCAACAAAAATCTCCTAATCAATAGACAATTTTTAGATGATTGTTTGAAATGACTTCAAATGCCTTGTTGTAGGACTTCCTTGGATAAAAACAATGGGGATTCTCACTGTGCAAAAGCAAAATTAACACAAAGAACTAATAAAAGAGAATTCTTTTATTAATCCTATCGAAATGCCTTTAGTTACAAGAGACTGAATTAAACAGTATTGATTACAGTACTAACTACTCCTAAACTAACCTAAAATTACTCCTAATGATGCCTTGATTGTTGGCCTTTTGGGGGTTTGAACGTGCCCTCTCTTTTTGCTGAATGCCCTTTTTATAGCCATCATCTTCGACGATTTTGCTTCCATAGACGGTTACTTAATTACAACTTTCAATTAGTTACTTCATCTGTTTCAAATGTGGCTGCAACTGATCAACTCTTGTCTTTTTTCAGATTTTGTCACATGGCACTTCTTCAATAAATCTGGAGATGCCAAGTTTCAATAAACTGAATATTCCTGAAATTTTATACTTTAGGCTTAAACACTACCATAACATTTGTTCTTGCTAGTACTTTAGTTAAGTAATTTTTTTCTTAATTTATCTCACGTATCTGCTTACCTTTACTTTTTCGCATATATTATTTTTTCTAATTTTATTTTTTTTCTAATTTTATCATACATCCAATTTAATATTCTAATTTTTGTCACACCCAATTTTTTATTGTGTTCTTTTTTAGTTGCCCAATACTCAATACCATAAAGAATAGCTAATTTTATGATCTTTCTATAGAACTTTCCAATTACCTTTGTGGGTATGCATCTATTATACAACACACAATATCATTCTTCCATTTAGTCCATCCTTCTTTAATTGTAAAAGTAGCATAGTGGCTAATCTTACATTCTCTATTATTATAGACCATAAATATTTAAAGTGTTTGCCCTTTAGTATTTATTGATTTTAATTTTTATTACTTCTCAATTTAAATTCTTTTTTTTTTTGCTAAAGTTACATTCCATATCTTCAGTTGTAGCCACACTTATCTTAAATTCTTTTGATTGTAGGGCTTCTAATTTATTAGCTCTCAAATGACATATAACTTGGGAGTTAATTATGAGTATATCTAGTTAATTCATTCATAATTGTAAAACACTGTATCAAATTTAAATATAGATAATATGACCTTTAGAGTACTCTTTAAATAATTACAATGATAATACAAATTTTGAATTGTTGTTAAAAGAATAGTATTGACTTTTGGATCAAATTTAATTTCAGAGGTATGTAAACTTAATAATTGTAATTAGGTAGATTTCTAAAAAAATTTAGATCAAAATAATGTTATCATTGAATCTGGGAGGTCGCGATAGTACTTCATTTTTTAAGAAATCAAGAAAGGTCACTAATTGACATATTAGTGGTTCGAGGGAATTTTAATTGTTCTATGATCATTTAAGATGGTTTTAGATATTGG
>CAUOFW020007127.1:0-21981 GCA_963454935.2 Ilex paraguariensis | reverse complement strand
AGTGATGCTCAGGTATTGGCATAGGAGCAGTGCTGAAGCAGGAGGACGACCAATTGGTTATCATTCTGCGAAAACTAAGGGGGCAGCCTTAAACTACCCAACTTACGATAAGAGTTGGATGCATTGGTTCGAGCTTTAGAGACTTGGCAACTCTACCTATGCCCTAAGGTATTCGGGATACACACCGATCATGAGTCTTTGAAACATTTGAAGGGCCACACAAGCTAAATAAAAGGCATGCGCGATGGGTGGAGTACATGAACTAAATCCCATGAAGTTGTGTTATGATTTGCATCACTAATGTGCGTAGAAGGGAAAGAGTTCAGCCGAGGGAAGTAAGGGTTTAGGATGAAGAGCCTTATGGGTCTGGTTTTGATGAAGAAGATGAACAGAATTCTGTTGTTAGTAATAGGAGACACGGAGGGCAGTTTAGAGAAGCTAGGAACCGGGAAGATAACAACTTGGGTGGTATTAAGATGAAGATTCCTTCATTTCAAGGTAGATTTGATCCTGAAGCATATCTTGAGTGGAAGAAAAGATGGAGTTCATATTTGACTACCATAACCATTTCGAATAAAGAACGTATGTGTAATCCAGAATGACTGAGTCCCACAAGTGTAAGTAATGTTTGTAGTTTTCATGGACTAGCTAGTTTCTATCGGCGGTTTGTGAAGGACTTTAGTAGCATACCCGCACCCACTTACCAAAGTGATCAAGAAGAGATTGGATTTAGATGGGGAGAAAAATAAGAAAAGTCGTTTCAATTAATCAAAGAGAAGCTGACCAACCCCCCCTTATTATCTTTACCTAACTTTTTGAAAATGTTCGAGATTGAATGAGATGCTTCAGGTATTGGCATAGGAGCAGTGCTTATGCAGGAAGGACGACCAATTGGTTACTTCAGCGAGAAACTAAGCGGGGCAGCCTTAAACTACCCAACTTACGATAAGGAGTTGGATGCATTGGTTCGAGCTTTAGAGACTTGGCAACTCTACCTATGCCCAAGGTATTCGGGATTCACACCGATCATGAGTCTTTGAAACATTTGAAGGGCCAGCACAAGCTAAATAAAAGGCATGCGCGATGGGTGGAGTACATTGAACTAAATCCCTTGAAGTTGTGTTTTGATTTGCATCACTAATGTGCGTAGAAGGGAAAGAGTTCAGCCGAGAGAAGTAAGGGTTGAGGATGAAGAGCCTTATGGGTCTGGTTTTGATGAAGAAGATGATCGGAATTCTGTGTTAGTAATAGGAGACACGGAGGGCAGTTTAGAGAAGCTAGGAACCGGGAAGATAACAACTTGGGTGGTATTAAGATGAAGATTCCTCATTTCAAGGTAGATCTGATCCTGAAGCATATCTTGAGTGGGAGAAAAGATGGAGTTCATATTTGACTACCATAACCATTCCGAATAAAGAACGTATGTGCAATCCAAGAATGACTGAGTCCCACAAGTGTAAGTAATGTTTGTAGTTTTCATGGACTTGCTAGTTTCTATCGGCGGTTTGTGAAGGACTTTAGTAGCATACCCGCACCACTTACCAAAGTGATCAAGAAGAACATTGGATTTAGATGGGGAGAAAAAAAAAGAAAAGTCGTTTCAATTAATCAAAGAGAAGCTGACCAACCCCCCTTATTATCTTTACCTAACTTTTTTGAAAATGTTCGAGATTGAATGAGATGCTTCAGGTATTGGCATAGGAGCAGTGCTTATGCAGGAAGGACGACCAATTGTTTACTTCAGCGAGAAACTAAGCGGGGCAGCCTTAAACTACCCAACTTACGATAAGAGTTGGATGCATTGGTTCGAGCTTTAGAGACTTGGCAACTCTACCTATGCCCTAAGGTATTCGGGATTCACACCGATCATGAGTCTTTGAAACATTTGAAGGGCCAGGACAAGCTAAATAAAAAGGCATGCGCGATGGGTGGAGTACATTGAACTAAATCCCATGAAGTTGTGTTATGATTTGCATCACTAATGTGCGTAGAAGGGAAAGTGTTCAGCCGAGGGAAGTAAGGGTTTAGGATGAAGGCCTTATGGGTCTGGTTTTGATGAAGAAGATGATCGGAATTCTGTTGTTAGTAATAGGAGACACGGAGGGCAGTTTAGAGAAGCTAGGAACCGGGAAGATAACAACTTGGGTGGTATTAAGATGAAGATTCCTTCATTTCAAGGTAGATTTGATCCTGAAGCATATCTTGAGTGGAAAAAGATGGAGTTCATATTTGACTACCATAACCATTTCGAATAAAGAACGTATGTGCAATCCAAGAATGACTGAGTCCCACAAGTGTAAGTAATGTTTGTAGTTTTCATGGACTTGCTAGTTTCTATCGGCGGTTTGTGAAGGACTTTAGTAGCATACCCGCACCACTTACCAAAGTGATCAAGAAGAGCATTGGATTTAGATGGGGAGAAAATAAGAAAAGTCGTTTCAATTAATCAAAGAGAAGCTGACCAACCCCCCCTTATTATCTTTACCTAACTTTTTGAAAATGTTCGAGATTGAATGAGATGCTTCAGGTATTGGCATAGGAGCAGTGCTTATGCAGGAAGGACGACCAATTGGTTACTTCAGCGAGAAACTAAGCGGGGCAGCCTTAAACTACCCAACTTACGATAAGGAGTTGGATGCATTGGTTCGAGCTTTAGAGACTTGGCAACTCTACCTATGCCCTAAGGTATTTCGGGATTCACACCAATCATGAGTCCTTGAAACATTTGAAGGGCCAGCACAAGCTAAATAAAAGGCATGCGCGACGGGTGGAGTACATTGAACTAAATCCCATGAAGTTGTGTTATGATTTGCATCACTAATGTGCGTAGAAGGGAAAGAGTTCAGCCGAGAGTAAGGGTTTAGGATGAAAGCCTTATGGGTCTGGTTTTGATGAAGAAGATGAACGGAATTCTGTTGTTAGTAATAGGAGACACGGAGGGCAGTTTAGAGAAGCTAGGAACCGGGAAGATAACAACTTGGGTGGTATTAAGATGAAGATTCCTTCATTTCAAGGTAGATTTGATCCTGAAGCATATCTTGAGTGGAAGAAAAGATGGAGTTCATATTTGACTACCATAACCATTTCGAATAAAGAACGTATGTGTAATCCAAGAATGACTGAGTCCCACAAGTGTAAGTAATGTTTGTTTGTAGTTTTCATGGACTAGCTAGTTTCTATCGGCGGTTTGTGAAGGACTTTAGTAGCATACCCGCACCACTTACCAAAGTGATCAAGAAGAACATTGGATTTAGATGGGGAGAAAAAAAGAAAAGTCCGTTTCAATTAATCAAAGAGAAGCTGACCAACCCCCCTTATTATCTTTACCTAATTTTTTGAAAACGTTTGAGATTGAAAGTGATGCTTCAGGTATTGGCATAGGAGCAGTGCTTATGCAGGAAGGACGACCAATTGGTTACTTCAGCGAGAAACTAAGCGGGGCAGCCTTAAACTACCCAACTTACGATAAGGAGTTGGATGCATTGGTTCGAGCTTTAGAGACTTGGCAACTCTACCTATGCCCTAAGGTATTCGGGATAAACACCGATCATGAGTCTTTGAAACATTTGAAGGGCCAGGCACAAGCTAAATAAAAGGCATGCGCGATGGGTGGAGTACATTGAACTAAATCCCATGAAGTTGTGTTATGATTTGCATCACTAATGTGCGTAGAAGGGAAAGTGTTCAGCCGAGGGAAGTAAGGGTTTAGGATGAAGAGCCTTATGGGTCTGGTTTTGATGAAGAAGATGAACGGAATTCTGTTGTTAGTAATAGGAGACACGGAGGGCAGTTTAGAGAAGCTAGGAACCGGGAAGATAACAACTTGGGTGGTATTAAGATGAAGATTCCTTCATTTCAAGGTAGATTTGATCCTGAAGCATATCTTGAGTGGGAGAAAAGATGGAGTTCATATTTGACTACCATAACCATTTCGAATAAAGAACGTATGTGCAATCCAAGAATGACTGAGTCCCACAAGTGTAAGTAATGTTTGTAGTTTTCATGGACTAGCTAGTTTCTATCGGCGATTTGTGAAGGACTTTAGTAGCATACCCGCACCACTTACCAAAGTGATCAAGAAGAGCATTGGATTTAGATGGGGAGAAAAAAAAAGAAAAGTCATTTCAATTAATCAAAGAGAAGCTGACCACCCCCCCTTATTATCTTTACCTAACTTTTGAAAATGTTCGAGATTGAATGAGATGCTTCAGGTATTGGCATAGGAGCAGTGCTTATGCAGGAAGGACGACCAATTGGTTACTTCAGCGAGAAACTAAGCGGGGCAGCCTTAAACTACCCAACTTACGATAAGGAGTTGGATGCATTGGTTCGAGCTTTAGAGACTTGGCAACTCTACCTATGCCCTAAGGTATTCGGGATACACACCAATCATGAGTCCTTGAAACATTTGAAGGGCCAGCACAAGCTAAGTAAAAGGCATGCGCGATGGGTGGAGTACAATGAACTAAATCCCATGAAGTTGTGTTATGATTTGCATCACTAATGTGCGTAGAAGGGAAAGAGTTCAGCCGAGAGAAGTAAGGGTTTAGGATGAAAAGCCTTATGGGTCTGGTTTTGATGAAGAAGATGAACGAAATTCTGTTGTTAGTAATAGGAGACACGGAGGGCAGTTTAGAGAAGCTAGGAACCGGGAAGATAACAACTTGGGTGGTATTAAGATGAAGATTCCTTCATTTCAAGGTAGATTTGATCCTGAAGCATATCTTGAGTGGAAGAAAAGATGGAGTTCATATTTGACTACCATAACCATTCGAATAAAGAACGTATGTGCAATCCAAGAATGACTGAGTCCCACAAGTGTAAGTAATGTTTGTAGTTTTCATGGACTAGCTAGTTTCTATCGGCGGTTTGTGAAGGACTTTAGTAGCATACCCGCACCACTTACCAAAGTGATCAAGAAGAGCATTGGATTTAGATGGGGAGAAAAATAAGAAAAGTCGTTTCAATTAATCAAAGAGAAGCTGACCAACCCCCCCTTATTATCTTTACCTAACTTTTTGAAAATGTTCGAGATTGAATGAGATGCTTCAGGTATTGGCATAGGAGCAGTGCTTATGCAGGAAGGACGACCAATTGGTTATTTCAGCGAGAAACTAAGCGGGGCAGCCTTAAACTACCCAACTTACGATAAGAGTTGGATGCATTGGTTCGAGCTTTAGAGACTTGGCAACTCTACCTATGCCCTAAGGTATTCGGGATTCACACCGATCATGAGTCCTTGAAACATTTGAAGGGCCAGCACAAGCTAAATAAAAGGCATGCGCGATGGGTGGAGTACATTGAACTAAATCCCTGAAGTTGTGTTATGATTTGCATCACTAATGTGCGTAGAAGGGAAAGTGTTCAGCCGAGGGAAGTAAGGGTTGAGGATGAAGAGCCTTATGGGTCTGGTTTTGATGAAGAAGATGATCGAATTCTGTTGTTAGTAATAGGAGACACGGAGGGAGTTTAGAGAAGCTAGGAACCGGGAAGATAACAACTTGGGTGGTATTAAGATGAAGATTCCTTCATTTCAAGGTAGATTTGATCCTGAAGCATATCTTGAGTGGGAGAAAAGATGGAGTTCATATTTGACTACCATAACCATTTCGAATAAAGAACGTATGTGCAATCCAAGAATGACTGAGTCCCACAAGTGTAAGTAATGTTTGTAGTTTTCATGGACTTGCTAGTTTCTATCGGCGGTTTTGTGAAGGACTTTAGTAGCATACCCGCACCACTTACCAAAGTGATCAAGAAGAGCATTGGATTTAGATGGGGAGAAAAAAAAAAAAAAAGTCGTTTCAATTAATCAAAGAGAAGCTGACCAACCCCCCTTATTATCTTTACCTAACTTTTTGAAAATGTTTGAGATTGAATGGATGCTTCAGGTATTGGCATAGGAGCAGTGCTTATGCAGGAAGGACGACCAATTGGTTACTTCAGCGAGAAACTAAGCGGGGCAGCCTTAAACTACCCAACTTACGATAAGGAGTTGGATGCATTGGTTCGAGCTTTAGAGACTTGGCAACTCTACCTATGCCCTAAGGTATTCGGGATTCACACCGATCATGAGTCTTTGAAACATTTGAAGGGCCAGGACAAGCTAAATAAAAGGCATGCGCGATGGGTGGAGTACATTGAACTAAATCCCTTGAAGTTGTGTTATGATTTGCATCACTAATGTGCTTAGAAGGGAAAGTGTTCAGCCGAGGGAAGTAAGGGTTTAGGATGAAGGCCTTATGGGTCTGGTTTTGATGAAGAAGATGATCGGAATTCTGTTGTTAGTAATAGGAGACACGGAGGGCAGTTTAGAGAAGCTAGGAACCGGGAAGATAACAACTTGGGTGGTATTAAGATGAAGATTCCTTCATTTCAAGGTAGATTTGATCCTGAAGCATATCTTGAGTGGAAGAAAAGATGGAGTTCATATTTGACTACCATAACCATTCGAATAAAGAACGTATGTGTAATCCAGAATGACTGAGTCCCACAAGTGTAAGTAATGTTTGTAGTTTTCATGGACTAGCTAGTTTCTATCGGCGGTTTGTGAAGGACTTTAGTAGCATACCCGCACCACTTACCAAAGTGATCAAGAAGAGCATTGGATTTAGATGGGGAAAAAATAAGAAAAGTCGTTTCAATTAATCAAAGAGAAGCTGACCAACCCCCCTTATTATCTTTACCTAACTTTTTGAAAATGTTCGAGATTGAATGAGATGCTTCAGGTATTGGCATAGGAGCAGTGCTTATGCAGGAAGGACGACCAATTGGTTATTTCAGCGAGAAACTAAGCGGGGCAGCCTTAAACTACCCAACTTACGATAAGGAGTTGGATGCATTGGTTCGAGCTTTAGAGACTTGGCAACTCTACCTATGCCCCAAGGTATTCGGGATTCACACGATCATGAGTCTTTGAAACTTTGAAGGGCCAGGACAAGCTAAATAAAAGGCATGCGCGATGGGTGGAGTACATTGAACTAAATCCCTTGAAGTTGTGTTATGATTTGCATCACTAATGTGCGTAGAAGGGAAAGTGTTCAGCCGAGGGAAGTAAGGGTTGAGGATGAAGGGCCTTATGGGTCTGGTTTTGATGAAGAAGATGATCGGAATTCTGTTGTTAGTAATAGGAGACACGGAGGCAGTTTAGAGAAGCTAGGAACCGGGAAGATAACAACTTGGGTGGTATTAAGATGAAGATTCCTTCATTTCAAGGTAGATTTGATCCTGAAGCATATCTTGAGTGGAAGAAAAGATGGAGTTCATATTTGACTACCATAACCATTGCGAATAAAGAACGTATGTGTAATCCAAGAATGACTGAGTCCCACAAGTGTAAGTAATGTTTGTAGTTTTCATGGACTAGCTAGTTTCTATCGGCGGTTTGTGAAGGACTTTAGTAGCATACCCGCACCACTTACCAAAGTGATCAAGAAGAGCATTGGATTTAGATGGGGAGAAAAAAAGAAAAGTCGTTTCAATTAATCAAAGAGAAGCTGACCAACCCCCCTTATTATCTTTACCTAACTTTTTGAAAATGTTCGAGATTGAATGAGATGCTTCAGGTATTGGCATAGGAGCAGTGCTTATGCAGGAAGGACGACCAATTGGTTACTTCAGCGAGAAACTAAGCGGGGCAGCCTTAAACTACCCAACTTACGATAAGGAGTTGGATGCATTGGTTCGAGCTTTAGAGACTTGGCAACTCTACCTATGCCCTAAGGTATTCGGGATAAACACCAATCATGAGTCCTTGAAACATTTGAAGGGCCAGCACAAGCTAAGTAAAAGGCATGCGCGATGGGTGGAGTACAATGAACTAAATCCCATGAAGTTGTGTTATGATTTGCATCACTAATGTGCGTAGAAGGGAAAGAGTTCAGCCGAGAGAAGTAAGGGTTTAGGATGAAAGGGCTTATGGGTCTGGTTTTGATGAAGAAGATGAACGAAATTCTGTTGTTAGTAATAGGAGACAGAGGGCAGTTTAGAGAAGCTAGGAACCGGGAAGATAACAACTTGGGTGGTATTAAGATGAAGATTCCTTCATTTCAAGGTAGATTTGATCCTGAAGCATATCTTGAGTGGAAGAAAAGATGGAGTTCATATTTGACTACCATAACCATTGCGAATAAAGAACGTATGTGTAATCCAAGAATGACTGAGTCCCACAAGTGTAAGTAATGTTTGTAGTTTTCATGGACTAGCTAGTTTCTATCGGCGGTTTGTGAAGGACTTTAGTAGCATACCCGCACCACTTACCAAAGTGATCGAGAAGAGCATTGGATTTAGCTGGGGAGAAAAATAAGAAAAGTCGTTTCAATTAATCAAAGAGAAGCTGACCAACCCCCCCTTATTATCTTTACCTAACTTTTTGAAAATGTTCGAGATTGAATGAGATGCTTCAGGTATTGGCATAGGAGCAGTGCTTATGCAGGAAGGACGACCAATTGGTTATTTCAGCGAGAAACTAAGCGGGGCAGCCTTAAACTACCCAACTTACGATAAGGAGTTGGATGCATTGGTTCGAGCTTTAGAGACTTGGCAACTCTACCTATGCCCAAGGTATTCGGGATTCACACCGATCATGAGTCTTTGAAACATTTGAAGGGCCAGGACAAGCTAAATAAAAGGCATGCGCGATGGGTGGAGTACATTGAACTAAATCCCTTGAAGTTGTGTTATGATTTGCATCACTAATGTGCGTAGAAGGGAAAGTGTTCAGCCGAGGGAAGTAAGGGTTGAGGATGAAGGGCCTTATGGGTCTGGTTTTGATGAAGAAGATGATCGGAATTCTGTTGTTAGTAATAGGAGACACGGAGGGAGTTTAGAGAAGCTAGGAACCGGGAAGATAACAACTTGGGTGGTATTAAGATGAAGATTCCTTCATTTCAAGGTAGATTTGATCCTGAAGCATATCTTGAGTGGGAGAAAAGATGGAGTTCATATTTGACTACCATAACCATTCGAATAAAGAACGTATGTGCAATCCAAGAATGACTGAGTCCCACAAGTGTAAGTAATGTTTGTAGTTTTCATGGACTTGCTAGTTTCTATCGGCGGTTTGTGAAGGACTTTAGTAGCATACCCGCACCACTTACCAAAGTGATCAAGAAGAGCATTGGATTTAGATGGGGAGAAAAAAAAGAAAAGTCGTTTCAATTAATCAAAGAGAAGCTGACCAACCCCCCTTATTATCTTTACCTAACTTTTTGAAAATGTTCGAGATTGAATGAGATGCTTCAGGTATTGGCATAGGAGCAGTGCTTATGCAGGAAGGACGACCAATTGGTTACTTCAGCGAGAAACTAAGCGGGGCAGCCTTAAACTACCCAACTTACGATAAGGAGTTGGATGCATTGGTTCGAGCTTTAGAGACTTGGCAACTCTACCTATGCCCCAAGGTATTCGGGATTCACACCGATCATGAGTCTTTGAAACATTTGAAGGGCCAGGACAAGCTAAATAAAAGGCATGCGCGATGGGTGGAGTACATTGAACTAAATCCCTGAAGTTGTGTTATGATTTGCATCACTAATGTGCTTAGAAGGGAAAGTGTTCAGCCGAGGGAAGTAAGGGTTTAGGATGAAGGGCCTTATGGGTCTGGTTTTGATGAAGAAGATGATCGGAGTTCTGTTGTTAGTAATAGGAGACACGAAGGGCAGTTTAGAGAAGCTAGGAACCGGGAAGATAACAACTTGGGTGGTATTAAGATGAAGATTCCTTCATTTCAAGGTAGATTTGATCCTGAAGCATATCTTGAGTGGAAGAAAAGATGGAGTTCATATTTGACTACCATAACCATTGCGAATAAAGAACGTATGTGTAATCCAGGAATGACTGAGTCCCACAAGTGTAAGTAATGTTTGTAGTTTTCATGGACTAGCTAGTTTCTATTGGCGGTTTGTGAAGGACTTTAGTAGCATACCCGCACCACTTACCAAAGTGATCGAGAAGAGCATTGGATTTAGCTGGGGAGAAAAATAAGAAAAGTCGTTTCAATTAATCAAAGAGAAGCTGACCAACCCCCCTTATTATCTTTACCTAACTTTTTGAAAATGTTCGAGATTGAATGAGATGCTTCAGGTATTGGCATAGGAGCAGTGCTTATGCAGGAAGGACGACCAATTGGTTATTTCAGCGAGAAACTAAGCGGGGCAGCCTTAAACTACCCAACTTACGATAAGGAGTTGGATGCATTGGTTCGAGCTTTAGAGACTTGGCAACTCTACCTATGCCCCAAGGTATTCGGGATTCACATCGATCATGAGTCTTTGAAACATTTGATGGGCCAGGACAAGCTAAATAAAAGGCATGCGCGATGGGTGGAGTACATTGAACTAAATCCCTTGAAGTTGTGTTTTGATTTGCATCACTAATGTGCTTAGAAGGGAAAGTGTTCAGCCGAGGGAAGTAAGGGTTGAGGATGAAGGGCCTTATGGGTCTGGTTTTGATGAAGAAGATGATCGGAATTCTGTTGTTAGTAATAGGAGACACGGAGGGAGTTTAGAGAAGCTAGGAACCGGGAAGATAACAACTTGGGTGGTATTAAGATGAAGATTCCTTCATTTCAAGGTAGATTTGATCCTGAAGCATATCTTGAGTGGAAGAAAAGATGGAGTTCATATTTGACTACCATAACCATTGCGAATAAAGAACGTATGTGTAATCCAAGAATGACTGAGTCCCACAAGTGTAAGTAATGTTTGTAGTTTTCATGGACTAGCTAGTTTCTATCGGCGGTTTGTGAAGGACTTTAGTAGCATACCCGCACCACTTACCAAAGTGATCAAGAAGAGCATTGGATTTAGATGGGGAGAAAAAAAAGAAAAGTCATTTCAATTAATCAAAGTGAAGCTGACCAACCCCCCTTATTATCTTTACCTAACTTTTTGAAAATGTTCGAGATTGAATGAGATGCTTCAGGTATTGGCATAGGAGCAGTGCTTATGCAGGAAGGACGACCAATTGGTTACTTCAGCGAGAAACTAAGCGGGGCAGCCTTAAACTACCCAACTTACGATAAGGAGTTGGATGCATTGGTTCGAGCTTTAGAGACTTGGCAACTCTACCTATGCCCTAAGGAATTCGGGATAAACACCAATCATGAGTCCTTGAAACATTTGAAGGGCCACACAAGCTAAGTAAAAGGCATGCGCGACGGGTGGAGTACAATGAACTAAATCCCATGAAGTTGTGTTATGATTTGCATCACAAATGTGCGTAGAAGGGAAAGAGTTCAGCCGAGAGAAGTAAGGGTTTAGGATGAAAGGCTTATGGGTCTGGTTTTGATGAAGAAGATGAACGAAATTCTGTTGTTAGTAATAGGAGACACGGAGGGCAGTTTAGAGAAGCTAGGAACCGGGAAGATAACAACTTGGGTGGTATTAAGATGAAGATTCCTTCATTTCAAGGTAGATTTGATCCTGAAGCATATCTTGAGTGGAAGAAAAGATGGAGTTCATATTTGACTACCATAACCATTGCGAATAAAGAACGTATGTGTAATCAAGAATGACTGAGTCCCACAAGTGTAAGTAATGTTTGTAGTTTTCATGGACTAGCTAGTTTCTATCGGCGGTTTGTGAAGGACTTTAGTAGCATACCCGCACCACTTACCAAAGTGATCGAGAAGAGCATTGGATTTAGATGGGGAGAAAAATAAGAAAAGTCGTTTCAATTAATCAAAGAGAAGCTGACCAACCCCCCTTATTATCTTTACCTAACTTTTTGAAAATGTTCGAGATTGAATGAGATGCTTCAGGTATTGGCATAGGAGCAGTGCTTATGCAGGAAGGACGACCAATTGGTTATTTCAGCGAGAAACTAAGCGGGGCAGCCTTAAACTACCCAACTTACGATAAGGAGTTGGATGCATTGGTTCGAGCTTTAGAGACTTGGCAACTCTACCTATGCCCCAAGGTATTCGGGATTCACACCGATCATGAGTCTTTGAAACATTTGAGGGCCAGGACAAGCTAAATAAAAGGCATGCGCGATGGGTGGAGTACATTGAACTAAATCCCTTGAAGTTGTGTTATGATTTGCATCACTAATGTGCTTAGAAGGGAAAGTGTTCAGCCGAGGGAAGTAAGGGTTGAGGATGAAGGGCCTTATGGGTCTGGTTTTGATGAAGAAGATGATCGGAATTCTGTTGTTAGTAATAGGAGACACGGAGGGCAGTTTAGAGAAGCTAGGAACCGGGAAGATAACAACTTGGGTGGTATTAAGATGAAGATTCCTTCATTTCAAGGTAGATTTGATCCTGAAGCATATCTTGAGTGGAAGAAAAGATGGAGTTCATATTTGACTACCATAACCATTGCGAATAAAGAACGTATGTGTAATCCAAGAATGACTGAGTCCCACAAGTGTAAGTAATGTTTGTAGTTTTCATGGACTAGCTAGTTTCTATCGGCGGTTTGTGAAGGACTTTAGTAGCATACCCGCACCACTTACCAAAGTGATCAAGAAGAGCATTGGATTTAGATGGGGAGAAAAATAAGAAAAGTCGTTTCAATTAATCAAAGAGAAGCTGACCAACCCCCCTTATTATCTTTACCTAACTTTTTGAAAATGTTCGAGATTGAATGAGATGCTTCAGGTATTGGCATAGGAGCAGTGCTTATGCAGGAAGGACGACCAATTGGTTATTTCAGCGAGAAACTAAGCGGGGCAGCCTTAAACTACCCAACTTACGATAAGGAGTTGGATGCATTGGTTCGAGCTTTAGAGACTTGGCAACTCTACCTATGCCCCAAGGTATTCGGGATTCACACCGATCATGAGTCTTTGAAACATTTGAAGGGCCAGGACAAGCTAAATAAAAGGCATGCGCGATGGGTGGAGTACATTGAACTAAATCCCTTGAAGTTGTGTTATGATTTGCATCACTAATGTGCTTAGAAGGGAAAGTGTTCAGCCGAGGGAAGTAAGGGTTGAGGATGAAGGGCCTTATGGGTCTGGTTTTGATGAAGAAGATGATCGGAATTCTGTTGTTAGTAATAGGAGACACGGAGGAGTTTAGAGAAGCTAGGAACCGGGAAGATAACAACTTGGGTGGTATTAAGATGAAGATTCCTTCATTTCAAGGTAGATTTGATCCTGAAGCATATCTTGAGTGGGAGAAAGATGGAGTTCATATTTGACTACCATAACCATTCGAATAAAGAACGTATGTGCAATCCAAGAATGACTGAGTCCCACAAGTGTAAGTAATGTTTGTAGTTTTCATGGACTTGCTAGTTTCTATCGGCGGTTTGTGAAGGACTTTAGTAGCATACCCGCACCACTTACCAAAGTGATCAAGAAGAGCATTGGATTTAGATGGGGAGAAAAAAAAGAAAAGTCGTTTCAATTAATCAAAGAGAAGCTGACCAACCCCCCTTATTATCTTTACCTAACTTTTTGAAAATGTTCGAGATTGAATGAGATGCTTCAGGTATTGGCATAGGAGCAGTGCTTATGCAGGAAGGACGACCAATTGGTTACTTCAGCGAGAAACTAAGCGGGGCAGCCTTAAACTACCCAACTTACGATAAGGAGTTGGATGCATTGGTTCGAGCTTTAGAGACTTGGCAACTCTACCTATGCCCTAAGGTATTCGGGATAAACACCAATCATGAGTCCTTGAAACATTTGAAGGGCCAGCACAAGCTAAGTAAAAGGCATGCGCGACGGGTGGAGTACAATGAACAAAATCCCATGAAGTTGTGTTATGATTTGCATCACTAATGTGCGTAGAAGGGAAAGAGTTCAGCCGAGAGAAGTAAGGGTTTAGGATGAAAAGCCTTATGGGTCTGGTTTTGATGAAGACGATGATGAACGAAATTCTGTTGTTAGTAATAGGAGACACGGAGGGCAGTTTAGAGAAGCTAGGAACCGGGAAGATAACAACTTGGGTGGTTAAGATGAGGATTCCTTCATTTCAAGGTAGATTTGATCCTGAAGCATATCTTGAGTGGAAGAAAAGATGGAGTTCATATTTGACTACCATAACCATTTCAAATAAAGAACGTATGTGTAATCCAAGAATGACCGAGTCCCACATGTGTAAGTAATGTTTGTAGTTTTCATGGACTAGCTAGTTTCTATCGGTGGTTTGTGAAGGACTTTAGTAGCATACCCGCACCACTTACCAAAGTGATCAAGAAAAACATTGGATTTAGATGGGGAGAAAAAAAAGAAGGGGCCGTTTCAATTAATCAAGTAGAAGTTGACCAACCCCCCCTTATTATCTTCCCCTAATTTTTTGAAAACGTTTGAGATTGAAAGTGATGCTTCAGGTATTGGCCTAGGAGCAGTGCTGAAGCAGGAAGGACGACCAATTGGTTATTTCAGCGAGAAACTAAGCGGGGCAGCCTTAAACTACCCAACTTACGATAACGAGTTGGATGCATTGGTTCGAGCTTTAGAGAGTTGGCAACTCTACCTATGCCCTAAGGTATTCGAGATAAACATTGATCATGAGTCTTTGAAACATTTGTAGGGCCGGCACAAACTAAATAAAAGACATGCTCGACGGGTAGAGTACAATGAACTAAATCCCATGAAGTTGTGTTATGATATGCATCACAAATGTGCGTAGAAGGGAAAGTGTTCAGCCGAGGGAAGTAAGGGTTTAGGATGAAGAGCCATATGGGTCTGGTTTTGATGAAGAAGATGAACAAAATTCTGTTGTTAGTAATAGGAGACACGGAGGGGAGTTTAGAGAAGCTAGGAACTGGGAAGATAACAACTTGGGTGGTATTAAGATGAACATTCCTTCATTTCAAGGTAGATTTGATCCTGAAGCATATCTTCAGTGGGAGAAACGATGGAGTTCATATTTGACTACCCTAACCATTCCGAATAAAGAACGTAAGTGCAATCCAAGAATGACTGAGTCCCACAAGTGTAAGTAATGTTTTTAGTTTTTATGGACTTGCTAGTTTCTATCGGCGGTTTGTGAAGGACTTTAGTAGCATACCCGCACCACTTACCAAAGTGATCAAGAAGAGCATTGGATTTAGATGGGGAGAAAAAAAAGAAAAGTCATTTCAATTAATCAAAGTGACGCTGACCAACCCCCCCTTATTATCTTTACCTAACTTTTTGATAATGTTCGAGATTGAATGAGATGCTTCAGGTATTGGCATAGGAGCAGTGCTTATGCAGGAAGGACGACCAATTGGTTACTTCAGCGAGAAACTAAGCGGGGCAGCCTTAAACTACCCAACTTACGATAAGGAGTTGGATGCATTGGTTCGAGCTTTAGAGACTTGGCAACTCTACCTATGCCCTAAGGTATTCGGGATAAACACCAATCATGAGTCCTTGAAACATTTGAAGGGCCAGCACAAGCTAAGTAAAAGGCATGCGCGACGGGTGGAGTACAATGAACTAAATCCCATGAAGTTGTGTTATGATTTGCATCACAAATGTGCGCAGAAGGGAAAGAGTTCAGCCAAGAGAAGTAAGGGTTTAGGATGAAAAGCCTTATGGGTCTGGTTTTGATGAAGAAGATGAACGAAATTCTGTTGTTAGTAATAGGAGACACGGAGGGCAGTTTAGAGAAGCTAGGAACCGGGAAGATAACAACTTGGGTGGTATTAAGATGAAGATTCCTTCATTTCAAGGTAGATTTGATCCTGAAGCATATCTTGAGTGGAAGAAAAGATGGAGTTCATATTTGACTACCATAACCATTGCGAATAAAGAACGTATGTGTAATCCAAGAATGACTGAGTCCCACAAGTGTAAGTAATGTTTGTAGTTTTCATGGACTAGCTAGTTTCTATCGGCGGTTTGTGAAGGACTTTAGTAGCATACCCGCACCACTTACCAAAGTGATCAAGAAGAGCATTGGATTTAGATGGGGAGAAAAATAAGAAAAGTCGTTTCAATTAATCAAAGAGAAGCTGACCAACCCCCCCTTATTATCTTTACCTAACTTTTTGAAAATGTTCGAGATTGAATGAGATGCTTCAGGTATTGGCATAGGAGCAGTGCTTATGCAGGAAGGACGACCAATTGGTTACTTCAGCGAGAAACTAAGCGGGGCAGCCTTAAACTACCCAACTTACGATAAGGAGTTGGATGCATTGGTTCGAGCTTTAGAGACTTGGCAACTCTACCTATGCCCTAAGGTATTCGGGATACACACCAATCATGAGTCCTTGAAACATTTGAAGGGCCGGCACAAGCTAAGTAAAAGGCATGCGCGACGGGTGGAGCACAATGAACTAAATCCCATGAAGTTGTGTTATGATATGCATCACTAATGTGCGTAGAAGGGAAAGTGTTCAGCCGAGGGAAGTAAGGGTTTAGGATGAAAAGCCTTATGGGTCTGGTTTTGATGAAGAAGATGAACCGAATTCTGTTGTTAGTAATAGGACACACGAAGGGTAGTTTAGAGAAGCTAGGAACTGGGAAGATAACAACTTGAGTGGTATTAAGATGAAGATTCCTAGATTTTGATCCTGAAGCATATCTTGAGTGGAAGAAAAGATGGACTTCATATTTGACTACCATAACCATTGCGAATAAAGAACGTATTTGTAATCCAGGAATGACTGAGTCCCACAAGTGTAAGTAATGTTTGTAGTTTTCATGGACTAGCTAGTTTCTATTGGCGGTTTGTGAAGGACTTTAGTAGCATACCCGCACCACTTACCAAAGTGATCGAGAAGAGCATTGGATTTAGCTGGGGAGAAAAATAAGAAAAGTCGTTTCAATTAATCAAAGAGAAGCTGACCAACCCCCCTTATTATCTTTACCTAACTTTTTGAAAATGTTCGAGATTGAATGAGATGCTTCAGGTATTGGCATAGGAGCAGTGCTTATGCAGGAAGGACGACCAATTGGTTATTTCAGCGAGAAACTAAGCGGGGCAGCCTTAAACTACCCAACTTACGATAAGGAGTTGGATGCATTGGTTCGAGCTTTAGAGACTTGGCAACTCTACCTATGCCCAAGGTATTCGGGATTCACACCGATCATGAGTCTTTGAAACATTTGATGGGCCAGGACAAGCTACATAAAAGGCATGCGCGATGGGTGGAGTACATTGAACTAAATCCCTTGAAGTTGTGTTATGATTTGCATCACTAATGTGCTTAGAAGGGAAAGTGTTCAGCCGAGGGAAGTAAGGGTTGAGGATGAAGGGCCTTATGGGTCTGGTTTTGATGAAGAAGATGATCGGAGTTCTGTTGTTAGTAATAGGAGACACGAAGGGCAGTTTAGAGAAGCTAGGAACCGGGAAGATAACAACTTGGTGGTATTAAGATGAAGATTCCTTCATTTCAAGGTAGATTTGATCATGAAGCATATCTTGAGTGGAAGAAAAGATGGAGTTCATATTTGACTACCATAACCATTGCGAATAAAGAACGTATGTGTAATCCAGGAATGACTGAGTCCCACAAGTGTAAGTAATGTTTGTAGTTTTCATGGACTAGCTAGTTTCTATCGGCGGTTTGTGAAGGACTTTAGTAGCATACCCGCACCACTTACCAAAGTGATCAAGAAGAACATTGGATTTAGATGGGGAGAAAAATAAGAAAAGTCGTTTCAATTAATCAAAGAGAAGCTGACCAACCCCCCTTATTATCTTTACCTAACTTTTTGAAAATGTTCGAGATTGAATGAGATGCTTCAGGTATTGGCATAGGAGCAGTGCTTATGCAGGAAGGACGACCAATTGGTTATTTCAGCGAGAAACTAAGCGGGGCAGCCTTAAACTACCCAACTTACGATAAGGAGTTGGATGCATTGGTTCGAGCTTTAGAGACTTGGCAACTCTACCTATGCCCTAAGGTATTCGGGATTCACACCGATCATGAGTCTTGAAACATTTGAAGGGCCAGCACAAGCTAAATAAAAGGCATGCGCGATGGGTGGAGTACATTGAACTAAATCCCATGAAGTTGTGTTATGATTTGCATCACTAATGTGCGTAGAAGGGAAAGAGTTCAGCCGAGGGAAGTAAGGGTTTAGGATGAAGAGCCTTATGGGTCTGGTTTTGATGAAGAAGATGAACGGAATTCTGTTGTTAGTAATAGGAGACACGGAGGGCAGTTTAGAGAAGCTAGGAACCGGGAAGATAACAACTTGGGTGGTATTAAGATGAAGATTCCTTCATTTCAAGGTAGATTTGATCCTGAAGCATATCTTGAGTGGAAGAAAGATGGAGTTCATATTTGACTACCATAACCATTGCGAATAAAGAACGTATGTGCAATCCAAGAATGACTGAGTCCCACAAGTGTAAGTAATGTTTGTAGTTTTCATGGACTAGCTAGTTTCTATCGGCGGTTTGTGAAGGACTTTAGTAGCATACCCGCACCACTTACCAAAGTGATCAAGAAGAGCATTGGATTTAGATGGGGAGAAAAAAAAGAAAAGTCGTTTCAATTAATCAAAGAGAAGCTGACCAACCCCCCTTATTATCTTTACCTAACTTTTTGAAAATGTTCGAGATTGAATGAGATGCTTCAGGTATTGGCATAGGAGCAGTGCTTATGCAGGAAGGACGACCAATTGGTTACTTCAGCGAGAAACTAAGCGGGGCAGCCTTAAACTACCCAACTTACGATAAGGAGTTGGATGCATTGGTTCGAGCTTTAGAGACTTGGCAACTCTACCTATGCCCTAAGGTATTCGGGATTCACACCAATCATGAGTCTTTGAAACATTTGAAGGGCCAGCACAAGCTAAATAAAAGGCATGCGCGATGGGTGGAGTACATTGAACTAAATCCCATGAAGTTGTGTTATGATTTGCATCACTAATGTGCGTAGAAGGGAAAGAGTTCAGCCGAGAGAAGTAAGGGTTTAGGATGAAGAGCCTTATGGGTCTGGTTTTGATGAAGAAGATGAACGAATTCTGTTGTTAGTAATAGGAGACACGGAGGGCAGTTTAGAGAAGCTAGGAACGGGAAGATAACAACTTGGGTGGTATTAAGATGAAGATTCCTTCATTTCAAGGTAGATTTGATCCTGAAGCATATCTTGAGTGGAAGAAAAGATGGAGTTCATATTTGACTACCATAACCATTGCGAATAAAGAACGTATGTGTAATCCAAGAATGACTGAGTCCCACAAGTGTAAGTAATGTTTGTAGTTTTCATGGACTAGCTAGTTTCTATCGGCGGTTTGTGAAGGACTTTAGTAGCATACCCGCACCACTTACCAAAGTGATCAAGAAGAACATTGGATTTAGATGGGGAGAAAAAAAGAAAAGTCGTTTCAATTAATCAAAGAGAAGCTGACCAACCCCCCTTATTATCTTTACCTAACTTTTTGAAAATGTTCGAGATTGAATGAGATGCTTCAGGTATTGGCATAGGAGCAGTGCTTATGCAGGAAGGACGACCAATTGGTTATTTCAGCGAGAAACTAAGCGGGGCAGCCTTAAACTACCCAACTTACGATAAGGAGTTGGATGCATTGGTTCGAGCTTTAGAGACTTGGCAACTCTACCTATGCCCCAAGGTATTCGGGATTCACACGATCATGAGTCTTTGAAACATTTGAAGGGCCAGGACAAGCTAAATAAAAGGCATGCGCGATGGGTGGAGTACAATGAACTAAATCCCTTGAAGTTGTGTTATGATTTGCATCACTAATGTGCGTAGAAGGGAAAGTGTTCAGCCGAGGGAAGTAAGGGTTTAGGATGAAGAGCCTTATGGGTCTGGTTTTGATGAAGAAGATGATCGGAATTCTGTTGTTAGTAATAGGAGACACGGAGGGCAGTTTAGAGAAGCTAGGAACGGGAAGATAACAACTTGGGTGGTATTAAGATGAAGATTCCTTCATTTCAAGGTAGATTTGATCCTGAAGCATATCTTGAGTGGAAGAAAAGATGGAGTTCATATTTGACTACCATAACCATTGCGAATAAAGAACGTATGTGCAATCCAAGAATGACTGAGTCCCACAAGTGTAAGTAATGTTTGTAGTTTTCATGGACTAGCTAGTTTCTATCGGCGGTTTGTGAAGGACTTTAGTAGCATACCCGCACCACTTACCAAAGTGATCAAGAAGAGCATTGGATTTAGATGGGGAGAAAAATAAGAAAAGTCGTTTCAATTAATCAAAGAGAAGCCGACCAACCCCCCCTTATTATCTTTACCTAACTTTGAAAATGTTCGAGATTGAATGAGATGCTTCAGGTATTGGCATAGGAGCAGTGCTTATGCAGGAAGGACGACCAATTGGTTATTTCAGCGAGAAACTAAGCGGGGCAGCCTTAAACTACCCAACTTACGATAAGGAGTTGGATGCATTGGTTCGAGCTTTAGAGACTTGGCAACTCTACCTATGCCCCAAGGTATTCGGGATTCACACCGATCATGAGTCTTTGAAACATTTGAGGGCCAGGACAAGCTAAATAAAAGGCATGCGCGATGGGTGGAGTACATTGAACTAAATCCCTGAAGTTGTGTTATGATTTGCATCACTAATGTGCGCTTAGAAGGGAAAGTGTTCAGCCGAGGGAAGTAAGGGTTGAGGATGAAGGGCCTTATGGGTCTGGTTTTGATGAAGAAGATGACGGAATTCTGTTGTTAGTAATAGGAGACACGGAGGGCAGTTTAGAGAAGCTAGGAACCGGGAAGATAACAACTTGGGTGGTATTAAGATGAAGATTCCTTCATTTCAAGGTAGATTTGATCCTGAAGCATATCTTGAGTGGAAGAAAAGATGGAGTTCATATTTGACTACCATAACCATTGCGAATAAAGAACGTATGTGCAATCCAAGAATGACTGAGTCCCACAAGTGTAAGTAATGTTTGTAGTTTTCATGGACTAGCTAGTTTCTATCGGCGGTTTGTGAAGGACTTTAGTAGCATACCCGCACCACTTACCAAAGTGATCAAGAAGAGCATTGGATTTAGATGGGGAGAAAAATAAGAAAAGTCGTTTCAATTAATCAAAGAGAAGCCGACCAACCCCCTTATTATCTTTACCTAACTTTTGAAAATGTTCGAGATTGAATGAGATGCTTCAGGTATTGGCATAGGAGCAGTGCTTATGCAGGAAGGACGACCAATTGGTTATTTCAGCGAGAAACTAGCGGGGCAGCCTTAAACTACCCAACTTACGATAAGGAGTTGGATGCATTGGTTCGAGCTTTAGAGACTTGGCAACTCTACCTATGCCCCAGGTATTCGGGATTCACACCGATCATGAGTCTTTGAAACTTTGAGGGCCAGGACAAGCTAAATAAAAGGGCAAGCGCGATGGGTGGAGTACATTGAACTAAATCCCTTGAAGTTGTGTTATGATTTGCATCACTAATGTGCTTAGAAGGGAAAAGTGTTCAGCCGAGGGAAGTAAGGGTTGAGGATGAAGGGCCTTATGGGTCTGGTTTTGATGAAGAAGATGATCGGAATTCTGTTGTAGTAATAGGGACACGGAGGAGGTTTAGAGAAGTAGGAACCGGGAAGATAACAACTTGGGTGGTATTAAGATGAAGATTCCTTCATTTTCAAGGAAAGATGATCCTGAAGCATTCTTGAGTGGAAGAAATGATGGAGTTCATATTTGACTACCCTAACCATTCCGAATAAAGAACGTATGTGCAATCCAAGAATGACTGAGTCCCACAAGTGTAAGTAATGTTTGTAGTTTTCATGGACTAGCTAGTTTCTATCGGCGGTTTGTGAAGGACTTTAGTAGCATACCCGCACCACTTACCAAAGTGATCAAGAAGAGCATTGGATTAGATGGGGAGAAAAAAAAGAAAAGTCATTTCAATTAATCAAAGTGACGCGACCAACCCCCCTTATTATCTTTACCTAACTTTTTGAAAATGTTCGAGATTGAATGAGATGCTTCAGGTATTGGCATAGGAGCAGAGTGCTTATGCAGGAAGGACGACCAATTGGTTACTTCAGCGAGAAACTAAGCGGGGCAGCCTTAAACTACCCAACTTACGATAAGGAGTTGGATGCATTGGTTCGAGCTTTAGAGACTTGGCAACTCTACCTATGCCCTAAGG
>CAUOFW020007126.1:0-21981 GCA_963454935.2 Ilex paraguariensis | reverse complement strand
TTAGAATAAAACTAAAAATCAAATAATAGGTCTAAGTTATTCATAATAGAACATGAATTTTACATTCAAAATTCATGTTTTATTATGTCATTTATTGAAATAAAATCAAAAATCAAAAATTTATTTAAAAAAAAACATAGTTAGTATATATTTATACTAAAAAAATATCTTTAAATTAAATAAAGAATCAAACTATAATGGGCATAATATCTTTTAAATTTAATTGTGGTAGTTCGGTATTTTAATTTAGTCATTTAAACGACTAAGTTAAATTCTAATAGATAATATAATTGTATACTAATTATAAGTTTTTAAGAAAAAATTAAATTTTTATTTTTAATTTTATTTCAATAAATGATACAATAGAATATGAATTTTGGTTATAAAATTTAAAATATTTGATTGAAGTATTTTTGGTTTAAGTGTATTATTTTAAACTTAAAATGTGTAAGTATTATATACCCACAAATTTTAGGGGAGTCTAAGTATAATTTATTTAATAATATATTTACAGCAAGTGTATGTGTGTACAAATTTTAAGAGATCTGTGTGTAATATTTCAAATATCAAGGGATCTGAGTAATTAAGTAACAAATCTCAAGGAACCTGAGTGTAATTCTCCATTTTTTAAATCAAACAGCAATGTTTAATTAACAATGTAGGTTGATTAAAAGACACATGCTCAAACGACTTCTTTCTTCCTTTTTCCTTTCACATGATTAACCCTCCCTAATATTTAAAATCTATCTCTCTATCTCCATACTGGCTCAATACTGCTCTCTGTCAACTATTCTCTTCCTTCTTCCTTCTTCCCTACATTCAGATCGTTCGTATACAAAATCTCCCATTAATGGAATATACTCAAACCAAAATAATTACAACAACAAAATATATGATTTTTCATAGTTTAATGCTCAAAAAGGATTGATTTGAACACAAAACAAAGGCAAGTTGTTGGAGTGATTTACACAAAATAATGTGTTCTTACCAGATTGTTATGAGTGATTAGAAGGTAGCTTGAGCGAGATCTAAAATCCTACTCATCCGTGGAGAAAATTTTTTTTGCCTTAAATTGTCCAGATCTGAGTAGCTTCAAACATAATCATCTACATCATTCGCTTCTCTCTCTTCCTCTACTATAAGGCAATTCGACGGCAAAGCAACTTGCAGGCGTCAACGACGGAGTGTTTGAATTTTTTTGGGGGCCAAGGGTCTTTGACATTTTGGGGGGAACAAAGGTCCAGTTATTGGGGTCTCCCTGATTTACTATTGACCTTTTATTTAAACGGTGCCGTTTGATTGAAAAAAAAGAAAAGAAAAAGAAAAAAGCCACCAAAACGGCTTCGTTTTAACCCCATGTTGTTCCTTGGGCACAACAGAGGATCTACATCGGATAAAGAGACAGATTTTAAATATTAGGGGAGGGTTAATCATGTGCAAGGAAGAAGGAAGAAAGAAGTCGTTTATGCATGTGTATTTTAATCAAACTACCTTTTAATTAAACGGTGTTGTTTGATTTAAAAAAGAAGCCACCAAAATGGCTTCATTTTAACTGAACAGCACATCCTGTTGTTCCTTGGGCAAAGCAGAGGATCCTCATCCCTCTCTATCTTCATACTGGTTCAATACTACTCTCTGTCAACTACTCTCTGCCTTCTTCCCTACATTTAAATCATTCATATACAAAATCTCTCATTAATGGAATATACTCATAAACCAAAATAAATTGCAACAACAAAAAATATGATTTTTCATAGTTTAATGCTCAAAAAGGATTGATTTAAACACAAAATAAAGGGAATTAATCACAAAAATACTGCAATTTTTACACATAATTATCAAAATACGACACTTTTGAACTTACTTATTAAACTATGATACTTTTTGAAAGCGGATTTAATAATTCCGCTTTCATTAGAAAGCGGATTCAATAACTCCGCTTTTAATGTAAAAGTTGGGGAGAAGAAAAACTTTTTTTTGTAAAAGCGTGTTTGTCAACTACGTTTTCAATTGAAAGCGTGGTTGACAAACACGTTTTTTATAAAATTCACCAAGAAAAAAAAGTGTTGGCCTTGCACTTTTTCTTCTTCTCTTTGTACGCCTTCTCTCAGTGAGCAGTACCGACAATAAGCTTCTCTGCAATTTTAACTATGTTTATAGCTAGGCTTTATTTCATTTCATTGAAGCAATTCAAAACAAAAAAGAAATTAATCCATGCTCTAAGTCTAATGCGTTCAAGAGATTGCATTTGCTCTTACTTAATTGGACTATTGCACATTGGTGAAAAATAGGTTCTAAACATTTTGGATAGCTAATGGCTATGGTAGTTCCCATGTTGTGAAGGGATATCTGAGTTTACATCGCTTAATTGAAGCACTAAAATTTGTGTTTGTTGTCCGGATGAACCTGGGTGATCTTTGGGTCCTGAATAATTTTGGCTTTTCAAGACGAAAAAAATAGAAGGTAAGTTAGACAAAGACAAAGAAAAGATTGCGGAACACAAAAATGTGTCGCAACGGCAGAGCACTTACAAATGGGTATTCACCCAGAAAAAATTTAAAAAAATCGTTTTAATTTCTAATGGGTATTGAGAGAACAACTCAGGCATCTTCAAGATACATCAAAACACCATTAGAAATGGGTTTTGCTGAAAGAGATGGGGTTTGATGTTCTTTGGAGAAGAGAGAGAACCTCTTTATCTTTTAGTTTCAGAAAAAAATAGAAAGCGTGTTTATTAAACACACTTTCATCATTGTCCAATATTTTTTTTTTTTTAAAAGTGGTCAAAAACGGAGTTATTGAATCCACTTTCTAATAAAAGTGGAATTATTTAATCCGCTTTCAAAAAGTATCGTAATTTGGTAAATAAGTTCAAAAGTGTCGTATTTTGGTAATTATTTTTAAAAATTGCTATATTTTGATGATTAATTCAAACAAAGGTAGGTTGCTGGAGTGATTTGCACAAAATAATGTGTTCTTACCAGATTGCTATGAGTGATTAGAAGGTAGCTTGAGTGAGATCTGAAATGCTACCCATCCGTGGAGAAAAACTATTTTGCCCTAAATTGTCTAGATCTGAGCAGCTTCAAACATAATCATCTACATCATTTGCTTCTCTCTCTTCCTCAACTATAAGGCAATTTGACAGCGAAACATAATGAACGGCAAAATAGTTTGCAGGTGTCGACGACGGAGTGTTTGAATTTTTTTGGGGGCCAAGGGTCTTTGACGTTTTTGAGGGAACAAAGGTCTGGTGATTGGGGTCTCCCTAATTTACTATTGACCTTTTATTCAAACGGTGCCGTTTGATTGAAAAAAAGAAAAGAAAAAGAAAGAAGCCACCAAAACAGCTTCATTTTAATCAAACAGCACACCATGTTGTTCCTTGGGCACAACAGAGGATCTACATTGTGGGGTGGCGCAACTCTGTCTCCTCTGCTTTTAGAGGTCTAACAGCACACATGCTGTTAAATGCAACAGTGGTGTTTTGTGTAAACGGCCTCACAAAATAGCCTTATAAATAAGTGCCAATCCAGCAAAACACCCACAAAACAGCCCCTCCCTCGAAAGACACCATTTTACTCATACATTAAACCAACGATCTTTTTCCCTTCGTCCAATACATCAAACCAAAGTTTCCGTTGTCTTCCACCGCAGCAAAAGTTTCCCTTTGTCTTCCACAGCAACGAAACAGTGCTGACAAAGTTTTACAATTTTGATTCAAATTTTTTTGGTAAACATTAACATCCAGGTTTGATTAAACCCTATTTCTATAATATTTTGTGATACCCCTAAAAGCGGGGGTCCTTCACCAACCATTGACCACCCATCAACCCGCGAAAGTACTGTGATCGTTGCACAACCCAACATAACGTCAATAGCATCCCCTTAACCAAGATCACAAAAAACACGCAATTTGAGTAGAGTCTCCCTTGTACTGGGCACTTCCAAACACATAACTTGTGTACATTTAATCACATGATCCATCTGAGGCCCAATATACCACAATTTATACTCCAGTATTACCCATTTACATCATTTGTATAAAAGGACACAAAGCCCTAAAGCATGGTAAATCATTCTTAAAGTTTTAGATTTTTAGAAAACCTACCGGTAGGTTTGTCACCATCCTACCGGCAGGTTTTGCCTGCTAAAAAAGTTCTATCGGTAGGTTTTGCCTACTGAACCACATCTACCAGTTGCCCAGATTTACCTGTTTCACCTGTTTTCAATTTTTAATCCACTCCAATCCATTCTAAATCCATCAAATACATGTCTAATGAAGTTCTTCCCATAAAACATGTTTCATACAAGTTCAACCACAAACATTTCATATATTTACATGTCAAAAATCAAATTTTCATAAAAGTTTTACCAAACATGATTTAAAAGCCACATATTGGCTTTTCGTCATCCTTGAGGCTCGAAATGTGAATCGTCCCCAGATGTGAATCTCGCACCTGTAATATTTTTTTCATAAAGGGTGAACCACACTCAATATGGTATCTCCTAAAGAGGCTACTCTCCAACCTAGATGCATATGAAATGTTCACATGCATCAATTCAACAATCCTAAACATCCCAAGCAAGAATATACATTCAATGTTGGAATTTACAATACTATACCATGAGATGAGATGAGACTCACTCACACACATCAACCCTAGCCCTTACTAGCTTCTATAACACATGTTATGCCAATGTGTATGAATCTGTCATTTATGTGACACATCAAATGACATTTATAAATCTAGGATTTTTCTTGGGGTGGGTATTCATGGACTTACACCAAGGGTCACCTAACCTACACAGAATTTATGGACTTCCACCAAGGGTTCCGCGTACACCCACACACTTTATGGACTGGACCAAGGGAGTACGCATCCCAATCATCGGGCCTTGCACCCGAGGGATCTTCAAGCCTTTCTTGCTAACCCTGACCCAAATTTTTAATGCAAACCATGCGACTCAGCTGGGTTTTTGACCCATCATTTTCAAGCCCATCCGTCATCCACCAAGTGTGGCATTTGACGACAATCATGCATACATGCACTCACATAATACAATGTCCAAGTGTATATGCAATGTAAGGCATCATTGCAACAACAATGTTATGTCCAATATGTTATGGATATTATATGAACTATTTCAACACATTCCATGGTAATTTATATCATGAGTACATAACTACCATAACCCATCCAAATGCCAATACATTGTGAGCATGTATCAACATATCATTCAACATTATTTACAAGAAGGTTACCACATCATCATGCAGTTAACACACTTAATTATTCAAGATACAAGGTAAACACACAACATGCCCAATTTGATCACATAACTCAAGAATCACATAAGGCAAATTTTGTATACCCAATTCAAAATAGAATTCATTCTACCCATTTTCAATACCCATTTCACCAAATTCATCACAACAGGCAAGTGTTAAAATCCTCTAACAACCTACCCATTCCATATAATCATTCTAGATTGAAAATAAACCTAACTAGGATGAAACCCTACCTCTTAAAGCGTAAAGAACAACCGTATAAAGTTCCAAGAATCCGCTTCTAGCCTAAAGCCCTAGCTTCCAAAAATATCGTCCTTGAACTTCAGTAAAACCCGCGCTTTTTGGTATAGCCGCGTAACCCTCGTCAAGAGGAACAACTTTAATACTTGGTTCGAGTTGATTTGAGCGACGATGAAACGTAAATCATAGAGAAAAGTTGAATTTCTCTCTTTTTCCCTCTCTTCCTCTCCAATGTTAAAGACCAACTGAACAATGGGGAGAGAATATGATTTTCTCCCCTATTTATACCCTTAGGATGCTTGGCCCACAATGCGCCACACGACCTTTATTCTCAGGTCCATTTTCATCCCGAAACGATTAAATTTCACCCTAATTCAAGTTTAATTTTTTTTTATTTTAAATTGCTTTAAATTATTTTTCAACTTTCAAAATTTTATTAAAAATTTTATTTTTGAGTCATCCGATACCCGATCGTCTCGTAAAACGCAAAAATTTTAATTTTCGCAAAATTTGACAAAAATTGACAAAGAAATTAGATTTTGCGAGACGAATCCAACGGTTAGGTTTGTTTCGTCATTTGAGATCTAAAAAAATTTAGATTTTCCACCCATACTGTAGTGGCAATTTACGATTTTGCCCTTTTTCATAAAAAGTTTAAATTTACCCAAGTTTTACATTCTTCCTCTTTTAACAGAATTTCGTCCCTGAAATTCACACACACATGCACATTCAACCATTTGCATATGCAACAGTCACATAATACTAAATAACTATAGAATATAACTCCATCCTCGAATAAGAAATGATAATTGGTACACATAATGTCCTCATGCTCCCATGTCACCTCTTCCATACCTCGATGCTGCCACAATACCTTCACTAGTCTCATGGTCTTACCTTATAAAACCTGCTTCTAGCTATCCATGATACGCATTGGTCCCCTCCTCGAAGGTCCCATCCGCATCAACCATCAACTCACCCCAATCCACCACATGTGTGGATCTGGAGTATACTTTTAGAGCATAGAGACCGCGTGTGGTGGATTGGGGTGAGTTGATGGTTGATGGTTCAAACCCTAGAGGTCGCCGCCGTTTGTCAACATAGCTCTTCTGTCGGCTCTAAGCCATGAGAAGACGCTTGCGTATCAAGTCCACCTTCTCCGAGGTATCTCTAATCAGATCTGAACTCATGGAGGGCCTCTTTCCCACCTCTATCCAACACACTAGAGAACAACAAGGCCTCCTATATAGTGCCTCATAGGGTGTCATCTGTATGCTCGCTTGATAATTATTGTTATAGGGAAAGTCCACTAGAGGTAAATATTCTTCCCAGCTAGCCTTGAGATCTAGGATGTATGCCCGCAACATGTCCTTTAAAATTTGGATGGTCCTCTCTGACTGACCGTCTGTCTGGGGATGAAAGGCTATACTCATCTTCAATTGTGTCTCTATGGCTTGTTGGAAGGTTTTCCAAAAGTGAGCTGTAAACTTGGGGTTCCAATCTGATACTATAAATACGTGTATCCTATGTAGCCGAATTATCTCTCGTATATACAACCTGCAAAAATTCTCCAGTCTGAAGGTCATTCGCACCACCAAAAAGTGTGCTGACTTTGTAAGTCGGTTCACTATCACGCACACTGCATCATGCCCCCGCAATGTCCCTGAAAAGTGAGTCACAAAATTCATCGTGACGTGCTCCCACTTCCACTTAGCCACCTCTAAAAGCTGGAGTAACTCTACTGGTCTCTGGTGCTCAGCCTTAACTTGTTGACATGTGAGACATCGGCTAACAAAGTTTCCAACGTTCCTCTTCATCCCACTCTAGTTGTACTGGCGGTGAAGATCATGATACATCTTTATTCCACTAGGATGTACAGCAAAACGAGAGCAATAGAACTCCCTAAGGATCTCCTCTCTCAGATTCACAAATTGGGAAACCACAACTCTTCTCCTATACCAAAGACCACCATCCACGTGAATAACCTAGCCCTTATCGCTTGTACCCAACTATAACTGGTCCTTGATGGACAATATCTTTGTGTCCTACCCTTGGGACTCGATCACTCTGCTCAGTAGGGAATGTGTAGCCAATAAACTCCCCAAAGTGCCCTGAGCTTAGCCTTTATAGTGTAGCTCGAACTGTCCCATGGTTTCGAGCATCTGCCACTCCCGAGAAGCCACACTAGTCAAAACTCCCCATGACTTCCGGCTGAGTGCATTAGCCACCACGTTTGCCTTACCAGGATGGTAATGGAAAGTGAAGTCGTGTCCTCCAAATACTCCATCCACTTGCGTTGCCTTATATTGAGATCCCGCTATGTAAAGATGTACTTCAGACTCTTATGATCTGAAAATACTTTGAACTGCTCTCCGTATAAATAGAGGCGCTAAGTCTTCAAGGCAAAGACAATGGCCGCCAACTCTATATCATGTGTAGGGTAATTCTGCTCATGGTTCTTTAACTGTAGAGAACCATAAGCTACTACTCTCCCGGACTGCATCAAGACATAACCAAGTCCATCCTTGGAGGCATCACAATACACTGTGTACCTCTGTCCCCTCTCTGAAACTATCAGAATAGGAGCTGAAGTAAGCCTCCCCTTCAACTCTTGGAATGCCCTCTCACACGAGTCATCCCCATTGAAACTTGACTTCCTTTTGGATTAATCTCGTCATAGATGCAGCTAGTCGGGAGAAGTCCTCAATGAACGTTCTATAGTACCCCGCCAACCCCAAGAAACTGCGTATTTTGGAGATAGACTTCTGCCTCTCCCAACTCATGACTACCTCAACCTTCTATGAGTCCACCGATATACTTGAAGCCAATGCTACATGTCCCAAATATTTCACCTCCATCAGCCAATACTCATATTTGCTGAACTTGATGTATAGCTAGTGGTCCCTTAAGGTCTGGAGAACAACCCTTAAATGACCCTTATGCTTCTTCTCAGACTTGGAGTAGATCAAGATGTTGTCAACAAAGACCACAACAAAATGATGTAGTTAGGGTTGGAACACCCTATGCATGAGATCCATGAATACTACTGGGGCATTCGTCAATCCAAAAGGCATAACCGTGAACTCGAAATGCCTATACCGCGTTCTAAACGCTGTCTTAGGGATATCTACCTTCCTAATCCTTAACTGATGGTAACTTGTGTGAAGATCTATCTTGGAGTAGACTTGTGCCCCTCTCAGTTGATCAAACAGATCATCAATTCTTGGCAAAGTGTATTATTCTTGATAGTAACTCGATTCAACTGCCGATAGTCTATACACAAATGAAGGGTCTTATCTTTCTTCTTGACAAACAATACTGGAGCGCCCCAAGATGAAGTGCTCGGTTTAATAAAACCCTTGTCCAACAATTCTTGTAATTGGACGTTGAGTTCTTACAACTCATCTGGCGCCATTCTACGTAGAGTCATAGAAATAGGAGATGTACCAGGATGCAACTCAATGGTAAAGTCTACATCCCTATGCAGAAGTAATCCCAAAAGTTCGTTCAAAAAAACATCCTCAAACTCATAAACCACCCGAAGTAGACTCAACTTCTATCTCACCTCGTCCTCCAGAGTAAGGCTCGCAAGCCAACCCATCAACTGTCCTTGCCATCGAGAGTCATACATAGCTTGGTGGAAAACATCATGCTTTTCCCCCTAAAACTTGAAACAAACACTGTTTGGTGTGCAGGCAGAGACTGTCTTCCGATCACAGTGAATAACGACTCGATGTGCTGCCAACTAGTGCATCCCAAGGATGACATCAAACTCTGACATATCCATGACCCTAAGGTCCACGGTGAGTAGAATCCCCAAAATCTCTAACTCACAACTCCAACATATTTGATCAACACTCACCCTAACTCCTAGGATGCAATAACTCCTCCAAGGTCTCAACCTCTATGTGTAAATCTTTCACACATGATGTAGAAATGAATGAATGTGATGCACCTGAGTTAAATAACACCCTAGTATATAAGCAAGAGAGTAGAAATGTACCATGAATGACTAACTAATCCACTAACTCAGTCTGAGGTGTAATGGCGTAGACACATCCCTGGGTCCCTGATGTCTTGGCCTGCATGCCTTGTCTTCGCCCCCAGCCCCGGCCCATGCCCTGACCCATCTGGCCTAAATGCGAAGTCCCTGCCCATGAAGTGGTAGGGGCCTAAGTAGTACCCTAGAACTGGTACTAAATTCTCTGGCTTGTGGTGGGATAAAGAGGAATGTAGTGTGTCTGTGACTGCCTCACTGATGATTGGGACTGAGATGTCTCATAGCTTTGGGATCCCTGCCTCTGAGGACAATCCTGCCTTATGTGACCTGGCTGATGGCAATGATAACAAATCCTTTGACCTATCTAATATGAGGTCCTAAAGTTTCCCTCGCCATAGTAGGATCGACCTTGGCCTTGGCCTTGATTGTCACGGCCTTGTCCTTGTTGTCTCTGTGGGGGTAAAAGTCCTCTGCTTTTTTTCCAAACTTGAAGAAGATGATTAACCCTCCTTTTTGTCCTTAGCATTCGCCTCTCGGATGCTTCATGCATCATCAACCTCTCTCTCAATGACCATTCCTGTCTCTACCATTGAGTCCAAGTCTTGTAGGCAGTGACCCACAATTTTACTCCAGATGGACAACTTCAACTCATCCTTAAACCTCCTCACTTTGGCCAAGTTCTGTGGCCACATAGTCGTCGACGTAACAGGTTAACTCGGTGAACTTAGCTACGTACTCCATCACCGTCATAGTCCCTTGCCTCAAGTCTAAGAACTCCAGGGCTTTAGCTTATCGAATAGCAACCGAGAAATATTTGTCCATGAAGAGCTAACAGAACTCTCCCCATGTCATTGCCTCCAAGTTCTCCGAGGCCTTTGCCCAATCCCACCATAGATGAGCTTCTCCTTCTAGATGGAATGCAGCTAGCCTTATCTTAGTGGCATCGGAGATAATCTCTATAGCCTCTAAGATCTTGTTGACTTGCTAGAACCAATGGTCAGCCACCATTGGATCCACCCCTCCCATGAAAGTCGCAGACTTGTGCGCCTTGAATTTATGGAGGTTAGTTGAGCCTCCTTGGCCCACATTGGCGCTAGCTTGTACAATGGTATCCGCTATGGTACCAATAGCCTCTATGAAGTCTTGTTGGTCAAAGGCCAGTAGTAGTTGGTTGTTGTTTTTCCCATTGCCTTAACCGCGTCCTCTTCCTCTATTTTCCATCTACACATATGTCAAATAGCAATAGAGTATTTACTTAGTATCCCAAGAAAGGGATCAAATTTAAATTTTAAGATTTCTGTCCTTGTCTCACTAGTAGTGCGTGGGCCACTCACTAGTAGACATCTACACATGATTTTCATGTCCATATAAACAATCCATATATTTTCATATATTTTCATGAACAATCCATATATTTTCAACTACAAACAATCCATATATTTCATGTCAAAAATCCATATATAAATCCAACTACAAACAATCCATATATTTTCATGTCAAAAATCAACTTTTCATAAAAGTTTGACAAAAACATGATTTAAAAGCCACATATCGGTTTTCTTCATCCTTGAGGCTCAAAATGTGAACCGTCCTCCGATGTGAATCCCGCACCTGAAATATTTTCCTATAAAGGGTGAGCCACGCTCAATAGGGTATCTCTTAAAGAGGCTACTCTCCAACCTAAATGCATATGAAATGTTTACATATAACAATTCAACAATCCTGAACATCCCAAGCAAGAATATACATTCAATGTTGGAATTTACAATGCTATGTCATTAGATGAGATGAGATTCACTCATGCACATCAACCCGAGCTCTTACCAACTCCTTTAACACATGTTATGTCAATGTGTATGAATCCATCATTTATGTGACATATCAAATGACATTTATAAATATAGAGTCTTTCTTAGGGTGTGTATTCATGGACTTACACCAAAGGTCACCCAACCTACACGAAATTTATGGACTTTCACCACGGGTTTCGTGTACACCCACACACTTTATGGACTGAACCAAGGGAGTGTATATCCCAATCATCAAGCCTTGCACCTGAGGGATTTTCAAGCCCTTCTTGCTAACCTTGACCCAAATTTTTAATGCAAACCATGGGACCGGGGCTTCGACCTAACATTCCCAAGCCCATCCGTCATCCACTAAGACTGGCGTTTGACGACAATCATGCATACACACACCCACATAATGCGATGTCGCTGTGCATATGCAATGTAAGGCACCATTGCGACAACAATGTTATGTCCAATATGTTATGGAAGCCATATGAACTATTTCAACACATTCCATGATAATTTATATCATGAGCACATAACTACCATAACCCATCCAAATGCCAATACATCATGAGCCTGTATCAACATATCATTCAACACTATTTATAAGCAGATTATCACATCATCATGCAATTAACACACTTAATTATTCAAGACACAAGGTAAACACACAAGATGCCCAATTTGATCACATAACTCAAGAATCACATTAGGCAAATTTCGTATACCCAATTCAAGATAGAATTCATTCTACCCATTTCTAATACCCATTTCATCAAATTCATCACAATAGGCAAGTGTTAAAATTCTCTAACAACCTACCAATTCCATATAATCATTCTAGGTTGAAAAGAAACCTAATTAGGATGAAACCCTATCTCTTGAAACATAAAGAACAACCATAGGAAGTTCCAAGACCTTGCTTCTAGCCCAAAGCCCTACCTTCCAAAAATCCCGTTCCTTGAACTTGGTAAAACTTGTGCTTTTTGGTATAATCACGTAGCCTTCGTCGAGAGGAACAATTTTAATACTTGACTCGAGTTTATTTGAGGGACGAGGAAGCGTAACCGTAGAGAGAAGTTGAATATCTCTTTTTTTCCCTCTCTTCCTCTCCAATGTTGAAAACTAGCTGAACAATGAGGAGAAAATTTGATTTTCTCCCCTATTTATACCCTTAGGATGCTTGGCCCACAATGCTCCACTCGGCCTACATTCCTAGGTCCGTTTTCATCTCGAAACGATTAAATTTTACCCCAGTTCAAGTTCAAAATATTTTTATTTCAAATTATTTTAAATTATTTTTCAAATTTTAAAATTTTATTAAAAATTTTATTTATGGGTCACTTGAGACCCGACCGCCTTGTAAATGCGAAAAATTCAATTCTCTTGGAATTCGACGAAAATTGAAAAGGAAGCTGGATTTCATGAGACCAATCCAATAGTGAGGTCTGTTTCGTCATTCGAGTTCTAAAAAAATTTGGGTTTTCAACCCGTACTATAGTGGCAATTTACCATTTTGCCTATTTTCATAAAAAAATTTAAATTAACCCAGGTTTTACATCTTTTGTGAATTGATTTTTATTATATTAGTTCACATAATCTGTTTACTTTAATTTGCACTAGATTTTGGTTTAGCATGTTTCTGTTTTAGAGATTTCAATTGATATCTATGAGCAAGAGTTAAATATGTTGAATTTTGTTGTTTTAGTGAATTAATACCCTTTTCCACAATAATGAAGTAGCAGCCAATTCTATACCTAATTATTTACTGCTTGAATGAAGCTTTCCTTCTTTTTTTTTTTTTTTTACCATTTCATTACTTTATCATTTCTGATTGCTTGCACTTTTTTCCAGTTCCAATTGCTTGCAAGTGATAACTCTCGGTTTATCCATTTTACCATTATATCAAGTAGATCCATTTTCGACTAAAATTTAACTATCTCTTTCCATTTGATTAATAACCTTTGGCCTAATTTTTTGTAGTGTCACCCAATGGCATTGTCAAGTACTGGAGCAAGTAGTGCAAGTTTAGCGCTTTGAAATATATGATGGAAGTGTGGGGTTTAAAGCAACCATGAGAATTTTGGAGTCAAATTTCAAATGAGCTTAGAGAAACAAGAACGAGTGAAGATGTCGCAATTGCATTGAGGATAGATGAAATGAATAGTTGACTCTAGCATGTTGAAGCAAATGAAGGAACGATAAATTTGCTACTACTTGCAAGCATACTACGATCATGATTTAGTTTATTTTTTTGTTTGTTGCTTTAACGTTGAAGTCATGAAACAAGTCTGTATGTAATTTAGCGATGTAAGATGCTCAACTTGGCACTGTAGTAGTTTATTTTTCAATTATGAAAATGTATTAGAATTTGGTGAAGCATTGGTGTTTCTATTTGGTATGTACTCTTGTGAAGTATGAGTATTTTGTTATTTGGTGGTGTGAACATCATGTGAATGAATGATGGTGGTTTGATACTTTGATATTGGTGGTTTGAGCATGTCGTGAATGATGGTTTGAATATGTCATGAATTATGGTTGACTAGGGCTAACCCGTGCCTTCAGACATAGTGTAATGTAAATGAAAAGTGATGGATTTGGGAAGAAAAAAATTTAGTATGAATGGTCTTGAGAGGGATGGTAGTGGCCAATAGATGAGTCTATTTGAGACCGTCGAATGAGTTTACTAAAGTCTACCCTGTTTTATATTATAAATTGACATGAATGAAGGTGTATTGGCATGTATCCAATATATCCAATTTTATTAAGTGATGAATATGGAGCATTCACAAAAATATACAACACAAACCAACATTCTTAGAAAATTTTGAAGACTTTTTCAACAAAATGAACTACATATTGAACCACAAAAATACAATCCAGACAAAATAGTATATGAAATATGGAAATATTGAATCTTCTACCTACAAAACAGGATACAATCCTAATGTTGAATCTTCCACCTGCTTTTTTTCTTCATTATCCACCTCTTAAGTTATCATTGAAAAACCTATAGATGTTTTCATTCATGAAACAAGATTCAGCATCAAATGAAATTCCCTACATGAATGAACAAATATTCAATGAGATGAGAAGTTCAATAATAAAGTATGGAAATATAATATATTAAATCTAACATACCTGAGCATTTTTCTCTCCATTTGATATTTGTGAAGACAATGGAATAGAGTGACCATAATGTTCACAAGACAACGAATTTTGCTCATCACTCATTGATGTAATTGGTTGAGAAACCTTCAAAACAAGCATTCCACAACATAAATAAAATAAAATAAAACAAGTATCCTAAATCTTCTTTAATATGAAGACATAGTACCTTTGACCTATGAGAAGTTCCTATTTTCTTCTTTGCTTGCTTCTCATGCCAAGGCTTTAGTCTACCCCAACCCTTCTAATCACTATCTTTTCTCTTCAAACCTTTTACCTGTAGAATGTTAGGGTAAATGTTCTCCACTCTTTCTTTACTTGCACATGTGTTTTGAAAGGAGGCTTGGTCTTCAACACCACCATTGTTGCCATCACCACCATTGCCTTCATGACCAAGTGATGTATACATAATTTCCATTTATTTGAATAACTCATCAACACCTCAATTCACCAACTGATGGGCATGTTTAAGGTTAGAGCAATGAGCTACTAATTGTAGCATTTTAGGACATAACTATCTGTAACGTATCAACTTGGGATCCTCCTCATTTGGTGTGGCACTAAAGTCATCACCATGTAACTTTTCTTGCATCTCGCCTCCATCTCTGTATTATGTATCGGTTAGGAAGTTGCTTAATACTCATTGTGTCTAGCACTTTAAGTGCATAACCACATAATATCCCAATCATTTCAAACTTTCGATAGCTACATGCAATTGTTTGCTTATTAACATTGATCAACACCAAATACTATTTCTCTTCATCATACAATTCAACCACAAATTGATGACATCCATCCATCACATTGCATGGATTCGCGATAGCGCACTGGAATATGCTATACTCATCTTGAAATACCTCCAAAATCGGAGGATTGTAACAATGTCCTACTTGCACCAACATGGGAGTTATTTTTAACTTCATCTTAGGTAACTTTTGCCTAGCATGGTATAATGCCTCCATCTCCTTATATCTCTTGTCATTTATCACTATATCAAAATGGTTAAAGAATTGAACAATATCATGGTCTGACTTTAAGTACCTCCGTAATGCTGAGTTCAAGATCTCACTCAGTTGGGTGCTCCTTATACGGCTATGAAAGTCCGCTTCATATACTTATATGTGCCAATTTTTCTCTCAATGCCCAAGTTGAATTCATCCAAATGTTTTCTTGCACATTATACTCATCAAGCAAAAATTTCCATGCCTCAAATAACTCATGTTCTTCCTCATATCCATGGATGCATTCCTTAAACTGTGAAGCAAAATTTGAACCATCCTTGTATAAGTTCCCTAGATGCTTTAAAGCATTTTGGCAAAGCTTGATCTTGGTTGGTGAAGATGGTAATAGGATTCTTTCCAGATATTGTTTGGAGGAATGTCTCAAATAACCACTGAAATGCTGCTGCCGGCTCATCATACAATAATGGTTGAATCTAATTAAAATGCCTAAGGGTAGGTACTCCTTGTTTGTTTGGAATGTTGTGTCAAATGTGACAACATCCCTAAATTGACCTTAATTGATAATCATTCTTGGGTTAGCGCAAAAATATTTGTGATGTACTCATCAACATCTAATTGGACTCCATAGTAGAACAATGGATTCTTAGTCCTCCTTGGAAATATTGCAATAGACTACTCACTTCACCATATCTCAAGTTACCTTGTCTCTTTTCACAAATATAATTTTTTTGTCCTTGATGGGTGAACCCTAAGCTTTTCCTTCCACATGCTTGGGTATTCATGAGCTCATATGATGCCTTAAGTGATATCCCATAATTTTTAGTTATATCAACATTAATACTTTGGGCTCCACTAACCTTCCATTGGATTGACATCATATGCACACATTCGGCAACGTGCCAAAGATGATTGTGTTTATTTTCCTATTTACTACAACAAATTTTCCAATATCCCTCTTAAGGGATATGCACATGTGATCCAAAAAAAATTTCACGGCTTTGCTCAAGGCTTCATTTTTTTCCAATCCCTTTGATCTCGACTCCTTTGTCCCTCTTTACAACAAATATATTTTTTGTAAATTAATTCCCCATCTTTCAAACTTCTGTTATGATAATTATTTCTCACACTAAAACCCACAAATCCACTATAATTGTTATAGAACCTATAGTCATTTTCCTCAGAGTCATATTGCATACCAATTCGTGGAATATTATCTGTTATATCGATCTCAACACATTCCATCTCCATTACCTACAATGCCAAAAAGTTATAGAAATTAAATGTAAACACCCACGGTCAACTTTATTAATGAACACCATTGAAAAAATTAAACTTATGAATATTCATATGAAACTAATGAAAATAACAATCTTATTAATTTTTTTTTGATGAACAAAAAAAAAAAGCTTATTAATTTATCAATAGCTAACGAACGACGTTTATCGATTTAAATCATAATGCAAATATATGATTGAAGACATTCATTAAAAATGACTCTCACTTGATATAAAATAATGTCAGGATTGTGATGATAATTATAAATTTTAAATCTTTATTTTTCACAATGAACTCATTTACATAGCTTAAAATATTCATGTGAAGCATATAGGAAAACCCATTTAAGAGTTCTATAAATTCCTGAATTTTTTTTATGGATTTCATGCAGGACAAAACTATTATCATTTAAAAATGAATAAAAATATTCAAGCAACTCGTTTAAAGAGCTGGAGTTTTACCAATATGCTTTTGTAGCAAGAAAGTAAATCGTTGGGGTTGATTCGAGAGAGCTAATCAATCTGACAAAATAATCGTTGGTATCAATTTTTAAATGACCAAAAACAAATTAATGAGTGGTTAGTTGCACAAAGATGATGACAATGAAGAATAATTTATGGAGGGAAAAATCGGATGGATGGAGGGGAAAAATGTTAATTGTTTAATGTAAAATCGCTGGTTTGATGTATGAGTAAAATGGTGCTGTTTGGGGGAGGGGCTATTTTTTGGGTTTTTTCCTGGAATTAGACCATTCTATTTATGGGGCTGTTTTGAGGGGCCATTTACACAAAACGCTGCCATTGCAATTAATAGCATGGTGTGCTGTTAGACCTCTAAAAGCAGAAAAGTCAGAGGCTTGCATGCTCCTTTGACTCAAGAAAATATTCATCATAACGAATGATACCACGTTAGTATTGCCACGTGGTAATACCAATCAATAACGTGTAAACAAATAAGAAAATAGACTCCATATAAACCAATAACTATCTATCCATGTAACCTAATAATTATCCACTTTTCTTTCATAAACCTAATAACTAGTCAAGTGGGGTTTATTTTGTCCATTTAAAATTTTATTATTGGTTGGTAGTATTATATCATCTATGATAACATAGTATCACCATTACATTGAACATTTTCTCCTCGAACTCGTAGCAAAATCTTTCAAAAATAAGGAATGGGTTTGGATTAATAAATATTGATTGTAACGGTTACACCATGTCAGTAATTCTATTATGGCGTAATCATTCAATAAAAAATAAATAACATATGGTCCACTTTCTATCATGGAGATGCTTATGTACTACGTAACTGGGTGGTTATGAATTCTTGTGGGGCTCACTTGTAGACTTGTTTACTTGTTAGTGAACGATTATACCACATAACACTACTAACATGGTGTAATGGTTACGCCCAATATTTTTTCAGGTTTGGATGGGTGGTCCGGAGTCCAAAACTCATGGCACACCGAAAGCCAAATTCTCCTTTTTCCAATAATGAAATGGAGAATTACACCTAGACCCCTGAAGTTTGTCACTTAATTAGATGAACCCCTTCTAGCATGGGAAATAATATTAATACCCTTGTTAGTAATGTTCAAGAAATGGAAGCAATGGAATTGTTGAATAGACCAAACCACCCATGCACATAAATTACCTTTGGCACCATATCACATCCGTCAACCAACTCATAGGCAGATTAATCCTTTCATTTTGTCTCATCTTTGTCAGAGAACAGTGTCTTTTGGCACATAATTTTCACAAGCATCTAAAGAGATCCACTCGTAGGAGATCAAATTACTAGGAGAGCCTCTCTTTCTATTGTGGATCCACACTTAATCATATCCTCAAAAAATTTCTTCGCTAAAAGTGAATATTTTGTCGCTAAAAGTTTTCTACTACTAAAAAAATTGGTCACTAATTTGTTGCGGTAGGCTCGTCACTGAAAGTTTTTGGCAACAAACTAAATATTGTCGCTAAATTAATGACAAAAAAATTAGTCACTTAAAAAATATCTAATCGTTGCAAAAAGTCTTCGTCGTTGAAAGAAATTTTGTTGTGGTCATATTTTCTCTCTTTGGAGATGACATAGTATTTGTTGTTGAAAGTCAAGGTACATCTTTTGTGACCAACATATTTTCATCGTCAAACAATAAATGAATATTTTCACCCTCAAATAATAGGCGACAAAATTTATTTGTTGCCAAAAAATAAGAGACTTTTAGCGACCAAATTTTACTCTTCACCAAAAAAAATTGTGTCTTAATAATGACATTTTATGATTAATTTTGTCCCTATAAAAAATCAAAATATATTTGCTGTTGTGCTTCAATCATTGAAGATCATTAAAAATTAAGTAATTAATAGAACAAAAACACATAATTTTCAAAGCATTTATACAAAACCCATATAAAAACATTCATATAAGAATTCATACTAAGACATTTGTACAGAATCTCATACAAAAATTCCATACCAAAATATCCATGTAAAAACCCAAAGTGAAACAAACAAAATGCCAAAATATCTAGATGTCACAAGAACTCAAAACAACTTAGATCATAAAGGAAGAGATCTCATCGCCAAAATTAACTACAAGTAATTCATTGTCAATCTATATCAATGACAACAAATTATTTATTCAAATAAACAAAAAAATTAAGCATATATTTAGAATTGAAAATGCTTACCAAGATGAAGTCGTCTTGCTAGTCTCCCCATTTCCCCCGCCACGTTGCATTGCTAGCTTCACCTTTGTCATTAGTTGCAGCATGTTCTCTTGCCTCCTTTCTATCTGCTTGAGTTTTGTCTTAGTCTCCTCCAAATCTCTTTTTCTAGTTTCATTTTCATCCTTAAGGGTCGCAATAACTACCTACAAACCCTTTACCTTTTACTCCTGTGCAATAGTCCTAGCACAGGAACCCCATAACCCCTCTTATAGCCAAACCTAATGCCAAGGACAATGCATGAAATCCCCTCTTGAGACAACGGGGATACACCATCCTCTTTGGGTTGATTATTTCCTTCATCCGCTCCTGAAATTTTTAAAAAGTTATAACCAAACAACAAAACCTATGAATTTTGAATATGGAAATATAGAGGAAATTGATATTCTTACATATCAAGATTCTGTTTCTGGTGAGATCCACCTCCCCGACTTCTTGGTGATGTGGGTTTTATGAAAAAAGTTGATGAGTGCAGAACATTGCACATTAAACATCTTCATTGCATCCATTTAAACTTGTTTTGTACTAAATTTTTGAGAAAATGGATTCAAATCGATAATTAATGAAGAATGACTTGGTTGTAGGTGATAGGATGAAATGACAAGCATAAAGCATCCCATTAAGTGATTAAGGTCAACGGGAAAGAAAGGATCTCAAGATGGATGGCTCAGGAGCTCAAGGAACCATGAATCTAAAGACAAGAAAAAGACGTACCGGTACCAGCCTGATGAGCTACCAGTGATGAGTGAATTTTATACTTACGAATTGAGTACTTTCGGCTTGATAAAATTGTAAGTTTTCTAATATTTTATGTTCTTTTTTTTTTTCTGTGTTTTGATGTTATTTTGTAGGGATCATTATTTGAAAGGAAACAAGGTCAATTTGGAGCCTAAGTGTTTGCTTTTTGAAGACTAAACAACAAGAGAAACTCTAGGCTTAAAAGGGGATCAGTGCAGCTGCGCTAGGACCAGCGCCCCTACGCTTGAAGGGTAAAAATTCAGGGCCCCTGCGCTGGTTTTAAGTGCCTAGGTGCTTGTGTTGGCTTTGGACGCGAATTCTAACTTGTTTTGGGGCTTAAATTGAACTCTAATGCTACATATATGGTAGGGTTTGAGTTGAAAAAGGAGATATACTAATTTTGGGGGCTGCTAACATTGGAACAACTAAGGATTGATAGAAAAATTGAATGCAAGAATCAAAGAAAGCAACACGGACAAAATTGGACTTGAAGGCTAGAGAGGAATTGAAGATTGCAACTAAGTTTTCATTCTTTTCTCTTACCTTTACTTCTTGAATTTTTGAGATGTTGTTTAATTTGAGAAGGATTTTTTTCAATTACATTATGAACTAAATTTTTATTAAGATTGCAATGGAACCTGATGTTTAGTTAAATTGATTTATTCTCATTTCTAGTTCCATTGATCATACATGAGTTGTTTGTCATATTTTGTGCTTAATATATGATTGTGTGGCCAACAATTAATTTGATAATCTAGATGAAATGGGAAGATGAATTCTAGGTTTAGATTTGAATATGATGACATGCGTCTGGTTAATATTTCTTAGGATTGAATTGCTGGGTTTGTGTACAAGATAGAAATATACCTATATACAGTGTGTAACTTTTATGAGACTTTGAACTTAATGAATCTATTCCAAATTATTTTACATAAGGAATATAGTAATTTATTTAGGAGAGATATTTTTGTCTAACTATCGAAAGAGGTTTAATAAATTATTTTGAGTTCTCAGTTAACAACTTATTTTGATCAATAAATTGGAAAGAGAGTGGAAAGATTTATACAAAGCATTAGGGGAAGTTGTAATCTTAACTTCTTTTATCCGGTAAATTCAATCCTTAATTATTAAGTTTACATTTAGTTTTAAATTAGTAATTCCATAGTTTAATTCCAATTGCTTAAATAAAATTGACTTGATACAAAGTTAGTATTTGATAATTATTAATAATAATTCTCCGTGGGAACGATACGCTATTTATCACTTTATTACTTATTGATAGTGTATACTTGCACGTAAATTGTGAATATCAAATTCGGAAAACAAGTTTTTGGCGTCGTTGCCAGAGATTTATTCTAGTAATTATTTCAATATTAATTTCAATCAATTTGATCTTAGTTTAAACTTATTTATTTTTTAGTTTTAATTGATTTCGTAAGCACTCCTAAATTTTGTATGCAAACACGATCTACAAGTCAGAAGCCACTACCATACGAAGACGAAATCGAAAGAAGGCTCCGAAACTTGCGATAGCAGTGTTAAGAAGCAAAGAATCAAGAAGCTATGGCTGAAGATGAACAAAAATCGTTAAGGAATTATGCTATGCCACTTGTTACGAAAATACAATCAAGCATTCAAAGGCCCGTAATTCAAGCAATCAGTTTTGAGATCAAGCCGGGTACCATCCAAATGATTCAGAATTCAGTGCAGTTTGGGGGTTTTGCCTAATGATGACCTAAACGATAATTTGGTGAGTTTTCTGGAGATTGTGACACGTTCACGTATAA
>CAUOFW020007125.1:0-21983 GCA_963454935.2 Ilex paraguariensis | reverse complement strand
TTTCTTGTTTGTCGTAAACAACGGGTCAAGGTCTACCATAAAATCTGATCATAAAACGATCTTGGGTTCTTTTCATTGTTGGATCTCGTTATTCTGGCAGGTTCCACATCACCTTGATCTCAAGAAGACAGAGCCTTCATAAGATAAGGAGTACCATTGGACCAAAGGCCCGTTGGTAGTTCCTCCCATTTTCAATCCTAGGAATGTTGGAGATAATCTCCCACCGGTCCTCCTATAGGAATGATGAGAGAATACCTGCAACCCACTCGTTCCTCTGCACTTTGTTTTATATTTTTGCCAGTGCAAGCACATAGTTTTATACTCAAACCTGGAACGCTCCAACTGCTTCCACAATTCCATGGTGTGCATAGGGGGAACCCTTACCTCCATATCAAGGAATTTAAGGAAGTGGTTAGCACATTCCTTGAGCAAAATGTGCGCAAAGAGGTAGTGAGAATGAAATTATTCCCATTCTCTCTGAAAGGCAAGGCAAATACTTGGTTGAACTCTCTTAAGCCCCAAACCATGGCTATTTGGGCTGATTTATTCAAGAAATCTTTCTCAGTTTATAGAAAAACTATTTTAAAGAAACAGATTCAAAATTTTTCTAAATAACCTAATGAAGTTTTCCATGATACCTAGGAGAGGTTTAAGGATCTCTTAAATGTCATGCCACATCATGGCTTTCTTCCTTGGCAATTGAGGAGTTTCTTTTTATGAAGGAATTACACCAGCCCATCACCAATTTATAGACAAGATTTGATATGTGGGGAAATTTAATCTCAACTAAGGGAAATGTCCTAGTTGGCACTACCTTTAAAAATGAAACCGTTGAATGCCCTGTTAGAGAGAAGGAAAACTGGAGGAATAATGAGCTTTCCCCAACCTAGTAGAATGAAGAAACCAGATGGAAATCAAAGCTTATCCCCAATTTTAAAATAGGAACCTTATCTGTCAAAGACTCATTTAAATGGCGGGATTCGTTTAAATAGTGTGAAGAAGATAAGGCATCCAAGGGATAAGGATAAGATCCTACCCTCTGTAATCCTTATTCATGTGATCAAATAAAATCCTAGTACAGTTAGGACTCTGGATGCCTATCCCAACAAAGGATAAAGTCCACAACAGCCAAGACTCCTTAACCGAAAAGAGATCAGGCAAATTCAAACTACCAAGAGAGCCTAGAGTCCATTCTCCCTAGAACACCTATCAATAAACTATAAAAAGGGATCTTCAAGATAATAACTAGGGAGCACACTAAGCCTTGTTCAATTGCTACCCCTTAATTTCTCAAATACTGACTTGAGCATCGGAGGGTCGACCTTCGAAGCACCCCTCTAGTTTTCGACTTCCTTTCCAAGTACTACAATTGTCAACCCTTGGAGTACCACTACCTTTAATAACATAAATACATCAAGGAACCATGCGATGTAAATCCAGAGGTTTAGCACCATCTGGACGGTGGTGGTTGATTAGTAGTGAAAATTAGCATATGACTATGCCTTTTTAAGACTAATTATACTTTGATAAAGTTTAAATAATGACATTTCAGGTCCTAAAGTGAACAACTGCTCAAAAAGCAACATATATCAAACTTGAATGTAGCTTTAGCATTTTGGGAGACAAAATTGGAAAAGTTTGGAACAAAGCAAGAACGTTCAAACACCAAACAACGTTCGAACGTCCCCCTGAATTAATTGAAGACCAGGCTATTGAGACATGGCGTGTTGCAGCTACATTGAGATACTTAAGTACCACGTTTGAACGCCAAACAACATTTGAACGTCCCCCTGAATTATTAAGGACCAGGCTGATGAGTGCAAAGTCAAGTTGGACGTGGAGTGTGGAATTAGCTCTCCAGAAAAACACAGGCCACTTGAGTGGGGGGGGGGGGGGGGGTTTAGACCCCATCTGGCGTTTGAACACCTAGCAAGCAAAGACAGAAACAACGTTCGAACGCCAGACAACGTTCGAACGTTGTCCCTAGGTAAACTGCAGAGTGGATAGTTTTTAGAAGACTTTCAATGCCTTACACTATTCCCTCACACTCTCTTGTCCCCCCTCCTCCTTGCCTATAAATACTCCCCTTGTGGGTGCTTTGAAGGAGAGAATTTGGAGGGTATGAAGCTAGAGCTTGGTTTGTAGGCTTAGGCTACACCAAGAACTAGTAGAGAGCTTGAACAAGGCTTAGACTCCCACTTGTAGTTGTATAATTAGTCTTAGACTTAGTCCTATATTTACTTGTATCAAGGGAGATAGATCATCATTTGGTTGCGGTGGAAACCCTCCAAAAGTGACTAATTTCTTCTACTTTCAATTATTGTCTTTCACTTCTATTGCTTGAGCTTCCTTCTTCCCTTAGAGGAGTGAAACTCTTCCACTTTTCTAGAGCTTTACCAAAGCCGTGAAGGGTGAAACGTGATTCACTCATTCTTTGTCGAAGATCGGCTCCTCGCTTATTGTGCTTTACCTTGTAAGTCCTAATGGTCAAATATGGCGTCACTCATAAAGTATCCACTGCCTATCACCCACAAACAAATGGCCAAGCTGAGCTAGCCAATAGAGAGATCAAGAACATTCTAGAAAAAATGGTTAACCCAAACAAGAAGGATTGGTCCAATAGATTGACCGATGCCCTCTAGGCATACCGCACTGCCTTTAAAACTATTTTGAGCATGTCTCCCTACCGGCTTGTCTATGGAAAGACTTGTCACCTGCCAGTCGAAATGGAACACAAGGCCTATTGGACCATTAAGACTTTAAATTTTAATTTGAGAATGGCCGGTGATCGTAGGAAGTTAGAGTTGAATGAGTTGAAAGAGATTCGACGAGATGCGTATGAGAGCTCCAAAATCTCAAAAGAAAGGGCCAAAATCTTTTATGATAACTCCATCGTGAGGAAATCATTTGATCCCGGGCAAAAAGTACTCTTATACAATTCTCGCCTCTCCATTTTTCAAAGCAAACTCCATCCCGTTGGGATGACCCCTATCTTTTCAAGGTGGCCTACCCCAACGAAGCTGTGAATGTCCAAAACCCCCAAAAATGGCCAGACATTCAAGGTCAATGGCCAAAGACTTAAGCCATTTTTTGGGGGCTTTAAAGAACAAGTGGTGGAGGAGAATTTAATAGATCCAGTATACCCGGAAGTTGTGGAGGAATAAATAATTTTTTTTTTCTGCTTTTCAATGTACAGGCTTTTATTTACTTACTTTATTTTTATTCCATGTTAATTATGTTCTTTTGTCGTATAGTTTTGTTCTTCTTAGTCACTGATATTGGTGTTTTTGTCAAAGCTCAAGTGGGAGGTGTTCTCTAACCGTACTAATCTTTTTACTGTCCGTCATTGAATATCATACCTTTTTTGTTTCATTAAGGACAATGCATAAATCAAGTTTGGGGGTGAGGTTGCACTATTTGCATCTTACACCAATGTTTGTGGAAATATTTTGTGCAGATATGCGCCTGCCGACACTCGCGCTTGCCGACACTAATAAAAAAAAATAAAAAATCGAGTGGGAATATTCCGCACGGATATGTGGATGCAGACACTCAAAAAAATAAAAATAAAAATAAAAAATAAAAAATGAGATGCCTTTATAAGGCTTTTAAATTTTTATTTTTTTTCCCATCCACCGGGGATTGGTCTCCCTTTCTTCTTCCCTTTTTCTTCTCTTCTTCTTTTTTTTTCTTCCTCCTTCCTTCTTCTCCTTCTTCTTCTTCTTCTTCTTCATCATTCTCTCTGTTCTTTGTAAAAACAACCCACTCCCTGTAAATCCATGGCCATATACGCCGACGACTCAGTCCTTTGTTTAATAATTTATCTTATATGTTTATATTTGTTCATGGGTGCTCCTTTTTTTTTGCTCGCACTTAGGGTGGGGGTTTCCAGCCTAACCCAAATCTCCCTCGAGTTGATTAATTGTTGTGTTTTGTTTGTTGGTTTCGGCAACTAAACAGATCTCTACACCCACCGCCTTTCCCTCTTTCTTCGTCTTCTTCTTCTTCTTATTTTTGTTGTGCTATTCTCTATAACACGACCAAACTCCCAACAGTCCCATGACCATATTCCCCGAAGACCCAGTCGTTTGTCTCATGATCTGTATTTGTTTACTCTATTTGTACATGGCTCTTCTTTTTTGTCCGCATTTAAAATCAAGGGTTTTCGTCCTAGCGAAAACCCAGATCTGCGTAGAGAAGATTAATTTGTGTATTTTCTTTGTAGGTTTCGACAGTTGAATAGATCTCTACCCTACAACTTGATCTCCAAACTCCACACACTAGTAAATTCAAAAAATTGGGGACAATGTTTGGTTTAGGTTGGGGGGTGTGATTTACGATTCTAGTTTGTTATAGTTTCGTATTTAAAAAAAAAAATTATTCTGGATTGCGTATTTTTAGAGCATTTTCGCTTATATTTCATGATCACATTAAATGCAGCTTCAATCATCTTTGTGAGTGGCAGACGTTAAAGAACCAGATTGTGAGTCTTAAAGCATAGAAAGCATGGATGTTAAAATTTTTTGGTTTAGTTTGGGAGTCTTGCGCACATTTCCATCTAATGTGCATGTTGTGATCATGAGAAAAGTAAGAATAGTCAAAAAAATTGAAATCCGAGAAGCACAAGAAAAACCATTGTGTGGCAGAAGTACTTTTACTAAACGTCGTCATGCTAAACGGCTGGGTGCTTGTAAATAATGTGGCAGGTGTTTTCACATGAAAAAATACAATCAGTGTTCTGAATCAATTTTGGGTCATACAACCGATCGATTAAACTGGATAGTGTATGGGCAGAGTAAGGATTTTTCTGACACGCCATCTTATACCAGTCCGGGACTTACATGTTATGTGCGACAAGAAGTGGGAAGGGTCACTAATAATGACATAGACACAAGCGATGACTCGGATTAAATTTTGATTAATTATGACAAAGTTGTGGAAAAATGTGTTTTGGGGATGACGGTTAATGGTCCGAATTTTTTTTTTTTTTGTGTAAATATTTGTTTATGTACAAAGTCTTTTTGTTGAAATAATGATGTGTACCGAGTAAGGATTGTCCTAAAATGCCAACCTGTAGAGTGGATAGGGACTTATCTTGAGATGCCATAGTTTTTCAAGTTCAATGTGTACATTTATTCTTGTTTCAATTTTCATAGATAAATTTGTATGTAAATAACTTTGATTTTTATTCGAGTGAAAAAAAAAATCGCATTTTCTTGAAAAATAGTATTTTCTCTATGCTTAAATGTCAAATGTACATTGGTATTTGTTAATCTTAAAGTACAGAATGACCAGACTCGAAAATAAAATTAATATATAACCGACATTCTTTGGAAACCTGACATAACCAGTGGAGATAACGAAGAATACCATGGTAAGTTTTGAACCTTGCGATGCTTTCTGAGAGACAATCAACATTTACTCAAGTAAGCTCTTTCACTTTCAATTGTTGAATAATCTCATTAAACTTGCTTTGATTAAATGCAACTAAAGAAATCTATTGACATATCCCACAGGGAACCTTTGCATGCGACACATACATAGGCACATACTTGAGAAAGGATTTTAGGTCATCTTTGAGTTGATTTTGAGTCTTAGTCATTGCTTCTACGAAAATATATCCCTAGTTAGTCATGTTTGAGCCTTCAATGAATGATTTCTTTTTTTTCGAAAAAACCTATATGATAACCGAGCCATAAGAAAATACACTTAACATACCTTGCTATCCAATTTTTTTGCACCCTCTTATAAATCGGTATGATATAGAAAGACAAGAAAAACATAAAAGAAGATGGTGGCTACGGTTCAATGAAGAATCGGTGGAAACAACCGAGAAAGAAAAAAAAAGGGAATTGCCAAGAAAGTGAAAAATGAGAAAAATGAAAGAAAGAAATATCATTTCTACGCAAAAGATCGAAAAGCAAGAAAGAGGTGTGCCACACTACATTAAAAAGGGGATAGCTTTTGAATACCATTGACATCATTTCGTTAGCCACTGACCTCTAGCCACATTACAACCTATACAAAGTCTTAATTGATCTCAAGTCTGATGCATGTGTGTGTTGTCGACCGAAAATTGGGGTATGTTAAATAGTATTTCTTTAATTGCATTGATATTTTTCCATGAGATTATGCCAAGAACATAATTAGTCTACTTTCCTAAGACTTTCACTCCCTTTCTAACTGTGCATGTGATTCTTCGATTGACCATCCTCTGATCACATGCCCTTTGAGAGACAAGTCACTATAATCGGAGTGAATTTTTTGCTAAGAACATTCTAAGAGAGGTTTGAAAAATCAAAACTATCCATGGAAGGTGATAAAGTGGAATGTTTGTTATATAACAATTATTGCTACTAGAATGATCATTTCTACTACACAGGGAATTCCAAATACCAATTTAACAAGTGTTTATTTTTGTATAGAATACGTACCAATGACAGAGAAGTGTTCGGAAAACAATTCGAAATTAAGGGATGTGTGTCTCAACGATCCTGTTGCTAACTCATTCTGACAAGAAATCTTACATATACACATCTTTTTAATTGGAGTTTGTAGGCAGCTTCACTGGAAACTTTCACGAGACAAAACTCGTCTACTAGGGATCACTTAGAGGTTTAACAGCTTGTTGCATGTGCTAAATGCAATCGTGTTATCTACAAAAGTGATTTTATTTTGTTATGTTGTTATTTATTACTAGGGACTAGTAATGTTTAGGCTGGGGGTGTGATTAACCCTAATTAAGGTATAATTTAATAGGTAAATTGTGTTAGTTGAATAAAGTCAAACTAGTCAAAATAAATCAAATTAGGGTTAGTGTGTGAATAAAGGATAATGCATTGATTGTTGTTCTTTTCAAGGTTTTGTGCGTCAAAGCTACAAACTACTGGGGAGTCAATTGCATTAAAATTACAAACTACTGGGGTGTCAATTATCAAAGCTCAAAACAAAGGGGGATCAAAAAATTCAAGGCCATCAAACAAGACTTTCATATAATTCAAGGCCACTTAACAAGACTTTCATGTAATTCAAGGCCACCTAACAAGGCTTTCATGTAATTCAAGGTCACCTAACAAAACTTTCATGTAATTCAAGCCTACCAAACAAGACTTTCACCCTTCCTTATTGCCTATAAATACCACCCCTTAGGACTTGTAAAGCATTCATCTTTTGATACTGAAAAATCCTCCAAAAGTATTATTGTTTTCTTTAAGTATTGTTTTCTTCTATTGTATTATTACTTCATTTTAATTTATTGCTTTCTTTTACTTTAAGTATTGTTTTCTTTTATTGTGTTATTGCTTTCTTTTACTTCCATTGCTTGAACTTCCTTATTTCCTTAGGGGAGTGAAACTCTTCCACTTTTCTAAAGCTTTACCAAAGCCGTGAAGGGTGGAACATGATTCACTCATTCTTTGTCGAAGATTGGCTCCTTGTGTAAAGTATTTTACCTTGTAACTCCTCTACTTAGAATGATGAGCATTACTCACTTTTCTAACTTTAACAAAGCCATGAAGAGTGAGTAGTTTTTCATCTAATTTTTAGTAAGATGTGATTATCCGGAAGTTATATTTATGCATTTCGTTTATGCTTAGCTCTAGTCTTTATTTCTTCATAATGTCTTCTCATCATATTGTTGTCTTTATTTTAAGCATGAATAGCTAAATCTCTTAGTTGGCAAAACTAAGGGGAACCTCCACTTGGGTATACCATTTTCAACTCATTCTCCTCCCTTCTTTTAGAGTTTAATGGTTCGGTTTGACTGGGTTGAGGTAGATAACTTGGTGAGTCTTTCATATTCCGTGGGCCTAGTCACGGTTTATGCTTAGATACTCACCAATCTTATCCCTAGCTTCCCACGAATCAATTGTTTATTCATGCTCTATTGGAGGAGGGTTTCGAGTTGAGACGGTATTCCTATTAGAGTGACATCTTGGATTTGCCAACATTTGTTTTTCATTTTACTAGCATCAAAACAACTTCCAATAATCAAAGATTTTACACTTTCTTTCTCCCAAAATCACCTTCCCCTCGGTTTACTTCCTTCCCCGTGGAAACGACCTTGGAATACCACCAAGTAAAACACGATCCGTGGAAGTCTCCTTGCTTTTGGGGAGCATTTTTGTTCACACACACACACATTTGACATTTCATTCATCCACCATTTCGTTGTCCTTTCTTTTGACATCATCCTAAGGAGGGTGACACTCCCCTTCATCCATATACTATACATGCTAAAAGGTGATGTTTAGAGGTTAGGAAACAACAAGGAATTTTGTCAAGCACTAGGTTAAGTGCGGATGTGGTTTTGGATTCTTGATATACTATAGACTTGTTGATGTGAACCCACGAACAAGTTGATTCAAACCCAAGAAAGTTGAAATTCAAGCGAAAAAGAAAAAAAAATTCCCAAGACCCAATGAGAACTTGTCTCAAAAAACCTTGGTTTAAAACCCAAGACCCAACGAGTACCTGTCTTGAGAAACCTTGGTTGAAAAGAGGCGCCACAAACATTGCAAGCCTTTGATAAGCCAAGTGCTCACAAAAGAACAAGAGGAGAAAACTCTCAACTCACAAAACTTTTTGCTCTCAAAAAAAATTCCTGCTTTATTCATTGCACTAAATGGCCTTTTATAGGCTACAAAACTTGGCCTCCAAGGAAGGCATGAATAGTAATTTTGAAAATTTAAAATAAAAGAAATAACATAATTAATGTAGATTATTCGAGAAGATAATCCTTCCAAGAATAGGAGTATTGGTCTTCAAATTCCTTCCATGCTTGTGGTAAGAATCTCCCAATCTTTGACCCTTCTCCAAGCTTGATTAATACTTTCCAAAAGAGTGGCATGCCAAAGATGGAAAGATATCCCTAAGATCTTCCCATAATCATCACAAGATTTGAGGGAATAATAGCACAAGATTTGAGAAATTATTCTAAAATCTTTGGCAGCCCATAATGCATGACAGTTCTAGGCCATATTTGGGCCCAAATATGGACCAAGAGGTTCGGCCCAACGGGCCTCGTGATCCGGCCCATTAGGATGGGTTCCAGATTTGCTATACACAAAGATATCATCAAAATAAACAACAACAAACTTGCCCATAAATGCATGTAAAACATGATTCATCAATCTCATAAAAGTACTTGGTGCATTAGTGAGACCAAACGGCATGACTAATCACTCATAAAGCCCATGTTTGGTTTTAAAAGTAGTTTTCCACTCATCTACCTCTTTCATTCTTATTTGGTGATATCCACTTTTGAGGTCAATTTTACTAAAAATACATGAGCCATGTAACTCATCAAGCATATCATCTAGCCTAGGGATTGGATGGCGATACTTTACCGTTACGTTGTTGACGGCTCGACAATCAACACACATCCTCCAAGTTCCATCCTTCTTAGGCACAAGTAGAACTGGTACGGCACATGGACTCATGCTCTCCCTGACATGCCCTTTCCCCATCAATTCTTCAACTTGCCTTTGAAGTTCCTTTGTTTCCTCAGGATTGCTTCGGTAGGTTGGCCTATTAGGTATTGAGGCTCTGGGCACAAGGTCAATTTGGTGCTCTATGCCTCGAATGGGTGGTAATCCACTAGGCATCTCCTCGAGAAAGACATCCTCGAATTCCTGTAGCAAAGAATTAGCAAGGTTAGGAAGAGAAGGGTTAGTTTCTACAAGGAATGAATCCTTGTATACGAGCAAGATCAAAGATTGATCTGCTAAAAATGCCTTCCTTACCTCACTCTCTCTTGCAAAGAAGCTGTCTTTTATTTTGCCCTTCCTTTCGTTTTCTTTTCTCTCTTGTGGCATCTCTCTCATTTTTTCTGCCACCTCTCTTTCTTCCTTCTCACTCTCTCTCTTTTATTTTTCAATCTCATTTTTCCTCAATCAAGTTCCTAAGGAACACCACAATGCAAACCAAAGTTTGGCCTTGGTGTAGTCCCTGACAACCAAGATCCACGAGAAGTCAATATGAGACACAGAGTCCAATAAAGAGAGCGCTCACTAAAGTTAGTGCACGAATCCCAAAAGACTCTAAGAAGCAAATAGACTTGAAAACTATAATAAGACTCTAGCATATTGTATGGTTTAAAAAAAATAATTGCAATAGCAATAATAGTAATATTCAGAAACTAATCAATATATTATATTGATTTACTGTCATCAAGGTCGCCCAACAAAGGATCTGGAAGTGCGTGAGCAAAATGTTTTTTTTCTTTTTTTTTCTTTAGGTCGCTGCAACCAAGTCAGAAAAAGAGAATATCAAGAAACACAAAAACACATGAAAATATGGGAATGGAAGGTCAAACAAAGAGAGATCAACTTGTGATCTTCTAGGTTCACCCAACAAGAGGGGAATGAAGAAATTAGAAAAGAAAGATAAAATCTAATTCAGAGCCTAAGCTCTGATACCAACTGATGTGAACCCATGGAGATAAAGCTCTTTAAACCCATGAACAAGTTGATTCAAACCCAAGAAAACCGAAATTCAAGTGGAAAAGGAAAAAAAATCCCCAAGACCTAATGAGAACTTGTCTTAAGAAACCTTGGTTCGAAACCCAAGATCCAATGAGAACCTATCTCAAGAAACCTTGGTTGCAAAGAGACTCCACAAAGGTTGCAAACCTTTGATAAGCCGAGTGCTCACAAAAGAACAAGAGGAGAAAACTCTCAACTCACAAAGCTTTTTGCTCTCAAAAAAATTTCCTGATGTATTCATTGCACTAAATGGCCTTTTATATGCTACAAAACTTGGCCTCCAAGGAAGGCATGAACAATAATTTTGAAATTTTAAAATAAAAGAAATAACATAATTAATGTAGATTATTCCAGAAGATAATTCGTCCAAGAATAGGAGTATTGGTCTTCAAATTCCTTCCTTGCTTGTGGTAAAAATCTCCCAATCTTTGACCCTTCTCCAAGCTTGATTAATACTTTCCAAAAAGAGTGGCATGCCAAAGATGGAAAGATATCCCCAAGATCTTCCCATAATCATCACAAGATTTGAGGGAACAATAGCACAAGATTTGAGGAATAATTCTGGAATCTTTGGCAGCCCATAATGCATGACAGTTCTAGGCCATATTTGGGCCCAAATATGGCCCAAGAGGTTCGGCCCAATGGGTCTCATGATCCGGTCCATTAGGATTGGGTCCAGCTTGAAGCTCCTCTTCATTCCTAGCTTTTAGCAAGTATACTTCACATGCTTCCACTTCTTTTAAGCCCATCTTTGATAAGGTAGAGTTACCTGAGTCCTTGGAGTATTGAGCCATGCTTGCTTGAACAAACCCTTGCATTGCCACTTTAATCTTCTTGGCCCGAGCTTTAGTAATTGGACCCCCAGGCACTTGCAAAGGATCTCTAGCTTGGGACTATCACTTGTCACGGGGTATGCTTGTGCCCAAGACATCCACATTAGTCTCTCACTTCTTACGAATCAATCAAACACCAAGACACCATTGGATGAATCAATTGAGTCAATTTTTTATTCTCATTGGAATGACCTCTATGGATTAGCCAACCTTGCTTTCCTTGAATTTTTACCAAAACATAACTCACCAAAACACAAAAATAAAGATATTCCAATTTTCATTTTTTTACAAATCACCTTTCAAAGCAATTTGACATTCCTTCCCTAAGGAGACGACCTTGGAATACCCATTCCAAGTAAAACACGACATTGCAAGTCTCTCTTCACTTGAGGAGCACTTTTGCGCACACACATGTTTTGTTAATTCACACACAATTTTTCCCATTTCTTGTATTGAACCCAAGGGAGAATGACACTCACCACTTTGTATAAGTCATATACACACAATCTAGGTTCATGTTTGGAGATTAGGGAAGACGAGTTCAAGCAGTCAACACTAGTTGTAAACTCACTTTCACTTTCACTCACCTTAGCCTTCAAGGCTCTTTTCCTATCCTTGGACATGTTCTTCTTCTTTGGACTACGACATTTTGTAACTATGTGTCCAAACCCATGACATTCATAGAATTGGAGACCTTGCCCCTTTTTAACTTCATGTCGAGAAGTTCTACCCCCACCTTCCTTTTCCTTTCTAGGAGACTTAAGTCTACTAGGAGTTCCTTTCAACCTTGAGGACCTGACACCTAGCCTTTAGGTACTTGTTGAATTTTTTGTGCAAGATAGGCTATGTCCTCTTCTCCCAAATGAAGTGACTCGGATTTACTCCCTTATTCAACTTTTGTATTTATTGCAACACCCTTCACTTTCTTGGGTGGAAAAAGGTTCATCCCAAAATTCAAAAATAAGGACTTCGATCGATAGCATAGCCATCTGCGAGGTCACCTTTGCATTAAAATATCTCTGGTAGAGATCTCAAAATTTTTCACTTAATAGCAGCATCGTCAATCCTAGTGCCTAACCTTCCGAAAAAAAAAAAATCCTAGTGCCTAATGCAAAGAGAGAGTCAACAATTTTACGTAGTTTGGCATCAAAATCGCCAAATGTTTCTTCCTCTTGCATCCTCAACATCTCAAATTGTGAGGTGTACCTTTGGAAACATGTCATCTTGACCATTGTAGTTCATTTGTGTGAAACCACAAGAATATCTCATGCCTCCTTTGAAGTCTTGCAATTAGCGATCCTTCAGAACCGATTGAGCATCATGACATTGAATATTGCATTCAAGTCTATAGAGTTTTACTTCAACCACCACTTCACCACTTTTGACTTTTATGGCTGTGGTGGAAGGGCTCCAACTATCACACCTTGACCCAGAGATAGAACATTATGTTTAAATATGGAAGAATGGACCCCACTCTCCGACACACACCTTGTGACGCCCCAAAAATTTAGGGGTCCTTTCTCAACCCATTGATCACCCATCAACCAGCAGAAATACCCGTGCATGCTGCATAACCCGACACCATGTCATCACACAACCATTCCAAGGTCCAATATCTATCAATTTTCCATCAATATTACTCCAATTATATCTTTTAAACAAAAAGGCTTAAGGCCCAGAGGCTTGGCAAGGTTATTTTAAATTTTTAAAATTTTGGAAGAAGTACCGGTACCTCGTTTACTTGGTACCAGTACCTAAGCATTCTGCTTGCCAAGTACCGATACCAGTAAAAGTGGTACCAGTACCTCAAGCCTTGGTACCAATACCTGAGCCCACTGGAATCATGGTACCGTTACCTAATCAACTTGGTACTGGTACCTAATCAACTTGGTAATGGTACCAGGGCCCAATTTTCCCCCAAATCTTTCTTTTTTCAATTTTAACTCACCCAATTTCATACCGAGTTCATCCAAACTCTCATAACATTTAAGTATGCACAAAATACCATCCATAAGAGTTCATTACATGTTCTCTTACCTCCATTTACAATCCAAAATAAATTACACAGGTGCGTTACAAAAATGTGATTTAAAGCCACATTTCGGCCTCTTCTCAGCAAGGACCCATCTGAGGGTCGTCCGCCAGCGCTTGTCCCACACCTGAAATATTGTTTCTATAAAGGGTGAGCCACGCTCAATAAGGTATCTCCTAAAGAAGCTACTCTCCAATCCAGATGCATATGAAATGTTCACATGCAATTCAACAATTAAACAAACATTCATCTAAGAACATACAACTTCAAGAAATGAATGTCACAATGTTATGTCATGTTATGAGGTGAGACTCACACATGCAATGCAACCCCAGCTCTCCACCAACTCTCATACCGCATGCAATGTCATGCGTATGTACTCAGGCATTCCAAGCCCCCACTATTGATGTTACACATCCAATAACTATTTATAATTCCCGAGTCTTTTTTTGGGGTGGGTATTTATGGACTACCACCAATGGGTACCCAACCAACACGGTATCTATGAACTTTCACTTATGGCTACACATACGCCGACACACTTTATGGACTCAATACCAACGTAGTGTTTATTCGAATCACCGGGTCTTGCACCCGAGGGATAATATAACTCTTTTTACTAACCCCGACCCTTTCTTTCAATGCAACCCGTGCAACACAATCGAACCTAAGTCCAACTTTTCTGAGCCCACGCACTAACCACCAAGAATGGCGTTTGATCAAATCATGCACACACCCACACTCATGTCACATGCCTACGAATGCGATGATTCTCATGCATATGCAACGTAATATGCAATTGCAATTTCCATGTCATGTTCAATATACCATGAGAACACAATGAACAATATCAATGTCTATCAACATTTATCAAATCCGCAATGTAACTTATATCATTACGCATATAATTACATTTCAAAGTCTTCACAAAGGATGTTATATTAATTTCATTCATATAACATGCTCATTTCATTCAAGGCATTTTATCAAATACCCAAAAGACACAAAATCATGTAAACATATAACATGTCCAATTCATCAAATTTCTTATGAAATCCCATACAACCAATTTCAACAAACCCAATTCATACTAGAATTGATTTTAACCATTCTTATACCCATTTTCCACATTTCAACTACAATAGATATGTGCCATATATGAGATTACATCTCTAACACCCTACCCATTTTATATTTCAACCCTAGGTTGTAAATAAACCTAGTTAGGAAAGGAACCCTACCTCTTGAAGCGTAATAAACGTAGAGGATGCTGCAAGAAACCTAACTCAAACTTTAAACCTTGATTTCCAAAAATTCTAATATTGAGACTTCGTCAAAATCCACAATTTTTTGTACGTAGAAATAGCTCTAGTCGCATAGAACAACTTTCATTCTTGGCCCAAAGCGATCCGACGAATGAAAAGTTGTAGATTGCAAGGAGAAGCTTGAGAACCCTTATTTTCTCTCTCTTCTCTCCCCTTTCTTTTTTCTGGAAAAACCCAGCAACAAATGGGGGAAAATCTGATTTTTTCCCCCTTTTTATACCCCATGGATACTTGCCCCACAATGTGCCGCACGTCACATCTTTCCCTAATCTGATTTTATGCCGAATCAATTAAATATCGTCCCATTTTAGGTTTGATATATTTTATTTGAACTAACTTTAAATTATATTTCATGTTTCGCAATTAAAACTCTATCGCATTTATTTTGGTCACGCGACACCCGATCGCATCTTAACGTCAAAATTTGACTGTTTCAAAATTTAATGAAAATTGATTGGGTAACTAAATTTTCGCGAGACGAATCCAATAGTGAGATCCATTTCACCATCCGAGTTCTAGAAAATTTTTGAAATTTTAACTCGTACCATAATGGCTAATTACCATTTTACCCTTCGCAATAAAATTTTAAATTTTTTTGGGTTTTACACACTTGTACCATGAACATATAACTTCTCGTTTAAAAAAATTGTAATTTAAACTAATTAGTTATAACAACATTATTTTACTCCCTTTATATTCCAACGATTCTTTTACATGAAGTAATACTTTTACAATTTTAATTTAGTACAATGTATAGCTCCCCAATTACAAGACTCAGTAACTATACAAAATGCCCTCACAAGACACAGGAAACCCACTTCCCTCTTATACCGCCTAAACTTATCAATGGACATCCCCTTTCTCTTTGTTTACCAAAAAAACATAAACTAAGGGGGGTAAGCACACATGCTCAGTGAATGTAAGCAATCAACGACAATAACATCAATAGCAAATAATGCATAAACAATTATTATCTTCACATTCAACAAAACTACACTTTAAATAGTTAGACATAAGCTTCTTTGTATCTTTAGCAATCTTAACATATGTCATTACCAGTTAGCATCTCATTAGAGTTATATCAATACTTGTCACTCAAATGATCTTGCCTCATAGACCACATCTTCCACATAGACCACTTTTTAGCGTTGTACATTGAATATTTTCAGTGACATGGTGGGGGTGATTTTTGGAAGTTTTTATTGATGATTTTTTGTATATGGTGTTTATTTGAATTTTGTTTAGAAAATCTTGAAAAAGTCCTTACTCGATGTGAGAAAAAAAATCTTGTTTTGAATTGGAAAAAATGTCTTTTCATGGCCACACAAGGCATTGTTCTAGGACATGTTTCTATAGAGGGAATTAAAATTGATAAGTCAAAAATTGATTTAATAGTCAATCTTCCTCCACCCAAGACTGTAAAAGATGTTCGATCCTTTCCAGGTCATGCAGGATTCTATAGAAGATTCATAAAAGATTTTAGTTTAATATCCAAACAAATGTGTTATCTTATATGTCATGATGTACCATTTGATTGGAATGATGCATGTCAATTAGCATTTGATAAACTTAACAGAATGTTTATTTCTGCACCAATTATGCAACCTCCTGATTGGTCCTTACCTTTTGAATTAATGTGTGATGCTAGTAATTATACTGTAGGAGCTGTGGTAGGCTAAAGAAAAGATAGGTGACCCCTATGTGATTTACTATACAAGCAAAACTCTGAATGATGCACAAATAAATTATTCCACCACAAAAGAAGAATTGCTTGCTATAGTATTTGCTTTGGATAAATTTCAATATTATTTAGTTGGATCCTCAATTGTTGTGTTTACTAATCATGCAACTTTGAAATACCTGCTTACCAAGAAAGATGATAAGCCACGTCTCCTATGATGGATAATATTACTTCAAGAATTTAATTTCATTATCTAAGATAAGAAAGGAGTTGAAAATGTGGTAGTTGATCATTTATCAAGGCTGAATTATGATACAAAAGAACAGTCAATACCGATCAAAGAAACCTTCCCTGATGAGCAATTATTTGCAATAATAGATGTATAATGGTATGCAGATATAACCACTTATTTATCTACAAGTACTATTCATTTTCATTATACTTAGACCGATAAGAAGAAATTTTTAAGAAAGGAATGCAATTTCTTTTGGAAAGATCAGAAAATAAGACGTTGTGTACTGAACTATGAAATAGCTCATGTTATTTCATTGTGTCATTCTGAAGCCTGTGGTGGGCATTTTTCTTCAAAGAAAATCGCTACTAAAATCCTACAGTGTGGATTTTATTGGGCCACCCTTTTCAAAGATGTAAATGTTTTTTGCCTAAATTGTGACCGATGTCAAAGGATTGGGAACATTTCAAAAAGAAATATCATGTCTTTAAATCCTATTTTGACTATTGAAATTTTTGATTATTAGGGTATCGATTTTATGGGATCATTCCTCCCATTATTTGGAAATTTGTATTTTTTGGTTGCTGTTGACTATGTTTCCAAATGGGTTGAGGCAATTCCTGGTCAAAACAATAATCACCATACAATGATCAAATTTTTAAAAGAAAATATTTTGTCTAGATTCGAAATTCCTTAAGCCATCATAAGCGATAGAGGTACACATTTTGCAATAAATCTTTTAAAAACCTAATGAGAAATTATTTAATTTCCCATAAAATATCTGTCACTTATCATCCCTAGATAAGTGGACAAGCTGAATTAGTCAATAGGGAGATAAAATATTTAAAAAAAAATAGTTAACCCATATCGTAAAGAATGGTCTTTAAGGCTGATTGATGTGCTTTGGGCTTACCAAACTGTACATAAAACTATTTTGGGAATGTCTCCTTATCGGCTGGTTTATGATAAATCATGTCACTTGCTTGTGGAATTGAAATACCAAGCATACTAGGCAATCAAAATGATGAATTTTGATATTGAAAAAGCAAGTGCACCCCGTAAACTTCATATTAATGAATTGGAAGAACTGATAAATGAAGCATATGAAAATGAAAAGATTGTCAACTCCATAATGAAAATTTTTTATGATAAAAATATTGCGAGGATGTCCTTTGTACCATCTCAAAAAAGTTTTATTATATAATTCAAAGCTCTGCCTATTTATTGGAAAGTTAAGATCAAGGTGGACGGGCTCATCCATTGTTAAACAAGTTTTTGAACATGGGACAATTGAAATTGAAAATCCGTTAACTAGATATGTTTTCAAGGTAAATGGTCAAAGACTTAAACCATATCATGATGAATTTGTTCAAAATGTGGATTCCATTCAGATAAAGGAACCCTAATATGTGTCTTCAGAAGTTATTATGTATATTTGATTGTAAATAGCAGTATTAACTGATTTGTTGTTTGTTTTGCAGATTAGGGTTCTTGTAAAAATGGATTTATTTCATTTCCAGACCTTATTAACAATTGTCTTTAAAATTTTGATTTGTAATGTGATACATTAAGGACAATATTAAATTTAGGTTGGGGGAAGGAAACAATCCAAATTCGTATTTGTGCCTGGCAGACGTTAATCGGTTCACTAATGTTCTCTATCTAGAACATTCTGATTAAATTTAATTGTGATCAAAGATGTATAATTTTAGGGTTTGTATGAATATAGATTAATATAGGTTGATTTAATGTATTACTTTAAGTTTAATTTTATTAGTTATACGAATATAAGAAAATTTTGAATTTGAAATAATTTTGTGTAACTGCAAGTTTGAAACTGGAGCTAGAAAGCAAGAGAAGACCAAGGGCCAATAGCTGAGAAGCCAGAGGAAATTCTAGAGAATCAGCACCGTCCAGACGGTGCTGGTAGCGTCCGGACGGTGCTGCCTACTATAAAAATAGGTTGTTCACCAACAGTTAGTCTGGCGGCTCCCTCACAGTAGGAATTTGAAAAAATCAGTGATTTTCTCCACCTTCTCTCTTCAGATCTGCTTCACCTACTAGTTTTTCTTTAGTTTTATTCATATCAAACACTTACCCATTAAATTTTACAGGTTTTTACCAATTGAAACCTTGTGAAATTTCCTCCTAATCAAGAATTCATGGATTCAAGGAGAAAGTCAAGAGCTTCATCTAGTCGATCAAGGGGAAGAGCCTCTCCACCCCTCGTAGTCGTGCCACAGGAGGAAGAACAACCCCAAGTTCAAAATTAGTTCGACAATAATATATTTGAGAATATCGAGTAGCGAATTTGGTATGATGCTCACTTTTTATCTAAGGCTATTATTTCTAAAAGACCTATGATACATGAGGATTTTGAACAAATTGGGGTTAGGCAAAATCTAGCAGCACGGGGTTGGTTAAATTATGTGAAGCTTGTGGCTCTTGCCTATGAATGTTTAGTCCGTGAATTCTACAATAATGCACAAGAAACTAGGCCAATGGAATTGCGTACATATGTTAGGGGAATTGCATTTCAAGTTACACCACCTGTAATTGCAAATTATTTGAACCCTATACCAAGGCATCAACATCCCCAATATCCCCTTACTACATTGCCTAATATGTCTACCATTGGGATTGAGTTAACTGGGAATTCGGATTATGTTTGGGATAGGCCAAATAAGTACATTAAGTAAGGAGATTTGACTAACAAATATCGAATCCTGAATTTGATAACTATAAACAATTTGCTGCCCCAGTCTCAGAAAAATCAAATCTACACTGAAAGAACTTATTTTCTATATTCTTTTGGAATGGGATACACCATTGACCTACCGATAATGATAATGGATCAAATTATGTTGATTGTCAAAAGCAAAAGCCCTCACTTCTTTTTGTTGTTTAGAATCTGAATAATGTAGATAGAAAGGAGTGATAGCGAATCCATCATGGCCTCTAGTGGAGCATTTGGCTCCTATGGATAAAACCTCCCTAAAAAGAGCCATGGAGTGCAAAAGCTCCACCAGAACCACAAGCAAACCCATTTTAAAAAACATGCAGTTTTCAGCCACTAGAGGAGCCCCTGCAATAGGAAGAGATGCAACCCTACATTCCAGTAGATGATCAGACTAACTGACAGATTTTGTTAGGTTAGAGACTAGGATGACCCAGTTTGATCAAAGAATGACCAAGTATGAGGAGAACCAGAATGAGACTCTAAGGCTGCTTGGAAGAAGATACGATGGTGGCCCATCATCATCGGCTTAGCCATTCGGAGTTCCTATATCTTTTACATATATAGTGGTGATGTGAAACCCTTATGCAGATTTTGAGTCAATCTTCCTTGGAGAGATTTTTAACATTTACTCAAGTAAGAATTTTAGTTCAGCGGGAAAATTTCTTTGAATAATCTCATTGGTCTTGCTTTGATTAGCACTCATTGAATGACATGTTAACATTCTCCTTCAAATCTTTATGAGAATCATGTAGGTGTATGAATTCTGGAAAATGATTTTAGACTATTTATGATTTTATTTTGAGCCTTAGCCCTTTCTTTTGCAAAACTATATCCCTAGTAAGCCGTGATTGAGCCCAAGTAAAATTTCTTTTCTTAAACCCATATATTAAACAAGCCAATGCAAGTATATTTATCCAACATTTGCTATCTAATTTTCTTGCACCTTCTCTTAAGAAAGTTATACAAGAAAGGATAAAAATAGAGAATTATGGTTGGAAAAGAAAGGAAAAGAGAAGAAAAGAAAAGAATTTGTGAAAGAAGAAAAGAAATAGAAAAAGAAAAGGAAAGTATGCAAAGGAAGAAAATAGACAAGAAATTACAAGCTAGAGATTGAAAAAGAAGAATGGGAAATATGATGTTGAAAAAGCCTAGGTAAAGTTAAAGAGAGATGTGTGCTACACAAATTGGAAAGGATAGCTTTTTGAATCCCTTAGACGTAGTTTGTTAAACCCAATACCCGTAGCCACGTTATAACCCTAATAAAGTCCTTTTTTATTCCAGAAGTCATTCACGTGTATCATTTTCATCCATTCATTAAAAGGGAGAATGTTGATAATGTTATTTGATACAGTATTAATATTCTTTCATGAGATTATGCCAAATTTCAGTTTTTTTCAAATAACCTTCTTTTGGAATATTACATGTGTCATTACTTTGTTTCAATTTCAATATTCTTACCACGTGTAATTATTGAGTGATAGTCACTAAAACTTGAGTATATTCTTTGTTGAGTGATTTCCAAGAAAGGATTAACATCGAGGCTAGCTCTTGTACAACTTAGTAAAGGGCTATGATATTTCTTAGGTGTTTTTGAAATAAAGAAATCCCCACACACACACACAAGTTTTTCTAAAAAATATATAGAATAGTGTCACAGTTGGTGTGTGTTACTCTTACAGTGATAAGGAGTGGGAGGTATTCTGTCAAAAGAATAGAATGATGATTCAATTTTGTATGTGAAAATATAAATTATTTCATCTTAACTATTGAAGTTTGTACATACCTTCACTAGAAACCTTTACGAGACAAAACTCATCCACTAGGAATCACTTAGGGGTTTAATGACTTGTTGCATAGACCAAATGCAATCGTGAAATCTATGAATGTGATTTTATTTGTTTTTATTTCTAGGGACTAGTAATGTTTGGTTGGGAATGTGATTAACTCTAAAAAGTGTGAAATTAAATTAGGTTTAGGGTTAATAGTGTGCGTTAATTGAATTAAAATGATTAAAATTGAATAGTATTATGCCTAATGTTTAAATTGTCTATCTTCTAGGGTTTCAAATGTAATCAAGAAAATTTGGATGGATAAAAGTGTAGAGGCTAAACAACAAAGGGAGGAAAGTGCAAAATCCAAGTCAACAAAGGGAGGCTACCAGTAAAAAAAACCAGAGATTTAGCACTGTTCGGATGGTGGTGGTGGCGTCCGGGTAGTGGCTAAACCAAATTTGTCCTTCTCTTCTCCCATTGATCCAAAAAGCGATGAAAGAACCCGATTGGTTGTCCTAGGTGTCTGCCGCCCCTGATCTCCTCCCCAGTGCCTATAAATAGCCTCATTCAATTAGTTTTTAGGGAGAGTTCGCTAGAGAAGAGAAGCAAGAGCCAAAGAAGAAGAAACTCTGCCCTAAACGCTTGATGAGAACTTAATATTGCATATCTAACAACCTCATTGCATGCATTTTAACTCAACTTTGCATTTAATTACTTAGAGTTCATTGAATTTGTGAATAATGTGAAAATTTTAATGTTACAGGTAATCATAGAGTAATTGATGGCTTTCGGAATCCTGCAACTAAGTGTAGATGAGTGGTGAAGAGATGGACACATTACATGAAGATTTGGAGGCTTAAAAGTGAAAGAAATCAAGGAGTTAT
>CAUOFW020007124.1:0-396156 GCA_963454935.2 Ilex paraguariensis | reverse complement strand
TTTCAATTTTAATTTTTTATTTATTTGAATTTTGAAATGCTGTTGTTGATTTTCAGCTGGTTGTTAGTTATTAGTTCCATTTTGAATTCCTTGTTCTCATTCACCTCTTCTATAAAAAGAGGTAGTTCATTAAAATTGGGTAGAGAACATTTGATCCTAAATTAAAATTGTTCCTTTTGCGAGATGCCCGGAGTTTCTTTGTTGTGATGGGACATTTTCTATGATCAAGGGGGACGAGACACATGTCATCGACATATTGGCAGTGGAGTGTTTTTTGGACGACACGTGTTCTCGACACCTCGGAGCTTCCTGCAAGTAACACGTGTTCTCGTCACTAAAGGTACCTTGGAGTCCATGACATGTTGTCCGTGGAGTCCTCGACATCTTATCCACGGAGCACTCTCTACATGACAAGTCATCTCGACACTAAAAGTACCTCGGAGTTTATAACATGTTATCCGCGGAGTCCTCGACATCTTATTCATGGAGCACTCTCCACATGACACATCATCTTGGCACTAAAGGTACCTCGAAATCCTTGACATCTTGTCCGCGGAGCACTCTTCACATGACACGTCATCTCGGCGCTAAAGGCACCTCGGAGTCTTCATCACGTGACACGTGTTCTTGACTCCCAAAGTTTCCTAAGAAGACCTCCATCCGATGCATGTCCTCGGCGTCTAGACCTCCACTCTGCTAAGGTGTTGGTGATCACCTTGGGACTTGGGCTATGGCGAATGATGGAGTTCTTAGAAAAGTCAAGAATGACGTCACCACGTCATAGGTGGGGGCGACTCTTAATCATCAAACTCTCTTCCCAAGGTAGTCAGAATGACAAGATAGGTAACCTAGTTACCAATAGAGAGAGTCTACGAAGTACAAAGTTCATACGATGTGACCTCCTGGATGGCAAAGGACGCAAATGCATCAGCGCATGTGCAGCCACAACGAAAGACATTAAATGATCCCTCAGAAGGATGTGACACATTTATTGCTCGACGAACTCCGGAAGGAGTGCATTAAATGCTCGGAGATCCAGGCATTAAATGTAGAGATTTCTTTTGGCATGACAAGAAAGGCACTTTGCCCTAAGACTGTGCTCCATAAGCTGCCTTCCAACTGGACCAATGGGAAGCCTCTTCTTGACGGGACCCATTTGACAACAATGATGACCTACATAGAAGGTATAATAACACTCACAAATGTGGTGAAAAGGTACACAAAATCACCTTTCAAGAACATTAAATAGTATTTTCTTCTTCCCCACTCTCAAAGAACTGACTTGACCGTCGGAGGGGATACGTCGAAAACACTCTGGCTCCTTTCTAACCCCTCCTTTGAGTGTCAGGATACGCTGAAAAATACTCCTGCATGCCAGAATCGATCGGATAGTTAGAATAGCAATTCATCTCCACTCCTTAGGCCTCCATTTGCCACTGGATCGTCGACTTTTGAGGTAAACACGAGTTCACCAAGGGAAAGAGCTGTTTTTATTTATTTATTGTGCAGCAATCAGCCCGCACATTTGATCCTAAATTAAAATTGTTCCTTTTGTGAGATGCTTGAAGTTTCTTGGCTGTGTGTGAAACTCTTCTCTGCATGAGCACCTAATCCGAGAAATACACAGGGGTGGTCTTGCTGGGCATTTTTTGCAGGGACAAAACTCTAGCCATGATGGAAGACAAATTCCATTGGCCGAATATGCAACGAGATGTATCCAAGATGATTAAGTTCTGCCAAACTTGCCAACTGGTGGAAGGAAGCAAGTCCAATGCTGGTTTTTTTTCATGTCCACCACTAGTGCCTCATACACCATGGGATGATATTAGTATGGATTTCATCCTGGGTCTCTGAAAAACTGCACGTGGACATGACTCTATCTTTGTCATTGTAGATAGATTTTCTAAAATGACCCATTTTGTGCCATGCTCTAAATCCTTTGATGTGTCCTGGGTTGCATGATTATTTGTTCAAGAAATTGTTCGTTTACATGGGATTCCTTTGACAATTGTATCGAACAGAGATGTAAAATTTGTTTGTTATTTTTGGAAGACTTTATGATCAAAACTAGGAACAAGACTCAAGTTCTCTTGTGTTTTCCACCCACAAACAGACGGCTAGACAGAAGTGGTAAATCATAATTTGGGCAATTTGCTCCATTGCTTGATACTTGTTCATGTTTACTTCTTGGGATTTGATTTTGACGTAGAATTCGCATACAATAGCTCTGTGAACAGGACTATAGGTGTTTCTCCCTTTGAAGTTGTTTTAGGGATGATGCCCTGTCAACCTATGGATTTAATTCCCTTAGTCATGAAGAGCCGTGTAAGTGATAGTGGAGGAGATTTTGCAAGGCATATTCAGACATTACATGAAGAAATCCGCAGGAAGTTATTTATCAATAATGATAGCTACAAGTGCCAAGCAGATATTCGTCGCAAAACATGTTGAGTTCCAGGTGGGAGATAAAGTTTTATTGCGACTCAAACTAGAGAGGTTCCCTCTCCCATACTTATCAAAAACGTCATCCGTAGTGTGCTAGTCCATTCAAGATTCAAAGTCGCTTGGGGCAAAATGCATATTTCTTGGAGCTTCCTTCAGATTTGCATATTAGTCCAATTGTTAATATGGAAGACCTACAGTTGTTTAAAGGCCACTATGAAGAATTAGAATCCATTCCTCTAGTGCCCAAGCTTCCAACCCGAAAGCTTCCAAAAGAAGAAATTGAACAAACCCTAGATATGCATTGATTTCTACTAGAAGGGGAGGATATCATAAATTTCTTGTCAAGTGGAAGAATCAACCACTTTCGGATGCTACCTGGTTGCAAGGATATAAGGTTCTCTTAATTCAGACCTTTACGAATTTTATCAAGACAACCACTTGTCGGAGACGAGTGCTTTTCCGACGTAGAGGAATTGATGGGGTTCTAGCTCAACTAGGCGACTTTTCTGCCGATAGACACTCGGTCTTCACTTATACTCCGTTTGGTCGAAAGGATGGGAAGTAGGAAGGATAGAAAGTAAGAAGAATATACTTTCTATTCTTCAAGGAAGGAAAATATGAATAATACAATTTCTTTCCTTTGTGTTTGGTAGGATGGATGAAAAATAAAAATAATTAATTTTTTTTTGTTGGCTAAGATTAGGGGTGATAATCTAGTCGTGTCGTGTCAGGTTCGTGTTGAATTATTGCGGGTTTATGTCGAACATTAGTCAATTCTAACTAAACTTATTTAACTAATTGTGTCGTGTCGAATTGATCTGTTTATTTTTGTGTCGTATTCATGTTGAGTTATAATTAAGTTTGTGTCATAAAATTCGTGTCGAATTCGAGTCGTGTTATTGTGTTGAGTTGAAAATTTTCACCCCTAACTAAAATGAAAAAATATTTTTAATTTAATTTTTAAATTTTAAATTTTAAATTTTTAAAAAAAATTTATATGAATACATATTTTATCATTATATTTATATATGAAATTATATGTATCTATCAAAAGATATATAGACAAATAAGATTCATCTCAATACAAATAATTAACTTTTCATTCACTTTCCTTCCGATTTTGAAGGGATTAATTTTGTTAAGTTGGAAGGAAAGTGAATTCATCAACTTTTTCATCTTTCCTATTTTTTTTCCTTATCAAACATGATGTTTTATTTATTACTCCAACTTTTTCCATCCTTTCATTTTTTTCATCATACCAAACGGAGCATTAAGATCAAGTCAACTACTATTTCAATTTTAAATTTTCATTTATTTTAATTTTGAATTGCTTTGGCCGATTTTCAACTAGTTGTCAGTTGTTAGTTCCATTTTGAATTCCTTATTCTCATTCACCTCTTCTATAAAAAAAAGGTAGTTCAATAAAATTGGGCAAAGAATGTTTAATTCTAAATTAAAATTGTTAATTTGGTGAGATGCCTAAAGTTTCCTAGTTGTGTGTGAGACTCACCAACTCCAACCCCCCCATTTCTTTTCAATTTTCCCTCATATTCTCTACATCACATCTATATATACTAGCAATGCACACCACGTGCATTGCACATGAATAGTTTTGTACACAAAAATTAATAAAATGTATATATATATATATATATATATATATATATATATATATATATATATATATATATATATATATATATATATATATATATATATATACATATATATACATAGAAAAAAACAGTTCATACTTTGAATTTTATCCCACATATATTTTCTCCTCCAAACTTATCACTTCTCACACACTCCACTGTCGGTATCATTACCATCGTCAAAGAAAGAGGCGGCGAGACCGACATGGCTACTTCCCCAAAACCAATACCTGACTTCGTTTTTTTTTTACCTTCCTCTTCACTTCTTTCTCTCTCTCTCTCTCTCTATCTCTCTCTGTCTCTGTGTTACCACCATCAGAGCCATAGCCATCGAGTTCGCTGCAGCCACAACCACCGTTGTGGCCAGGTATTCCCCCTCATCCCTTTTCTTTGCTTGATGTACCCACCTCCACAGACCCAGCATACCCCCCAACCATTCTTCCCCGTCTGCTCAAACACCTCTTCCCCTTTCTTATTTGCTTGTTGAACCCATCCCCTAAAGACACCCTTCTTCCCCTTTGCACAGACCACACCCCCAACCCATCTTCCCCTTTTTAACAAACACCCCTCCTTTGCTTGCTGAACTCACAACACACAACACACAATACAATACACACACATACACACAATACACATTGCACACTAATAATACCCCCTTTTTCTTTGCTTGCCCAACCCCCCCTAAAAAAATTACTTGCACACACTCTTCCCTCTCTGCCCAACCCATCGAACATAGCCTTGTTCTTCTCTATCCAACCCATCAAACACATTCACACAAAACACACACACAACACACCCTTTCCTTCACCCACACACTCATCTTGGAATTTGATTAGGTTTAATTTAGATTTATGAACTTTGTTAGATTAGGTTTAATTTGATATCAATTTTAATTCGGTTTGATTTAGTTCAATTTAGATGTGTGAACTTGGTTTGATTATGCTATTTTTGAATTTAAGTTTTGTAAGAACTATTGACTTGATACGTACTGGATATGTAACCGAATTGAATTGGAATAATATCAATTGCAAAATTATTTAAGTTAGTTCGTGGACCTCATTTCTTGCTTCATACTTTTGTGATTAAAGGAATTCAGGGGCAGAGCCGGACTCTTCTCTAGTGGGGCAATATAAAATTTATTTATAACTTAAAATTATAAGACTAACATTACTTTCAATAATACTTTTTGATAATTACATGAGTTACATAAAAAAAGGTTAATTAGATAGCAACATAAATAATATGTTACATTTTCCCTATAATGTACTCCTATCAATTTTCAAACTTATTAACTAAAAATAAATTAATAGGAATTTTTTTAAAAAAAATTAAATCTATCAAAAGTCTTTCAACTAAAATTAGATATAGCGACAATTGAATCTATCATAATTCATAACCAAATTATTCAATTTCAATTATTTGGAACAATTGGACACCAACTAAAATAGACAAATTTCAAATGGAGCAACCCAATTAAATATAACAAAATTTAAATAATTTCAGTTTCACAAATTAAAATATCATAGAAGATAAGGCTGATTGAACATGTAATTTATCAACACATGACTGCAACACCATATCAATAAACCAATTTTGCTTAATCGAAATTTTTAACGTCTCCCTCCTCCAACAATTTTAAATAATATTTCAAACCGATTGATAAATGGTAAATAATATTTCAAACCTATTTTGCATAACTGAACTTTTCAGTCACATAACACTAACTTTAATTGGAATAACAAATGGTAAATGATTGAAGTTGTTGTTTGTGCAAAATGATTAAAGGGCCTTTGAATTGAGCTAAATTGCATAATTTTAGTACTATTGAATTCTTTATCAACGATTTATAATTTTGTTTTCTATACTTTTTATTGTTGTATTGGTTTTGTGGAAAAAAAAAGTGGTTAAGGGCGGTAATTTTTTTGTGTCCTTTTGTTATGTATAGATCTTTTTTTTTGGGTTAAGTAGTTTTTACAATGGATAATACTGGAGTTGACATTGCTAAATGCACTTTTGAGGAGCATTTCAAGACCGTTGTTCTTTGTTGTGTGTTGTGATGGAGATATGTTGGTGAAGACTTAGTTGAATATGTTAAATTTCTTAGTACTTTTGAGTCTTCCTCCAATTATTGCAAGCTTTTATTTGAATATTTAGTACTTATCAACTTTACATTGTTAATCTTTTATTTTCAATTCTACTATTACCACACGTAATTAAATTTAAAGTGTTACACAACTATTTCATACATGCATGATAATTATTTTTGTTTGTCGCATAAGGAGTGTATTTATCTAATTTTTTTTTAACTTGCTTACACAGTTGGTATTATTACATTCTTGTGCGTATTGGTAAGTAATTTTGCTAAGGCAAGATTGTGGGGGTAATAATTTCTATATTTTCAATTGCATATTTAGTTATTTCTCTCTGTTTCTTATATTTGTAGCTACCATGGTGTACTAACCACCACTGGAAATGCACAACATTGAAACATGAAAGATCTCACCATTTTTGGTCATGTAAGTTGAAACCTCTTCTATTTTTTTCTATTTTTTTTGCCACCGCAAAATATTCACATACTTATTTCACTTTATTTTCATGCATCTTCTTACAGATTGATGACGACTTAGAGCAAACCATAAGATGAGCTTCATTCCACTCATATTCTTATTAATTTTTTTCTCATATGGGTTGTGTCATTTACCTGTTAAATGCATCTTTATGTATAGGTTCAGTTGCTTAAGAAAAATAATGTTGGTGTTGTGATCCGCGACGAGCGCGAACTCAATTGCATCCTCATTTCTTAAGTAGTATTATGACACATCAGTTTGTTTATATATTAGACTTTTTGTTTTTTATATAATGATTTCACTTATCTATGCTTACTATCTAAAAAGCAAAGCAAAGATCAGTCGTAACTGCAAATGCAAAGTTTAAAGGAAAAGGAATAACAACCTCTTCTGACAAGGGAACGGTAAGTACTTCGTGCCAAATGGTATTACATTGTAGTTAACTTTTTAAACTTTATTGTTTTCCTTGGTTCCCAAATCTCTCATTGTATTTACATTGCAATTAATAGTCATACTCCTCAAAATATTCAATATTTACAAGTAATATTTTCAATTTGCATTTTAGGCATCCAATGATAATGTTATATCAAAAGCTATCTTAGTCCAACGCACAAGGTGCGAACGAGAAAGACATGATAGTGAAACAAACATAAAAATTGAGTACTCTAAACGTCAATTAGCACAACGTGCACGCTGTGAATGGGAGAGAGTAGGACTAAGCACATCCATCAAATCTAGATTAACACCAAGTCGTCACTCCTGTGCATTCCTAAAAAGGAAAACAAGTAAAAGATCTCACATTCACCTAGTGATGTATGTGCCCATAGACATTCCTCAACTTCAAGCAAAATAGACAATAACAAGTAATATTTCATGCTCGTCATCTGTGATCACCCACCTTCAAGGAATACCAAATTTGAACGAAGTCACTGTGACTCTAGCCACTATTCTCCAAGAGATTCCTAATCTGAATGAAGACACCATGATGCAACCAGAATTACCCTCTAAGTGTTTGCTGTAAGTTTGACTTTCTTTCTCTTATTGTTATGTAAGTTGTTTTGAATTTTGCTTAGACCATGTTGCAAGCAAAATTTGTATGTGTACGTCAATTTCTAAGAATCAAATCTGACTAGAAAATTTGATGTGTAGTGTTAATGCACCAGAAGAAGGTGTATGTATGAGTACAAAAGTTGATCCTCGAGCACATAGATTGGAAGCTTGTCATTCCATTGGGAGCATGAAAGTAACATCGTTTTTGTTCAGCCATGCATTGGCTTGATGAAAGATCAAAATCATCATCTATCTCAAATCCTCTTTTTGGAACATTTTGTCTGCAAGGAAAGATTTGGCTACATCCACTTCTTGCACCTCCTCTATCAATTTGAGCATTGTATGATGACAATGATGATCAATCAAAATCATTTTGACAACATATATGGGAGTATAATGTAGTTAATGTTTTTACAAGTCTTGGTGCTACACTAGACTCGAAATTAACAACTTGATGGGGCCCTATATCATTTACCTTTCCCCGTGAAGTACGCTATCGAACAAGATCACTTATACCATAACCAGGGCATGAAACAACATACTGTCAACTGTATATATATGACCCTAATTCAGCTTTAAATGCTCGTTACCATAGAAATTTTCATTTGAGAAGGGATGTATTCATAACCATTCAAGAAAGTTTGTTGCATACTAATCCATTTCCAGCTAAATTCCAACAAGCTTATGTCATTTTAAATCAGGTAGAATTGATCGGTCAAGATTTACATGCTCATCTTTATTACAACACACAAACAGATTGGCGATGATATCATCTCCCAATAACAGATGAGATTGTAGTAATTTTATTAGGCGATGGAATCGAGTCAAGTGGAACGAGAGACATTATTGTACATTTGAGAGGGAATAATGGGTAAATGCAAATTAATGAATATTACTCGGCATATTTACCATTACATTATATTTTATTATTCCCTCATGATGAGCTTGGATGGGAACCTAAGTTTAAACAATGAGACGTCTTACGTGGTCAGCCTTCAACTACTAGACTCACTCAGATGTAATTTTACAGCTATCATTTGTTTGAATGCCCTACCGAGTATTCAACAATTTTAAGAGGAGGCAAGCTATTGTAAGAGTTTGTAGTAGATGCTTGGGCCGCAACTAAACATAATTGGATGACGTACTACAAGCTTAACCAAGGAAAGCTTCGTGCAGAACTTTACCAAGGTCTGACAGATGTTAATATAGACAATTTAGGACCTGAACAAATTGGTCAATTCATGATTTTGTCATTTTCTTTCATTGGTAGTGCAAGATATATGTTTGATATTTTTCAAGATTCAATGGCTATCACGCGATATAACCAACACCTAGATATTTTCCTCATTATCACTGCAAATTCCAATTGGCCTGAAATTACTTCAGCTTTTTAGCTATATCAGAACTCTCTTGATCGTCATGATTTGGTTGCAGTTGTTTTTGAGTTAAAGAGCCGTGTAGCATTTGACAAAAAAATAGCACATGTATTCACAGTTGAATTTCAAAAATGGGGGTTGCCACATATGGCCAGGTTGACAAAGTGGTTTGTGCTGAATTTCTAAGTTATAACAATAACCATCCCTTTTTGAAACATTCAAGAGTTGTATGGTGCATGAACCATGTGGTGCTCGAAATTTGCAAGCATCATGTATGAAAAATGGTATATGCACTAAGAGATACCCTCGACGAAGATGAATATCTTATCTATCGTCGTTGCAATAATGGTCAAATGTATATTATAAGGGGACTAGAGATTGATAATAGGGATATTGTACCATATAATCCAAAAATTTCAAGAATGTTCAATTGTCACATTAATGTAGAAGTTTGTGCGGGTTTGAGATATGTGAAATATATTCATAAGTATATCTACAAAGGTCATGATCGCACAACCATGGTGTTGGGAGGAATAAATGAGATCCAACAATATCTTGACACAAGGTATATTGGACCGCCAGAAGCTGTTTAACAATTTTTTGGTAATCCGATGCATGAAAAGATTCCAGCGGTTGTACGATTGACACTTCATTTGCCTGGTATGCACCGTGTTGTCTTTAATCCTATCCAACTATTTGATACAATCCTTTCTAAAGCAAGACAAGATGATACAATTCTAACTGGTTTTTTTATGTGTTGAGATTCCAATGAATCTGCATGTATATTGACATATCAAGAATTTTCTCAAAAATTTGTTTGGAATAAAACAACGAAGATGTGGCCTCCAAGACAAAAGGGATATGCAATTAGTAAAATATACTTTGTTAGCCTTAATTCAGGTGAACAATTTTATCTACATCTTTTACTCATTGTTGTTAAAGGACCAATATCATTTGATTCTTTACGCACGATCAACAATATTTAGTACGAGATGTTCAAATTAGCATGTGTTGCTAGGAGACTTTTAGAGGATGATGAAGAATTAAAACAATACCTTCAAGAGGCTTCAAGTATGAATACAGGTTACCAATTGAGGAGATTGTTTAGTATAATTCTTACATAATACTCTCCACTTCATCAACTTGCATTATGGAATTAATTCTCAATGCAGATATGTGATGACCTTGCACACAAGATTCGTACTATCTTTGGCATTGCGAGTCCAACTCAAAATTAGATAGAAGATTTATAGGTTATATCTGATAAATCAACTTCTCCATGAGCAGGCAAGGGTTTAATTGATTTTCTGCTCATTCCCCAACCAATTGGAAACTCGAATATAATTGTTGGTAATAGATTATTATTTGAACATCAACAACTCCAAAATGAAGCACAACAAAAAATTTCAAAAATTGATATTGACTGCCTTAATGATGCACAACGCAATGCTTATACTGCAATCATTTCGTCTGTAATTGACTATAAGGGAACTACATTCTTCTTGAATGATGGTGTTGCCACAAGAAAGACATTTATATACAATACAGTTGCTACTAAATTGCATAGCCTTGGACATGTTGTTGTCGTGACTTCATCCGGTATTGCATCATTATTATTGGTTGGAGGCCGCACCGCACATTTAACATTTTGTATTCCTTTGGAATGCTTGAGAATTCGGTTTGTGGATTTACCAAGCAATTAATGCACACAGAGTTGTTCAAAAAAACAAAACTCATAAAAATTAGATGAAGTTCTTATGCAACATAGAACTTATGCTGAGGCAAAAGATCGTACACTTCAGGATATTTGTGACAACAGAAAGTAATTTGGGGGTATAACTGTCGTTCTTGGTGGAGACTTTCGTCAAATCTTGCTAGTCATATCAAAGGAAGTTCGCGAGCAATTTGTGGTGCTTTATTGAGACGGTTTGTGTTATGGAGGGATATACATGTTTTGTAATACCCCACATGCGTTTAAAAAAAAAAAATAAATAAAAATAAAATAAAATAAAATAAAAGACATAGGTGTTCAGTAATTATTTCATTTGAAATGATAAAATAGTATAACTCAAGGAAAGAGTAGTTAAAAGATTAGTTTCGGTATGAAAATGTACAAAATAAATCATAAAAGAACTTGAACTAATTAGGTCGATGTAGAAAAGTATGTAGGATAAGTTAGGATTAAAGTTGGAAGGATTGGAAGTGAAAAGGGGCGCCCAAATGGGCGCTGGGGCGCTGCTCCGGGTACATTGCCTACTCCGGACCAGTTGTCGTAGAATCGTCATAACTCTTGCTACAATGGTCCGATTGAGCTGAAATTTTGACACAATTCAGAAGACATCTAGATCTACAACTTTCATGTTTTGCACTTTTTCAGATTCAAAGTTTATCATGATCAAAAATAAGGAAAACAGTAAGTCTGGAAAACCCCCAAAACAGACGATGAACAGTAAAAGTCGGGATTTTTGGGTTTTAAAACACCCATTCCAAGCCCTATTTCTCCCATTCTTCATTTCCCTTCCACTCTAAATACCTTAGAGCCCTAAGAGAAGAGAAAAGGGAGAGAAAAACACCAAGGTCAAGAGAGATTCCCACCTCATAAAGATCAAAACCGAATTTCTCAAGTTTTCTCTTCTCCACCCATTTCTTTTGCTTCTATTCCTCAACCACTCACACCCAAATCTCTAGAAACCCTAGGAGGACGAAATTAAGAGGAAAAGGAAGGAGAATAGGAAGATTTTGAATCTTGGGTCTTAGATTGAAGCTACAACCAAGAGGTAGGGGATTTCTTCCTAATTTCTTACATTGAGGCTAGGGTTTATGTATATACATATGTTTTCCACTCCCATCCATATTTATTTGATATGATTTGTATGATTCTTAATTCTCCTTGTAATAAATGCTATGTTTGAATAATGGGATGGTTTGGTAACCATTAAATTTCTCTTTTTCATCTTCCAAACTTGGTTTTAAGAAAAATTGAGTTTTCTCCATATATTGCCTTGGTTCTCACTTTATAAATTTAGTGTTCGATATTGTTCAACGAAAATGATCTTTATATTGATCTTTTGCTCATTTTAATTCCATCTTGCTATGACGCTTTACTTGTGAAATTTGGGTATTTTGCGATTAATTGGTAAAATGTGAATTGATTGAGAATATGTTGGTTTACTCATTGTATGGTGGTTGGGAGGGACTTGGATTACCTACGAGATATGCCGTAGAGTGTAAATGTCAGTTGAACCCAGTGGGGGGGGAGATGGTTTCTTGCACTTGTAGTGAGTTGTCATTTGGTAATGCGACCACTATCGTACGCCTGGAGTTCGAACTAGGGTTGGTATACCATTCCTGGGGAGGGACTCGTCACTGCCATTGGGATGGTAGACGCCCCTTCCCTAAGTACTTGTGATTGTGATTATAAATGGGTGGACTAGGTATAATCGTTGGGTAGATTCATGAGAAACAATCAACATACATGGTACGGGGATGAACCAACATAAATGTGATGATTGGCTGGAATGGCTTGGCCGGTGCATTGGTATGGGACGATGCATCGGAGGGAGCCCCTCCTAATTGACTTAATGTTGGAAATGGTTTGCTATGGTTAAACTTAATTTATTTCTCTCCTTAACTACTGTATGGCTTAAACTTGAGATCTATTTAAAATGTCCCGTTTTACTTCAAATTCATATATGTTATTTATGAAATGTGACCGACCCGTTTTGTATTTTATAAACCTTGTTGGAGTTGGGAAGATTTTGCTACAGAGCCTAGTGCTCATCCCCTACTGTTAACATTTTTCAGACTATATCCTTGAGGAGGAGCCCGTTCTTTGGGAGACTCCGATCGACGGGAGCGTAGATCCCGAGGTGGACGCCTAGAGCGGCCCTTCTATTTTGTTCTAGACTAGGCTATGTTTTTTTGAAAGATTGTAAAGTCTAGTTATCTTTTGAAATTCCGCTGCTTATCATAGTTTAATTCTTTGGGAATGTACATGCCATTGTGGGCATATTTTTTTGGGTTAACATGTAAATTTGATGGATTGATTATATAGTAGTTAATTGGACCCGGTGTGGTCATTATAGTAGAATTGCACAGGTTGGATTTTGTGGTAGAGCTCCCCGTACAAAGGAGACTCTGCCCGAATTTTGTTAAAATATCAATGGTTGATGGATAAAAATTTTTATTTATGGATTTATTTAGTGCTCTCATGATTGTGAAAGGTTTTAGAATGTAATGCCGTCCGAGGGGGTATTTGGGGCGTTACAAAGTTTGGTATCAGAGCCTAGGCTTTAGGTCTTACATGGGAGCTGTAGGTTATGGACTACCACTAGAGATGTAGGTTTAGGGTGCAGGAAATGGTTGAGTTAATTTTTGTATATGCCTTGTGCTTAAATCAAGACATCCTACATATCATTTTAGTATGTCTTGTACATCAATGAAACTAAATTGTGAATTGATGTGCAGGATGGACGGTGAACGTGTACGTGGACGTGGACGTGGGCGTGGCCGTGGCCGTGGAGGTCAAACATATCCACCACCACCACCACCTCCCGATGCCATGGATGGCATATACCAATGCTTGAGGGAGCTCACCACTTTGGTACAAAACCAAAATGGTAACAACAACCACCACAACCATAATGGTGGAGCACATCCTTTAGCCCAAGTACCGGGCAACGGAGAGGAGACTAGGAGAATGGTAGCTCTCCGAGAGTTTCTGAGGCAACACCCACCTACTTTCCAAGGGAGCTCCAATCCCTTGGATGCGGATAAATGGATCCGCCGTGTGAAGAAGATGTTGGACGGAATGGGAGTGGCCGAGGACTTGCGGGTTGGCTTGGCTATCTATTTGTTGGAGGGGGAAGCCGACCATTGGTGGGACTCGGTGAAAAGGAAAATGAACACGGATGCTCTCACTTGGGCGGAGTTTGATCAAGTCTTCCAAGACAAGTACTTCCCGGAATCGGTCCGAGATCGAATGAAGACCGATTTTCTTATTCTACGACAGGGCAGCCTGACTTTAGCTGAATACGAGAGGAAGTTTGATGAGCTATCCCGCTATGCTACGGAGTTCATATCTACGGAGGCCAACAGGGCCAAACGCTTTGAGCAGGGATTGAGGCCTGCCATTAGGGAGAAGCTGGTGGCTCTCAGGATCCGGGACTACGGGGATTTGGTGGACAGAGCTGCACTTGTAGAGAAGGACATGGAGGATACTCAGCGACGACAGGGCCTTATGAGGGGAGGTCCGATCCGGACGGGTGCTAGTAGCAGTGGAGCACAGAGGGCGGCACCCTACCGTCGCTCGGATCAGGCAGGGGGACAGAGACCCCAGATGGGTCGAGGAGCAGGAGGCGTATCGGGGAGGACAGCCACCGACCCCCGTCAGTGCTTCGCATGTGGAGGAGTGGGGCACTTCAGACACAATTGCCCATCTCTCCCACCGAGAGACAACCAGGTGACAAGACAAGTGGCTGCAAATAAGCCACTACAGCAGCAGAGGCCTGTAGGAGCTCCAGCCCCAGGTGGCGCCACTCAGGGGAGAGTCTTTGCCTTGACCCAACCGGAGGAGGATGCCTCCAACGCAGTTGTTGATGGTATAATTCTCCTCTATAATTCTTGGGCCCGAATCTTATTCGATCCCGGTGCTACTCATTCTTTTATACGTACTGCATATGCTATGAATTTGGGATTGGGTTTCGAGAAGTTAGAGCATGCCTTGACGGTTGACTTGCCTACGGGAGGACAGTTGGGTACTAGCCGAGTTTGCAAGGGTTGTGTGCTTCGTATTGGGGAGCACGAATTAATTGTGGACTTGATTGCTTTAGAAATGAAGGGGTATGATGTGATTTTCGGAATGGACTTGTTGTCCGCTTTCCGGGCGGTAATGGATTGTTTCCGCAAACGGATTACATTTCAGTTACCGGGAGGAGTCGTTTTCAGTTTTATTAATAACCGAGATTCTTCTCATCCATTCCCTACGACGGGTAGTAGATTCTTAAAAGCGAAAGCGGGAAGTCATTTGAGTTTCTTAGCTAGCTTAATGGGAGAAAACCGGGATAAAATTCATACGGATGTAGTGCAAATTGTATCGGAGTTTTCGGATGTTTTTCCCGAGGAATTACCCGGATTACCGCCACATAGGGAAATTGAGTTCAAGATCGAACTCTATCCTGGAACCGAACCTATGTCCATTGCTCCCTACCGGATGGCACCTTTGGAGTTGAAGGAGCTAAGGAAGCAATTGGATCACTTGTTAGCGATTGGGTTTATCCGTCTAAGCACTTCACCTTGGGGAGCCCCAGTCCTCTTTGTGAAGAAAACGGATGAGACCCTACGGTTGTGCACGGATTATCGGAGGTTGAATCGGGTTACCGTGAAGAATAAGTATCCGTTGCCGAGAATTGATGACTTATTTGATCAGTTGAAGGGTTCGAAGTATTACTCCAAGATTGATCTTCGCACGGGATATCATCAGCTGCGAATTAAGGAGGAGGATATTCCTAAGACTGCTTTCCGTACCCGTTATGGTCATTTCGAATATACGGTGATGCCGTTCGGATTGACTAACGCCCCCGCAGCATTCATGGATTTGATGCACAGAATCTTCCGGCCTTACCTCGATCAATTTGTCATTGTGTTCATTGATGACATATTGATCTACTCACAGACTCAGGAGGAACATGCTCGTCATCTCTCTATTGTGCTACAAACATTGAGAGAACATAAGCTATACGCGAAGATGAGCAAGTGTGAGTTTTGGATGAAGGAAGTGAAATTCCTTGGCCATGTTGTGTCCGAGCGCGGAGTAGCGGTTGATCCCGCCAAGATTGAGGCTGTGATGAAATGGGAACCACCGAAGAATGTAATGGAAGTACGGAGTTTCTTGGGGTTAGCCGGTTATTATCGAAGGTTTGTGGAAGGGTTCTCCAAGCTAGCGATGCCGATGACTCGCCTTACAAAGAAGGGGGAGAAATTCTTGTGGACTCCAGCGTGTGAACTAGCTTTTCGCACCTTGAAGGAGAAATTGACGACAGCACCTATCCTCATTATTCCGAGCAGTGGGGAGGGCTACGAGGTATACACTGATGCTTCACTACGAGGCTTGGGATGTGTTCTAATGCAAGGAGGGAAGGTAGTTGCCTATGGCTCGAGGCAACTCAAGATTCATGAGCAGAACTATCCCACTCACGACTTGGAGCTTGCCGCGGTGGTCTTTGCTCTTAAGTTGTGGAGGTGTTACTTGTATGGCGAGAAATTTCAAGTGTTCTCGGACCATAAAAGCCTCAAGTACATATTCACCCAAAAAGACTTGAACATACGGCAAAGAAGGTGGATTGAGTATTTAGAAGATTATGATTTCACACTTAACTACCATCCGGGGAAGGCCAATGTAGTTGCAGACGCTCTTAGCAGGAAGTCTCGGGGTGAAATCAATTCTCTCGCGATAAATAGGTGGAAAATGATTGATACTTTGGAGGAGTACGATCTATGGGTGGATGGACCGGAGTACCAACCATATTTATTCAACCTTGTAGCTCAACCGACGCTTCGACGACGGGTGGTAGAGTTGCAATGCCTAGATTCGGAACTCGATTTGATTAGAGTCCGATTGGGGAATGGAGAAGCTATTAAAGGATGGTCTTGGAAGAATGGAGAGTTGAGATATGGGGAGAAGCTATGTGTTCCCGATGATTCGTCCTTAAAGGAGGAGATACTTGGAGAGTGCCATCGCTCCAAGTTTGCTATCCACCCCGGTAGCACAAAGATGTATAGGGACATGAAGCGTCAATACTGGTGGAGGGGAATGAAGCGAGATGTGGCCAAATATGTGGCAAAATGTGCGGTGTGTCAGCAGGTGAAGATTGAGCATCAAAGGCCAGGAGGAGTCCTACAGTCCTTGCCTATTCCCAAGTGGAAATGGGATCACATTACTATGGACTTCGTGTCGGGTTTACCACGGACGTCGCGCGGGCATAATGCAGTCTGCTCACTTTTTGAGTATGAAGACCACGGATACATTCGAGACCTTGAGCCAGTTATATATCCGTGAGATAGTGCGGTTACATGGAGTTCCGCTTTCTATTGTGTCGGATCGTGACTCTCGGTTTGTGGCGCGATTTTGGCAAAGTCTACAACAAGCCATGGGGACAGAGTTACATTTCAGTACCGCGTTCCATCCCCAAACAGATGGCCAATCTGAGAGGGTGATACAGATTGTGGAAGATATGCTACGTGCATGTGCGTTGGACTTCAAGGGGAGTTGGAGTGACCATTTGCCGTTGGTGGAGTTCGCGTATAACAACAGCTATCAGGCAAGCATTGGGATGGCACCGTATGAAGCATTGTATGGAAGACCGTGTAGATCCCCGACGTGTTGGTTAGAAGCGGGCGAGAGTAGCTTGTTTGGGCCAGAGATTGTTCGGGAGACTACAGAGAAAATTCAGCTCATCCGGGAAAGACTACGCACGGCACAGAGTAGACAGAAAAGCTATGCGGATCGAAGACGAAGACCATTAGAATTCCAAGAGGGGGACTATGTATTCCTTAAGGTGTCCCCCAAGAAGGGAGTATTTCGATTTGGCAAGAAAGGGAAATTAGCACCAAGATATACCGGACCCTTTGAAGTGATCAAAGTTGTGGGCAAAGCGGCATATCAGTTGCGGTTACCAATTCAGTTGTCTGGAGTACACGACGTATTTCACGTGTCCATGTTGAGAAAGTGTCAATCGGATGCAACGCCGGTCGTAGACTTGGAAGACATTGAGATTCAAGACGGAGCAACCTATGAAGAACAACCGGTGAAGATTCTTGACGCCAAGGCGAAAGTGCTTCGCAACAAAGTAATCAAATTGGTGAAAGTCTTGTGGCAACATCATGGAGTGGAAGAAGCTACTTGGGAACCGGAGCTGGAAATGCGGGAGAAGTATCCATTTCTGTTCGTTACTGGAGGTAAGTTTCGAGGACGAAACTTTCTTTAAGGGGGGTGGATTGTAATACCCCACATGCGTTTAAAAAAAAATAAAATAAAAAAAAAATAAAAAAAAATAAAAGACATAGGTGTTCAGTAATTATTTCATTTGAAATGATAAAATAGTATAACTCAAGGAAAGAGTAGTTAAAAGATTAGTTTCGGTATGAAAATGTACAAAATAAATCATAAAAGAACTTGAACTAATTAGGTCGATGTAGAAAAGTATGTAGGATAAGTTAGGATTAAAGTTGGAAGGATTGGAAGTGAAAAGGGGCGCCCAAATGGGCGCTGGGGCGCTGCTCCGGGTACATTGCCTACTCCGGACCAGTTGTCGTAGAATCGTCATAACTCTTGCTACAATGGTCCGATTGAGCTGAAATTTTGACACAATGCAGAAGACATCTAGATCTACAACTTTCATGTTTTGCACTTTTTCAGATTCAAAGTTTATCATGATCAAAAATAAGGAAAACAGTAAGTCTGGAAAACCCCCAAAACAGACGATGAACAGTAAAAGTCGGGATTTTTGGGTTTTAAAACACCCATTCCAAGCCCTATTTCTCCCATTCTTCATTTCCCTTCCACTCTAAATACCTTAGAGCCCTAAGAGAAGAGAAAAGGGAGAGAAAAACACCAAGGTCAAGAGAGATTCCCACCTCATAAAGATCAAAACCGAATTTCTCAAGTTTTCTCTTCTCCACCCATTTCTTTTGCTTCTATTCCTCAACCACTCACACCCAAATCTCTAGAAACCCTAGGAGGACGAAATTAAGAGGAAAAGGAAGGAGAATAGGAAGATTTTGAATCTTGGGTCTTAGATTGAAGCTACAACCAAGAGGTAGGGGATTTCTTCCTAATTTCTTACATTGAGGCTAGGGTTTATGTATATACATATGTTTTCCACTCCCATCCATATTTATTTGATATGATTTGTATGATTCTTAATTCTCCTTGTAATAAATGCTATGTTTGAATAATGGGATGGTTTGGTAACCATTAAATTTCTCTTTTTCATCTTCCAAACTTGGTTTTAAGAAAAATTGAGTTTTCTCCATATATTGCCTTGGTTCTCACTTTATAAATTTAGTGTTCGATATTGTTCAACGAAAATGATCTTTATATTGATCTTTTGCTCATTTTAATTCCATCTTGCTATGACGCTTTACTTGTGAAATTTGGGTATTTTGCGATTAATTGGTAAAATGTGAATTGATTGAGAATATGTTGGTTTACTCATTGTATGGTGGTTGGGAGGGACTTGGATTACCTACGAGATATGCCGTAGAGTGTAAATGTCAGTTGAACCCAGTGGGGGGGGAGATGGTTTCTTGCACTTGTAGTGAGTTGTCATTTGGTAATGCGACCACTATCGTACGCCTGGAGTTCGAACTAGGGTTGGTATACCATTCCTGGGGAGGGACTCGTCACTGCCATTGGGATGGTAGACGCCCCTTCCCTAAGTACTTGTGATTGTGATTATAAATGGGTGGACTAGGTATAATCGTTGGGTAGATTCATGAGAAACAATCAACATACATGGTACGGGGATGAACCAACATAAATGTGATGATTGGCTGGAATGGCTTGGCCGGTGCATTGGTATGGGACGATGCATCGGAGGGAGCCCCTCCTAATTGACTTAATGTTGGAAATGGTTTGCTATGGTTAAACTTAATTTATTTCTCTCCTTAACTACTGTATGGCTTAAACTTGAGATCTATTTAAAATGTCCCGTTTTACTTCAAATTCATATATGTTATTTATGAAATGTGACCGACCCGTTTTGTATTTTATAAACCTTGTTGGAGTTGGGAAGATTTTGCTACAGAGCCTAGTGCTCATCCCCTACTGTTAACATTTTTCAGACTATATCCTTGAGGAGGAGCCCGTTCTTTGGGAGACTCCGATCGACGGGAGCGTAGATCCCGAGGTGGACGCCTAGAGCGGCCCTTCTATTTTGTTCTAGACTAGGCTATGTTTTTTTGAAAGATTGTAAAGTCTAGTTATCTTTTGAAATTCCGCTGCTTATCATAGTTTAATTCTTTGGGAATGTACATGCCATTGTGGGCATATTTTTTTGGGTTAACATGTAAATTTGATGGATTGATTATATAGTAGTTAATTGGACCCGGTGTGGTCATTATAGTAGAATTGCACAGGTTGGATTTTGTGGTAGAGCTCCCCGTACAAAGGAGACTCTGCCCGAATTTTGTTAAAATATCAATGGTTGATGGATAAAAATTTTTTATTTATGGATTTATTTAGTGCTCTCATGATTGTGAAAGGTTTTAGAATGTAATGTCGTCCGAGGGGGTATTTGGGGCGTTACAAAGTTTGGTATCAGAGCCTAGGCTTTAGGTCTTACATGGGAGCTGTAGGTTATGGACTACCACTAGAGATGTAGGTTTAGGGTGCAGGAAATGGTTGAGTCAAATTTTCCACCTTTCATGTTAAAGCTGAAAGTGGGTTGCCTAGTAATGTTGGTGATGAACATTGCACCAAAAGATGATCTTTGTAATGAGACGCGATTGATGGTTGTCAGATGTGGTATGCGTCTAATTGAAGTTAGGATATTAAATAGAGATAAATCTGGTGACTTGGTATTCATTCCAATAATATCTTTGGCACTGACAACGTTAGAATTATCATTTCAAATGACTAAATATCAAATTCTCATTCGGTTAATATATGCTATGACAATTAATAAGTCTCTAGGACAATTGAGTGACATTTGTTGGAGTTGATTTACGAACATCAATCCTTAGTCATGGACATCTATATGTTGTGCTATCTAGATGCACATTTTTTGATCATGTACACGTCATTCTTTCTAAAGATGGGTCAAGCTGCATAACAAATATTGTGTACCCTGAGGTTTTGTTGCAACATTCTGTATTCTACAAGGACTAAATGATATAAATCATTTGTAAGTTTATTTGTACTGATTGCAAAAATTTTAGCAATGCTATTTTATCTTTACAATTTTATTCATTCTTTGTAGAATTGAGATGAAGAAGTGTAGTAGTTAAAAAGACTAAATACAACCCATCTTGTCTGATGGGGTTTTTTGAATTGGGTAACTAAATTTATTTTTTTTTTGTTTCCAAGATTATAATTTTCATAATTCCTATCATGTACTAAAGACATGCAAATTCAAGGTTGTGATGGAGATAAAGTATTTACAAAGACATGTAGATTCAAGGTTGTGATGGAATACCCATTTTGATAAACTAGATTAAAGAATGACTCATTTTGCAAATGTACTATACAATTACGTTTTGTGGTCATTCTTTAATCTTCTGGTTATTCTTATTGTGGTAGTTGGTAAATATTTATGTTTAGGCAAAACTATGGGTTAATTTTGCAATGGTAAATAGTTTGAAATAGGTAGGACAATGGTTATTATTGTTGTGGTGCCTAACGTAATTGGTAAATAGTCATGTTCAGGCATGGTGATGGTTAATATTATGATGTTTTTGTGGTAGTCAATAAATAATTGTGTTTATGTAAAGATGATGGTAAAAACTATTATGTTGTTATGGTAGTTGTTACATAGTTGAATTTCAGCATGCATATGACATGGTTTGATTATGATTATAAAATATATAAGTTTTGTAGACAGGTTGACATATTTTATGATATCATATTTTTAAAGGACACTCTACCAAAAATTTGAAAGTTTTTTACATTGATTGCAATTTTTCTCTTTATATAAAAAAGGAGCTTGGTTTTTGAATTAGAAAAAAATTTTAGTGACCAAAAATATAATTCAATACCTCTTGCTTAGTTTATGTCATTTTGTTGTGCGATTAAAGTAGTCTGTGATTGAAAAATTTTATGGGTTTATTTTAATTTTTTAAGAATCTTATGTTCTATACATATGACATGGTTTGATTATGATTATGAAATATATAAATTTTGTAAATATGTTGATATATTTGTGACATCATATTTTCAGAGCATACTCTACCGAAAATTTGAAAGTTTTTTACAGTGATTTTGTTGTGTGATTAAAGTTGTTTGTGATTGACAAATTGGTTTATTCAATTTTTTAAGAATCTTATATTTTGTCTATCACTTTTAAAAATATTCATATAGTTGTTCGTGTAGGAAGAATGATTTTCTATTATTTTACATGCATACATTATTGTACAGACACGTACATTTTACTTAGTCCATTTTATAGGCACCACAAAATTGTTTTGTGGGTGTTTGTTTAAAAACGATAACACAATTTCATTGAAATGATGCAATATAAGTTGAGGATTGCAATTGGTTTCATAGTTTATTTGTTTAGTAAATATTTTTTAGGTTGTGGATTGTGTAATTAGTATTTTATTGATTGTATATACAGGTTGATAATCTATTGGGATTATATTTTTAGGGAAAATTATGTCCAAATATTTTTAAAAGAACAAATAAATTATTTTAGATTAAATAACATAAATAGTACATTCAGGCTTTAACCATCCCTCTAATAACTGAAACGAAAGCATTTTGACCTTTTATTTCACTAAAGTCATGACATTAAAAATGACCAAATAAATTTCAGCTTAATGCATTTCGTGTTCAAAAACTATGTATAGTGTCTTCAAGCACGGAATATTGAACGAGTTTTGTCTTTCAGTTTAATACGTGTCCAAGTTCAGTGCTTAATTATTTCACGTTCAAATTCAATGCTCGATTTTTTTTAATTACACTGTGCCTTCAGGTACGAGTTATCCATAGTATATATATATATGTGTGTGTGTGTGTCTGAATTAAATATTTTTTTTCAATTTATCAAACTTATTTTTCATTACTCATATTCTGTTTTAGGGTTATGAAAACTTTGTATGTTACTACAATTCTTTGTTAAAGTTCTTTTTTTTTTTTCCAGAATTTTGTGATTGAGATTGATTTTTTAGTGATGCTTGAAAAATTAAATTTTTGAAATTCATTTGATTAGGATTCCACTTTCTTGAATAAAATAAAAATAATTGTCAATATATTACTAATCATTTTGGAATCTTACTATAATTAGGAGTTAGTTAGGTGAATTGAGATAAAATTTAACATATACTCTATAATATATATTATCAAACACATTAAAATTATAAAATATTCAAGTTTTTACTTAAAAATACTCTACAATCTGTTTTCACACAAAATATTAATATACCTTAGAAAGTTTATTGTGAACGAAAAATTATACTAATGTAACTTAAATTGATTTAAAAAAACTATATATATGATTATTTTTTTCTTAGAGATGAAAATGTTAAATATTTTGATGAAAAAAATAGACATGTGTAAGTATAATATTATCTTTGCATATGCGATGAGTAATAGTATATTGATTGAGTTTGTGAAGGTTTTTTTAATACTTTATTAAAAATATAATGGTGCATATTATTTTAAGGGTTATATAGTCAATTTTTTTATTTATAAAAATTAATATTTATACATAGAGAATAGATAATTAAAAAATGTGTTATAGATAATTTAGAGATTTAAATATATAAGGATAAGATGATAATTTAAATATGTAATTGTGAAAGGATAAAGTAGTCTGTGTATTTCTTTATAAGGGTAAAATAGAGAATTAATTTTTTTTATATTAAAGTACTTTTATTAATGGTATAGATATATATATATCCATCATGATTACTGGCTCAAGTTGGAAACTTCTTTGCTACTATGGTATCTTCTTTGTTATCACTACCCTTTTTGATTGTTGCTTAGAGAAAGAGAAAGGGGAGAGGGGGTTGCTGGTGGAGAAAGATGATGAAGGAGAGAGAGAGGGGCAGTGACATTGCTGAGTCAAAGAGTGAAATGAGATAGAGGCAACAAGGTATATCACATGCATTGAGCCATGGAGCAAAATAAAAGGGGGAATTGGGTCTGTGGTATTTTTACATGATTGCCCTTCAGGCTATCACGTGCATCTCACGTGATAGCTTGGGTTAATAGCAAGTTCAATGTCCATCAGTTATGTGGCCACATTGTCATCAAATATTAATATTGAGGGTGCAATTTGAAACAATTAATCTTTCATAGTGCAAATTAAAAAAATTTCAATCTTTCAGGGGGTAAAGAGTCATTTGTCCTAAAAAAATAACAATACAAGGACTAAATTATCCATAAAGGAATAAAACGACAAATAAACAAGAGACGAATAGTTGTTTATTTTTTGTTAGAAAGTGAGGATCTAAAATACCAAACCCACGATAAATACGAACTCTATAATGAAATGTCAAATTTTATCGTTATTCACTTGATTAATTAGTATTGACACGAAGTTGAATCGAACATCTCAATCAATAGATCAGACTAATAAAAAGATAGGAAAAACATATACACATAAGCCAAAGAAAATACAACAAAATGTATTTACATATAAGCTAATGAAAAATTGTACTATTCACCAGAACTTTGATGTTTTTAGCAGTCTCTCTGCTAAAAACTTTGATGTTGTTTATTATATACATGGTAAATATACTTTATATCCATGTTCCCCTTATGCATTCAATTTGTATGTTGCCTACCATTTTCTTCTGCATCTAAGTATTATCTTCTAATTGTTATTTACATATTTTTTGGGCGTGAGATAGATGAAGTGGTGCCTATATTGGATGCATTGCCAAAGTTAACAATAAGCTATGGATAAGCAATGCATATGTTATTTTGGTCAATTCAAATACTATCTCAATCACTAAAGAATGAGGTATAGATGATGTTTTGGTATATAGCCCGAGTTAGGTCTTTGGCGGTTTGTAGTTTAGTTCCTATCTCTATTTTATGCTGTAGTTTTGACTTTAAATTGGTTATGGAAGCGATGATCATATCCTCACTCTTCTCCCATGTGATTTAGAGGTTTTCATCGTTGAATTGTTTGTAAGGTCTTTGAGTTAAGTTTATTATAATATTGAGTTTACAATATCAATCTATCTGATGCATTGTTACTTAATTTTCACTTCATTTTCAATTCAATTAATGTTGCACATGGATTCTTGGTAATCTTAAAGCTGATTGTTTTGGTTGGTTGGTTAGAAATAGTATTTCTATTGCTAATGATGGGACATTTTCCAGACACTCCAAGATGGCGACACGTGTACTTGGTGTCAAAGACATACTCTGCTGTGATCACGACACGTGCTCGTCGGATCATGATCCCTCTCCCCCCGAGATGGTACTATGCATAAGGATCTACGACGCCAGTATGCACGGGCGACACGTATTCCTCGGACGATTGGGAGGGGTACATCGGCCCTGATCGTACTAGGACCTCGGCATCGATGTGTACCACTACGTCAGCGTTCTTATTCCTGCAGGGCTATTGATAGACAGGTCATCAGTCTGGATTAGGCTAGATTAGCCATCATGACCTGGTCCTACCTAGATGGTGTCATGACGCACAGAAAAGCAGAAGGCTCAACCAAAGGGGAGCTGGCACGTGGCGTACTGTGTCAGATCAGAGGCAAAAAGACCAGAATGCCCTTGCTGACACACGACTTAGGAAAGTAAGTATTTAATGCACCTTTCCTTTGATGAGACAACATTTAATGCGTGAAGACCCGGAAGTGAAAGACAAGGGATGATCCTGTGACAGAGCATTTAATATATCCCAGCCGAGTGAAGGTCATTAAATGCTCAACAGACCGAGGGTGATGCATTGGTTGCTCGGGGTCCCGAGCAATTAAGGAAGAGGTCATTTCTCCTAAAAATCAGTGTGCACGTTACCCGCCTCTAATGATCACCTACTGACCATACTGACAGCAATCATGAGTTTTTAAGGTATAAATATTCTTCACAAAACACATGATGAGGTACGAAAAAACATTTTCTCAAACCTATATAGTGTTTTCTTTTTCTTCTCTCTCAAAAAATTGACTTGATCGTCGGAGGGGATACGCCGAAAAACACTTCAATGCCCTCCTAACTCGTTTTTCTCTGTTTCAGGAATCTTCCTAAGCCTTACAGGACCACCCCGGTGACCCACAAAAGTCACCCATTACCGTTCCAGGCTACCACCGGTCCTCATGGTCTGTTCCTCCCAGCAAGGTTGACCATTCAATTGACTGATTCGTGTTTACCACGGGAGAGATCTGTTCTCGTGTTTATATTGTGCAAGATCCTACACGCACAATCTGGCACCGTCTGTGGAAAACGACTAGTTTTCCTAGTTTCTCCTCTAGCAAAAACAGTGACCATGGTGAATACTCAACAGAAAGGAAAAGGTCCCTAGCAAAGAAGTCTCGAGTTACAAGCCCCACGTCATGATGGAGGGAGGGGTCACGCTGATGATGACAGAAATATCTCTATTCAGTCAAGGGGGCTTACTCCTCAAACCAGCATGGGCATCAAGTCAGGAGGATTCGCCCCCTTGGCTCGTCAACTGGCGAAGGTGATCGAAGAAAAGTTTGGAGATCGACTACGACAATTGGAAAAAGATAATGTGAATGTCCTAAACTGGCTCAACGAATTCGTCGCCTTCGGCGAAGGATCGAGGGGCTCGTTCCTTTCTCGTGGACTCCCCGCCCGGGAAGCGAAAATTGAGAACCTGAGAAATCATTTAAATAACAAGGTTGAAGGCTCCAGGGCCCCGAAGCGCTCAAGAGCCAACGAGCACCCCCTCGATGATCGTTCCAGGAAGGCAAGGCCTTTAGCCTTGGACAACCTCTGGCGAGGACTGTCAAGGCGGAGGAAGGGGGACGAGTCCGAGGAGGATTCAACCCTTTCCACGCAACGCCCAAATAAGGAGAGCCCTGTCAGTGAACTTGGAGACCTCAGAAGACATCCCTTTGGGGTGGAAACTGATCTCAGAGCTCGGTTGGAATCCAGGAGAAAGAGCAGGGTTGTCCGGGATGATGCTGAAGACGAGACCATGCAATCACCTTTTATCAGGGATATCCCAGAGATGGAGGTACCAAAGAAATTTGTCGTGCCAAGATTTAAAACTTACGATGGGCGATCAGATCCCAAAGCTCACCTCAGGCAATACAAGCAAATGATGTCCCTGTATCATTCAGACCAACAACTCCTCTGCCGAGTGTTTTCCATGAGCTTGAGAGATTTTGCGATGAAGTGGTTCGAGGCTCTCCCCCCCAACAACATTGGATCATAGAAGGAGTTGACGAGGTAGTTTCTAGCCCGATTCATTACGGGGAGTAAGCGGCCTAAAGACATTGGATCATTACCGACGCTCAGGCGGAGGGAATCCGAAACCCTTCGCTAGTACGTCATCCAGTACTGGGAAGAGATTAATGAGGTAGAGGGGTGTTCGGAAGTTATGGCAGCGGCATCCTTCAGGATTGGCTTGGCAAGGGACACAGACCTGTATCGATCCTTGACTAAAAAGACTCCCTCAAATATAGGCGATTTGATGACCCGAATAAACAAGTACTATAGAGTCGAGGACGAAATGGAGAGTAGCAAAGGCAGAAACCCCCCACCTAAGAGAAAAGAAAGGGAGCGGGATGACACTTCTCGAAAGGGGCTGGTACCCCCTCTGGGAGGGTCATTCAAAGGTGTTCACACTATGTTCAGGGAACTCATCTACAAGTTACTTCATAAGATCAACATGGGCCGTTCTTCAAGTGGCCGCCCAGGATGCAGAGCGATCCCTCCAACTGTGATTAAAAGGTCAGATGTTCCTATCACTGGGATTTCGGCCATCGCACCGAAAATTGCAAGGTATACAAGTCTTTCTTAGAAGGGTTGGTCCAGGACGGTTACTTAAAAGAGTACATAGAACCCAAGTCAGAAGAGAGACGCGGTCCTGCCTCGGCCGTGGAGCAAGACAATGTCATAGACGTGATCCATGTATGTCCACTGGATCACCCGACGTCCAAAGAGCTTGAGTCCGACCTCAAGAGAGTAGCCTTTACGAGAAAGACTGCAGAGAGTGATGGGGGGCCACCTAGCAAAAGGACCAGGATTGGCGAGCCAGGCATCATGTTCTTCGATGCGAACTTGGCAGGCGTGGTGACTCCCCATAACGACGCCCTGATCATAACCCTGAAGATAGGCAGGTTCGATGTCAAGAGGGTTTTGGTGGACTCCGGGAGTTCCTCGGAAGTGATGTATTCAGAGACCTTAAAGCAGATGGGCTTTGGCCTCAAGGACCTTACCAAGGTCAGGACGCCCATCGTCGGATTTAACGGCTCGTTCGCCTTGTCCATAGGCAAAATCACATTGCCAGTTGTCACGGGTCCCTTCACCATCAATACGGAGTTTGTCGTGATCGATACGGACTCTCCCTATAATGTGATCATGGGACAAGCATGGTTGCATGCGCTGGGAGCGGTGCACTCCACTTATCACCAAAAATTAAAATTTACCACACCATAAGGGATCATGGAGATCCGAGGCGACCAAGCATCCGTGAAAAGCTGTTTTTACTCGGCTGTAAGAACGGGGGTTTTCACCCAAGAGAAGGGGCACGCCCCAGAAGAGATCCTGAAAAAATAGTAATCACAGTTCGGGCGTCCAGGAATGGATGACCCCCGGACTGACCCGACGGAACGATCGGTGGAAGACCTCCGAAAGGTGCCATTGGTGGATGATGAAGAGGAAAGGTACTTCTTGATTGGAACCATGATGCCCATAGCCGAACATGAGGAGATGATTGACTTCTTGAGGAGAAATACAGACGTGTTCGCTTGGAGCGCAATTGAGATGAAAGGAGTGGACCCCGAAATAATCACGCACAAGCTGCATGTCGATTCAATGCACAAGCCAGTAAAACAGAAGCCACGACGCATGGCGCCGCATCACGCACCGGGCGGTTAATGAGGGAATCGATAAACTCCTGGAGGCCAATACCATCCGAGAAGTACAGTTCCCAGAGTGGCTGTCTAACACAGTCTGTGCAAAGAAAAAAGGGGGAAAATGGCGTGTCTGAGTAGACTTCACTGATCTAAACAAGGCGTGTCCCAAGGACGACTACCCCCTGCCAAAGGTGGACCAGTTAGTGGACGCCACTGTCGGATATCAACGTATGGACTTTTTGGATGCCTGAGCAGGATACCATTAGATCCCTCTCCATCCCCCAGATCAAGAAAAGACGACGTTTATCACCCCAAGGGGGGTTTACTGCTATAAAGTGATGTCATTTGGGCTGAAGAACGCCAGTGCAACATACCAGAGGCTGATGAATCGGATGTTTAAAAGACAGATCGACAACACCATGGAGGTCTACATTGATGATATGTTAGTAAAGAGCAAACGAAGTTGTGACTACCTGGTGGATTTGGCAGATACCTTCTCCACCCTCAGGGAGTATGGGCTGAAACTGAACGTCGCGAAGTGTGTTTTTAGAGTGGAGTCAGGCAAATTTCTCGGATATCTAGTAAGTCAATGAGGGGTCGAAGCTAACCCGGATCAGATTCAAGCGATCCTAGACGTTCGGAGTCCCCGAATAGTCCGAGAAGTCCAAAAGCTCACAGGGATGCTGGCAACACTTAACCGTTTCATCTCGCGTTCCTCTGACAAATGAAAACCCTTTTTTGGGGCCATCAAGGGGGCCGAGAAGGATACGTGGACCCAAGAGTGTGAAGACGCCCTGGCAGGAATCAAGGAATACCTCAGAGCTCTCCCAACCCTATTCGTCCCTATCCAGGGGGAAACGTTATTCTTGTACTTATCCGTTTCAGAATTTGCCGTCAGCGGGGTACTCGTTCGTGAGCATGAGCACCACCAAAAGCCAATTTATTACATAAGCAAGACACTGCTGGACGCGGAGACAAGATACCTGCCCCTGGAGAATCTTGCTCTATCCCTAATCACAACTGCGAGAAAACTAAGGCATTATTTCTAGGTGCACCCAATTGCTGTCCTTACCCGATCAGCCTTTAAAGGCCATTTTAAGGAAGGTAGACCTCTCTAGAAGGATTTTCAAGTGGGTAGTAGAGCTGGGAGAACACGACATTCATTTCAAACCTTGAATCGTTATAAAGGGTCAGGTATTGGCGCACTTCATAGCAGAGTTTTCCGGGGAACCTCCTGTCCCAAAAGGCCACCTCCCGGCATAACGTCCCCGAAAAATTGTAAGGGACCGCTATGGATTTTATGTGTAGACAGTTCCTCCAACAATAAAGGGTCCAGAATCGGTATCTTGCTAGTATCTCTAGATGGGATGGTCGCCGAGCAGGCTGTTCGACTGGGATTCAAAGCATCCAATAATAAAGTCGAGTATGAGGCCCTAATCTCAGGGCTTCGGTTAGCCAAAGCAACAGGAGTTACGGACTTGGTCATACAGTGCGATTCCATGCTGGTAGTCAACCAGGTTAACGGAGAGTTTGAGACAAGGGACCCTAGGATGAAGGCTTACCATCATAAGGCGACAACTGTAATCTGCAAGTTCAGAAAGATTGAGATCAAGCAAGTGTCCCGAGACAAGAACGTGCATGCCGACACCTTGGCTAGCCTAGTCTCGGCACTGGATTCCTCTCTGCCGTGCAGAATCACCATAGAGTATTTTTCCACTTCCAGTATAGATAAAGCTCCTGAGGCGATGGTCGTCCAGGAATCACAAAAGCTGCCTAGCTGGATTGGTCCTTTTCTTAGATTTCTGGTGATAGGAGACCTCCCAGAGTGTTCGAAGGAAGCCAGGAAGATAAAATTCAAAGTCTCGAGATTTTGGGTCTTCCCGGATCAGAAGCTATATCGAAGGTCATTCTCAGGGCCTTACCTACTATGCGTCCAGAAGGATCTAGTGGAAGACCTCCTCTATGAGGTACACGAAGGAATATGCGGGGGGCACTCTAGGGGGCGATCCATGGCACACCGCATCATGTCTCAAGGAAATTGGTAGTCACAGATGCAAAAGGACGCGCACGCATATGTTCAAAAATGCGACCAATGTCAGAGGTTCTCCCCGACAATCAAACAGCCCGCGGGGGACTTGCACCCCTTAACAAGCCCTTGACCATTCGCCCAATGGGGGCTCGACTTGGTTGGACCCCTACCTAAGGCTCCTGGAAATAAGAAGTTCCTCATTGTGGCAATGGATTACTTCACCAAGTGGGTTGAGGCGGAGCCATTGACTCACATACGCGACATAGATGTTAAAAAGTTTGTCTGGGGAAACATAGTCATCAGATTTGGGATTCCCCGAGCACTTGTATCAGATAACGGGAGTTCACAGGCGGACGCTTCAAATCCTTTTGCGAGCAACTCGGGATTCGTAATTTCTACTCCACCCCTGCCTACCCCCAAGCCAATGGGTAGGCAGAAGCCTCCAACAAAACGATTGTCAATGGGATCAAGAAGAGATTGAAGAAAGTTAAGGAAAAGTGGGCGGATGAACTATTGAACATTTTATGGGCGTATAGAACCACCCCTCGGGTCTCGATAGGGGAAACCCCTTACTCCCTGGCTTACGGGATAAAAGCAATCATACCTCTGGAAGTGGGGCTTCCAACTATAAGGACGCAAGCCTTCGACACAGAGGGCAACGACCATCAACTTGGCTTGGATTTAGATCTGGCAGAGGAAAGAAGGGAAATAGCCGTTTGAGAGTAGCCAAGTATCAAGAAAAGATTTCCCGACTTCACAACAAAAGAGTCAAGGCTCAAGAGTTTCGAATTGGCGATCTGGTCCTCAGAAGGATAACGGCCAGTACCCGCGACCTAGCAGAAGGAAAAATGGGACCTAACTGGGAAAGACCTTACAAAGTGGTATCTGTAGGAGGCTCCGGATCATATAGATTAGAAGATATGGGAGGGAAACCTGTAATACGACCTTTAAACCTAAAGAAATACTATTTTTGAGTGTTATTTCCCTCAGTGCTTACCAACAGCTAAATTACAAGGGTAAGGCCCTGACAAGAGCAATCCTCCTGGAAGGGTAAGGCACTGGGGATAGAGTTCAAGGACTCCTTCCCCCGAATGAAAAGTAGGAGCAAGTCTCCTGAAAGGGTAAGGCCCTAGGGGCAGAGTTCAAAGACTCCTACCCCCGCAGAAAAAGTAGGAGCAAGCCTCCTAGAAGGGTAAGGCCCTGGGGGCAGAGTTCAAGGACTCCTGCCCCTGAAGGAAAAGTAGGAGCAAGCCTCTTGGAAGGGTGAGGCCCTGGGGACAGAGTTCAAGGACTCTTGCCCCCGAAGAAAAAACATGAGCAAGCCTCCTCGGAGGGTAAGGCCCTGGAGGCAGAGTTCAAGGACTCCTTTCTCCGAATGAAAAGAAGAAACAAACTTCCACAAAGGGTGAGACCCCGCGGGTGAGTACGGTCCTTAGCAATGACAAAGCTGAACCAATCAAGCGGGCCAGCCAAATGGCTCCCTAGGTGTCAGAGCTATCAAGGTCTTTCAAACAACAAAAAAAAAAAAAGAAGAGAAAATGCACGTAATGAAATGCAAGTACTTATAAAAAGCTTCATTTCAAAAGAGGGACTTTGCGTCCCCGAGAGCTACAAGAAAAGAAGTACAGTTCAAAGAAAGAAAAAGTTTTCATTTGGCCCCGGGCATCTCCAACACATCGCTACAAGGCGAATCAACGCAAAAGGGTTGAGCAGCTTCGAGAACAAGCAGAGCTGGGACTGAATCAGCAACAGGAAGAGTCTGAGGAATATTATGGTCGGGGGCTAAGTCCGACAGGACCTCGTCGGATGGAACCAGAATCACCGCCTTGGGCGGGTCTGCCAAAACTTGCATCGGCGTTGGAGTCGCACCCTCGGCAGCAATCTCGGCCTCGGCCTGCGCCATGTCTGCCGATGGCACGTAACTGTGCATCTGGAAGAATGGGGAGTCTGAAAAGACATCGGCAGCCCGGAGCGCCTCGTCCCACCCCTTCTTGAAGAACTCCTTGCTGTTTTCCTCGAGGGCAGGTAGCACGTCGTCGGCAAACTCCTCTCGGATTTGCTCATCGAACTTCTTGTTCTCCGCCTCGGCCCTGATCCTGTCCGCTCCTGTGTCAGAGCCAGACAGTTTTCCTCTGATCCTACTGCCCTCTCCTCTGTCGCAGAGAGCTGCTGCGTCTGCTGTGTGATCCTCCCCTCAGCGTCGGCCAAGGCAGCACTTAGTTTTTCAGCGCTGACCTTCGCCGATTCGCCATCCTTGAGGAGTTGCTCAATCTGAGCAGCCTGTCCCGCGAGGGTGGAGTCCCTGGCAGCTACATCCTCCTTGGCACTGGCCAGGGCTCCCTCAGCCTCTTCCTTCTGTTCTTGGTCCGCTGGAGGTCCATCCTAGCTGCATGATATCGCGCAGCGATTATGGAAATCTGTTGGGTGGCCTGCGAGGGAAAGGACTTGTCAATTAAAAGTGACGCGACAAGAAAAGACTGAAGCAAAGATGAACTTACCACCAGGGAATTCTTAATGATGGAGCGGAACAACGTGTTCGTTGTCCGCCCCCTATGAGCCTCCATGTCGGCCTCGAAATGGAGCGTCTCGCTCACTGCGTTGGCGACATAGGGGTCCTGCAGAATGGAATCATCGACCCTGATCACCCGGTTCATATGGTCAGTGGCCCGAGGATTTCACTCTGCAGCTTCTACCGTCTGTGGATGGGGAGTTGGAGTCTGCCTCTGCTGCTGTTGTTGTTGTTCCCGCTGCTGTTGTTGTTGTTGCCTCTGCTGCCGCTGTTGCTGTTGGGATGGAGGGGGTAACCCACGACCTCTCCCGCTTGGCTGTTGAGCGGAGGGGGCCCTGGATCTCCTGTCCGGGCTGTCGTGCCTTTGCTTGATCCTCCTCTCCTCCTCGACTTGAGGATCTCGGTCCCGCACTTGACCCCGACCAATGGGCCTGAGGGCGGGGGGTTGGCGCTGGTACCTGTTATGGGACACTACTGGCCGACCCTCATCCTCTCTCGGTGGCAAGGGCCTGCCTCTGCCTCAGGAACCCCAGGTCGATGCGAGGCGTGTGCGACATGGCTACCTCGAGGGCGTCCTCTGTGTCTAGAGACTGACGGATGTAGAAATTGGGCCACGAATCTCTCCCTGAAGTCCCCACCTCGGCGTGCAAAGGAACCAAAGCCTCTCTGGCCCCGAACTCCTCAACTTCACGGACACCCTCTACTTCCGTCTTGGTAGCCCTGTCGGGGTCTTCCTCCAAGTTTTTTTCAGCCTCTTGTTGTGCAGCCTGATCGAAGAGTTCAGACCACCGCGATGGCTCGAAAGGCTGGGGGAGCTGTGAGAACTTTTTATACCCAGGAGTGTAGTTGAGGAGGATGTGAGCAGCCCGGCAGAACCCGTCATTGCCAACAAATCTCCAAATAGTGACAAGGTCAGCAAAGTTAACCAAGGACCGAGGGGGAGGGGCAACTTCCTGGGCAGGGACGTCTGCACAAGAGAGAATGTTATTAACACTTCTAAAAAAAAATCCCAAGGACAAAAACAGAAGACTCAGGGAGGCCGACGTACTTGTCGTTCTCCATTCAAAGGGGCACATCAGGCCACTGTACTCAGGACCGGTCCCCCGCTGCCAAGATCCACTAAAGATTAGAAGGTCATCTTTGTATCCTTTGTCCGAGTCAGGGAGGTGAGTTACAAGGTACATGGAGGGATCCCTGGCTTTGAGGTAGAAATTCTGCTGAGGCAGGACCCTCAACAGGGAGTAGCAAAAAAGGATATCGTTGAGCCCAACGATTACCCCGAGACGGTTGTTAAGCTCTAAGACCCCCATTATCCTAAATACGTTAAGGCAACACTGTCCGGGAAGAGTCTGAAATGGGCGAGGAACTGGAGGAGTAGAGGAGGTAGGGGGAACCTAACTCCACCCTCTATGATTGCCTTGGTGAAAAATGACATCTCATCCTCGGCCCCGACAATGCGGTTGTGCAAAACTGGGTCGTACTCATCTATACCTACGTTTGGGGGAATGCGGTATCGAGCCCTAAACCTATTAATCTGATCCTCTCCCTTCACTTTGTACTTCCCGGGCCTCGAGGAACTGGCCTGGAAATCTTCTGTTACGGGCCGACGTCGAGGCATCTCCACAGAAGATAAAAACTAAAGAGGAAGGACAGTTTTTTTTACGAAGATCCCCTAGGGGTTTCCTGAAGGTTGGTCACAGAACGACAAACCAGAAACACCTTCGGTTATCGGAGAATCAAAAAACAAAAAAAAGAGAGAGAAAGAAGAGAAGAATAGACAAAAGGGCGGAGAGAAGGAAAATACAAGGACTCACCAGAACTTGAACGAAGGTTTTCTTCAAAACTTGGAATGGTTCCTTCCTCCAGGAGGTCCAGAAGCAAGGATGGGTCTGCTGGCCTTAAGACTCCGATGAAGATTGGTTTGTAGAGAACGTAAGGAAGTGGGTCTCCGGCGAGATTTCAAGCGAGGGCTCTCTAAAGGGTTCGAAATGGCGAAGTGTGAGAAGGAGAGAGAGAACCCATTTATATAGTACCCATCCCCATCATTGGGTGCGAAGCACGAAGAGGTGCATTTAATGCGCACGACCTCCTAGGCAGAGAAAAGCGCCTAGAGACAATGATGAAGTGGTTGGGGTAGTTGCAGAACCCTTCGTCTCCTTACGACGCGTAGTCTCGGCGTCAGAAGATCGAAGGCAGTTGATGGGACATTTTTCAGACACTCCAAGATGGAGACACGTATACTCGGTGTCAAAGAAATACTCTGTTGTGATCACGATACGTGCTCGTCGGATCATGATCCCTCTCCCCCCGAGATGGTACTATGCATAAGGATCTATGACGCCAGTATGCACGGGCGACACGTATTCCTCGGACGATTGGGGGGGGGTACATCGACCCTGACCGTACTAGGACCTCGGCACCGATGTGTACCACTACATCGGCGTTCCTGTTCCTGCAGGGCTATTGATAGACAGATCATCAGTCTGGGTTAGGCTAGATTAGTCATCATGACCTGGTCCTACCTAGATGGTGTCATGACGCACAGGAAAGCAGAAGGCTCAACCAAAGGGGAGCTGGCACGTGGCGTACTGTGTCAGATCAGAGGCAAAAAGACCAGAATGCCCTTGCTGACACACGACTTGGGAAAACAAGTATTTAATGCACCTTTCCTTTGATGAGACAACATTTAATGCGTGAAGACCAGAAGTGAAAGACAAGGGATGATCTTGTGACAGAGCATTTAATATATCCCAGCCAAGTGAAGGTCATTAAATGCTCAACAGACCGAGGGTGATGCATTGGTTGCTTGGGGTCCCGAGCAGTTAAGGAAGAGGTCATTTCTCTTAAAAATCAGTGTGCACGTTACCCGCCTCTAATGATCACCTACTGACCATACGGACAGCAATCATGAGTTTTTAAGGTATAAATACTCTTCACAAAACGCATGATGAGGTACGAAAAAACCTTTTCTCAAACCTATACAGTGTTTTCTTCTTCTCCTCTCTCAAAAAACTGACTTGATCGTCGAAGGGGATACCCCGGAAAACACTCCGGCGCCCTCCTAACTCGTTTTTCTCTGTTTCAGGAATCTTCCCTAGCCTTACAGGATCATCCCGGTGACCCACAAAAGTCACCCATTACCGTTCCAGGCTACCACCGGTCCTCACGGTCTGTTCCTCCTAGCAAGGTTGACCATTCGATTGACTGACTCGTGTTCACAACGGGAGAGATCTATTCTCGTGTTTATATTGTGCAAGATCCTACACGCACAGCTAAAATGGAGGTGTTGGTGATGGTGAGCAATTGTGGAAGTGTTGGGATGTTGTGGCAAGGGGTTGGATGATGAGTGGTTGTGGTTGGGTGATCAGTCCGATGGACATTATTTAATTTATATGATAAGATTAAACGAGCTTTGAATACAAAAACAAAGAGCAACTGATCATTGTAAAACATTCTCCTCCCTCCCCTAATTTCACTGCCCCCCCCTCTCTCTCTCTCTCTCTCTCTGATGTCACACCAACGATGACAGCCACTGCCACCCTCCCTCGACATCACGAGGTAACTCTCCCTCTCTTATTCTTTCTATTCTACTGTCATTCACACTCCCTCTCATCCTCTCTTCGAATCCAACACCAACCAAAACCCCACCACCGTCGCCTCGCCCCACCTCTGCTGCTCGCCCTTTTTCCCCCCTACACCCACGTCGCCCCAGACAACACAACTGCACACAACACGCAACGCATGCACACACCCAGAGCACAATCTGCTCACAAGGACTTCTCTTCTTCTTCTCCACATTCCTAAATTGTTTATTATCTAACCTCTCTCTCAATTGTTCTTGCTGATTGATTGGTTTTCAATTGTTCTTGCAGATTGAGTATTTATGGCAGAATAGAGATCAACAAAGAGTCCAACCTATTATGAGAGAGGATACTATGTTCCTGGTTTGAATGTGATATTGAGACTACAACTTTATAAGGATGAGACTATTTGCTTAAATATATATTAACGGTTGAAGTTTCAAAATTTGTATGCTAAACTATGATGTGAAGAAGAAGTTGGTGTTGGATTTGATATATTACAAACTCACCCATTACGTATCACAGCTTTATTTATTTTAGGGGAATGTGGGTTGGGGTAAATTAGCTAATAAGACTTGAGTGTTAACAAGTCATACCTAGCTATGTATTGGGAGTTAATTTTCTTTTAGTTTGGTTATTGTAATGTTTTGACACTTTCTAATAGATTAAACAAATAGTTTTTGTGTTTTGATTTGAAGTATTAGACTATCTCTAATCCTGATTCAAATTTAGACTCAACTTCAAATTTGAGTAAAAAAATTTAAAAAACTTGCTCCAACTCTTACTCAAATTTATACAAAATTAAAGGAGACTTTTTTTTTTCACTCAAATTAAGGGAGACTCAAATCCTTAACCAAATCTTTAATTGTGATATTTTACTCTCTTTTAAAGATCCAATGATCATCTTTACTCTCATTTAATTTTGGGTTTGCCCTCATTTAAATTTAGATTTCTCCTTCTTTAAATTTCAGTTTGTCCATTAAAGTCTTTTGTATCAAATCAAGTTTTTTACTCAAATACTAACTTAAATTTAAATAAAAATTTGAGTCATGGTTGGAGATGCTCTTACAAATTGCTCACCCTAGACTCCTCAAGCTGTTTTTATTATAAGTAAATCTCGGAAAGATAGCACGCATGCTTGCGTCAAAGTTTGCAACCTCATCTTTGGGCAACCTTATCAAATATTAATCAAATAATCAAATATTTATACCCCAAATAATCAAATAATTAAATATTTATACCCTAAATAATAAAACAATAAAATCATAAAGACACAAGAAAGTGTACGTATACATACAGGTGTTTGGATTAGATTGATTAAGGGGCACAATAGTCATTTATATATAAATAAATTATCATAATAGTGATATATCTGTGCGTATACCAAACATGAGTATAAACGGAATTGAATGTTGAATCTCTTCTTTATAAAAAAAGATTTAGATTTGAAAAGATTTAAACAAACCAATTCAAACTCCTCCCAAAAAACCAATCAAACAGACCCACGGAGTTTTTGATATTTTGGAGTTGTGTAAATCGCTTCCCTGTCTTAACCAAATTGATACGTGATAGCCTGTTTGACAAATCTGTAAGGTATTTGGTATGCTAATATGATTATGAAACCAAACGTGATCCTGCCCATATATTTTAATTTTTGAATCACCCTCAATCACATTTTACGAGCATTGGCTTAAAAAACCAAAATGCATCCTGTGATGCTATACTATCTTCAATTCTATTATGAATATTCAGAAACATTTGTAGTATGTTTTGTTGGTCAGACTAGTATTGATAATTGTTATTATGTTCTTTTAAGTCGAATATTTGTACTTATTGGCCTGTTTGGAGCTGGTTTTTTTAGGTAAAAAGTTGCGGTTTGAAAAGTTTCGCAAAAAATCAGAGTTAAAAAAGTCATTTAAAATCGTTTGAGATGTTCTTTAAAAAACTAAAAAAGTTGGAAAAATCTGTTTGGAGTGATTTTTTTGTGTCAATAAAAAAATATTTACATGTATGTATAAATTATATATATAATAGTTCCCAAAATATGAATTTAAATTTTTTTATGTCACTAATAATATTTTATGAATATAATAAACTAAAAAGTTATGTGGAACCCATGAGAAAATTCCAAAAAGTCGGAAGAAAATCTCATAAAATTAGTTTCTTGAATTAGCCTAAATAAATTGTCTTAGGACCAAAAAGCTAATGCATAAACTGGATCCAAAAGCCAAGTCTACTTATCTTACTCTAAAGCTTACAAAATCAACTTATTTCAACCAGCTCCAAACATGTTCATTATGTTCTTGGTAGATTGAGTCAAACATCGAGCAATTGATGAATTGGTTCTGTTTTAAAAATTATTTGGGTTGATCTTTCATGATTTTATATTTGGTTTAGATCTTAGCAGGATTGTAAGAGTTCTTTAGTGTCAATAATTTTTTGAGACATTCATTATTGTATTGGGGTATATTGTTTTTTGTGTATAGTGATGCTCTCAGCCTCTCACAATCAAGCTTTCTTCTTAAGCTATGCTCAACTCAACGCTAGCATTACAAAAGCAGGTTTGGTTCTCTCTATTTCTATGCATATTTTTTGTTCTATTGTCAGATCTTGCAATATGGACACACGTGTTTTGTTATATGTGAATTTTCAGTAGATAAATTCGATAAATGTGTGTTTTTGTTAGATGTTTTTCAAAGTCACATATAATTTTTGTTATATGTGGATCTTTAATAGATAAAATTATCTTGATGTGAATATGTGCATCATAAATCCTCTAGAATGTAGATTGTAGTGGTGTCTATTAACTTTGATTAATCATAGAAAAATAAAAGAAAGAAGAAGAGAATATTATTGAGGCACAATAAGCCAGAACAATTTTAAAGAAAGAAAATTACATATAAAAGGTCTAATTTAGTTTTGGCTTGGAACAAAAAAAAGATTGGGTTGCCAAGTGTCGACAATTATTTGTGATTTTTTGTTTGTTACGTAATGTCTTTAAGTACGGATAATTCCTAGTACACATACGCAATACCCCTGACTTTTGAACAGATAGACATATCCCTCGTCTGAATCTAGTTTTGTACATACACATATATGCCCCCTTACTTTTTAATCTCCTTTATCCATTACCCATTACTTTGTTCAATTTATTAAATTTATCATCCCTAATTTCTTGAAAATTGATAGCATGAACTAAATATTTAATTTTTTGTTAGACAATAGCCCATTGCCCCGCTAAAACAAATGTTTTATTTTTTGATTGAATAAGAAATAACTAAAATGTCATAACCAACATATACTGACTATATATTTTTGGATGTTTTTTTGTTTTTTGTTTTTTTGCTCATATTTTATTTAGGATAAATATAAATTAGTTTCGTCAAATAATTTAGTCTTAAATTTAATATATCTTCTCACGTTTGGATTTTAACTTTTTTTTTCTTATTGATTGTGTACATTTGATCCTCTTCAAACCTCACATAGACAAAAATCTCAAGCCACTTTGATGAATTTCTTTAGTCCTATTAAACTTGAATATTGGCTCCGCCGTTGCACACTCGCACATATTTATCTCCTAATTTGTGCATATTATCATAGATGTCGCATTTTAGTTAAAAAATAAAAAAGATGTATTTCTTGTTAACTATCATGCAAATTACTTACTGAGCAATGCTACATAGATATAAAAAGTAGAATTGATAATTATAACTATTAATTTCACTATACGTCCCAATATTTATTGAGACCCACTATTTATTCAATAGTTGTAATCATCACGTTTATTTTTTATATTTAATTTTTTAAGTTCATGTTACATTATTCTTAGAATACTAGAAGATGTGTGAAAGATACAAAAAACACTGTACAAAACACAACCTTCAAGTTGAGCTGAAAGTTTGGTAAAAAAAAAAAGTTGAGCTGAAAGTGCTAGACCTGCCGAACAAACTCTTTTGCGGAACAAAGAAGCCTGCTTGCCATCACTCCTAGCTAAATGGCTTCTCGGCCAGGAGCCATTCGCAGTTTAGTAGCCGGGTTAGTCTCCTTTTGAGCACCGTTCTCGCCTGAAATTTCCTCTAATGATCGGCCTTTGGTCTCGGTCACTAAAAACGTACAACAGAACCCAAACATACTTGTAAGTGCCAAAAAAACCATTATGTGCTTAATTTGGTTAACATTCATGGCGTAGTTCTGCAACACAAACGCTGCAATCATTGCCCCAGCCTTCCCAGAAGCGGCACTCAATGCGTGACATGTTGATCTCAATCGCGTAGGAAAAAGCTCAGCCGGAAGAACAAAGGTTGTGCTGTTGGGGCCAAAATTCGCAAAAAAGAAGATCAATCCATACAAAGCTGCAAAGATCCAGTTATTCTCCCTCTCTTTAAGGTAATCATATTTGATTCCCATAATCAGCAAGAAGATGGACATCATGAAGAACCCAACAAGTTGAATGAAGAATCGACCGATGGTTTCAATGAAAAAGACGGTGAACCAGTACCCAGGGAATGTGCCAAGCAATGCAACGACAAACATGGTTCGTGATGTCTCAAACATTTCTCTGAGAGCACTTACATCAACATCTGCTTGAGTGAGGCCCATAGCTGGAAATATGTCTTTTTGAGTTAGGTGTTGACTATAGTAGGCTGTGTCTAAGAAAAACCATGTGCTCATCGTACCAATTAGGTGACGCCCATGGCGTTCAAGGAACGTTCTTGAGAGTAATGGGTAGTCATTGGCGGCCTTGAACTGTGATAACCTGTCTTGATCTGCTGGAATTTCGATATCAAGAACATGAGCCATGTCAATGGCAGCTTGTGTAGCGTTCCCTTCTATAAGTGCGGTGTAACGACCTGTTTCTGGCATCTTCATCCTCCAATAGAAAGTTAGAAGAGCTGGAAGAGCCCCAAGCATCAACACAATTCGCCATACGTAATCTGCTTCAGGTTCTGTAGAAAGGATGTGGTTTTCACGGAATTTTGGTCCTCCATACTCGGATAGGAAGATACTAGAAACGATCATGGACACCAGCCCAGCAAAGATGATACCGACACCTTGCATGGCAAACACTGCAGCTATAAAAGCCCCACGTGTTTTTTTGTTAGCATATTCAGCCATGATCGTGGCCGAGAGGGGATAATCTCCACCAATTCCAAATCCGAGCCAGAATCTGAAAAAACAAAGGGTAACCATCACAGCTTTGGGACTGTAGCCAAAAGAGAGGCCAGAGCAAATGGAACAAATGGCCATAAGAATTAGAGTGATACCATAGACTTTTTTTCGACCTAGTTTGTCACCAAGGAAGCCGAAGACAAGCTGACCGATCAAGGTACCAACTAGGGCAACACCAACAACAAAATTGTTAACCGTAGGAGGAAGTTTGCCGGGATGCCGACTCGATGGGTCGTAATAATAAAGACGACCCAAAAGTTTGGAGACAGTGGAGATGCAAAAAAGATCATAAGCATCACTGAAGAAGCCCATCCCGGCAATCAAAATGGCAGTGACATGATACCATTGCATTCGTGCAGTGTCGAGAGCATCGAGCACAGAGAGATTGTATAAGGCCATATTTGCGGGTCATGCTGAACTCATGTGGCTTGCAGCATTATATAGTAAGACATCAAGATATGTTTTTATTCTTACCCATAAACATAGGTCTAAACGACCAGTTGAATAATAATTTCTGGCAATTGGCATTGTCTGTAGGATATTCTTTTTGTTAGCAGAAATCAAGGATATATAGGCTCCTTGTAAGAGCATCAAAGTTCAGAAGCTTCTTATAATCTATTTTGCTTCCATATACAAATTAAGGACAACAAAAATCAGGAACAACAGTGAACCAAGTAATTGAGTTGCATTGTATCATATATGAATCATTGTATTATTTGGAGGTCAAGTCGAGTACTAGTCAATCCTACATGCAACTTACTTAACTACTTAATCAATCAGGTTAGATGAAACAGCATCAAATCAATTCAATCTGTTTATTAACCATATTTTGTTCGGAATAACACGCACATGGCCAATTCCAGCCTTGGAGGACGACTTAGGCAATCTACCAAGGCCAAAAGGCCAATATTTTTTTTTATGAAGCAAAGGTAAACATTATATTTTCTTTAATCACAATTAGATCTGTAGTTTTTCCTAAATAGCAACGTAACATTAAAATATTCAAGAATCAAGAAGGATGATTTTGAATCCTAAAACTACAAAAATCCCAAAAGGCACAGGTGTAGAACCTTAAAGTAACATTGGTCATACTACATGAATCTCACCAGTTTTTCTTGGTGCTTGACCTTTAAAATAATACAGATGATATAAAAAACAGCTTTTCCTCTTCTATAACGATTGAAGTTAGGCATACTCCTTATTACAGTTCTTCTTGCACTATTTTTCATTCTTAAAACTAAGTCATACAAGTTTTCATCACATTGGAAAAGTTGTATCAAATTCAAATGCTATCGATATATTGTACAAAGATATTGAGATTTTGAGGCTTGTACAATGAGTGTTGAGATTTATCTACAATTTGTTTTATTCTCGGTGGTTTTCGAGTTGTAATGTTAAATTTCTTACTCTTGTATTTTTCAAAGTTTGCCAAAGGGGGAGATTGCTAGGAAATTGATTATAACTGACTAATTTCGTAAAGTCTTGTTATAAATTTCAACCTAATTTCATGGTTAAGATGCTTTAAAGATCAAGTTCTGTAAGCAACAAAGGAAGAACGACATTTAAACTACAAAGCCAAATCAAGACTACTCCAATAGGGTAGAGGTAATGACATAGAGACCTAGATTTCTTGATTTATTTATAAACTTAGTATTTATCATTTATAGGCAATATCTGTTTTCTTTGTAATTATTTGTTATTTATAATTCATCTACTATAAAATATTAACATGAAATGTCAAATGGAGAATCAGAATCAGAATGTAATGCTTCTGAATGGAAATAGAATAAGTTAACAACACAAACGAATCAGAATGCAATATACGTTGAAACTTGAAAGACAATTGGGATTCGATGCCGTGATGGAATGCACATCTCATTTCAATGTTTGGACATAGCAAAATTTTTTATTGGAATAGAATAAAAGGGGACCAAAATTATTGAAGAATAACACTTACCCAGGAATGTCGCTGCATGAAATACACGGTCGTTTACTTCCCTAGAAAAACACACAAACGATTATTCCGAAGTTATATTAGTTGTCAGATGGTGCCTCACAGTCAGTAATGACAAGAAATATGACAATGCCTAAACAAGTGAATATGATACAAATAAATAGGCTGAAGATACAAAGCATAGAAGAAAGAAATGTTGCATCTAAACAAAAAAGCATAAACTTCTAGCATTCCTGGACAGAATATTCTTTCTGACAACCAACAAGCACCATTCAATAAGAAGGGGCAATTGACAGAAGAAGAAGTAATTAATTGTACTTCACCATCGAAAAAGCAGCGGCAGTAAAGTTTCTTGACATATGGAGTGCTGGAGTGAAAATTTCTGTTGACAAATTAGCAATAAAGAGTAATGCATCTTTTTAATTCAGACAGAGAGTCCACAGTCAGAAAGTATGACCAGAGCAAAATAGCGAAACATGGTTCAAGTAATCAACTTCAAAAATATTAACACAAAACTTTGGTTGAGCTGAGTTATACACAATTACCACATCAGAGAACTGAAGAAGTTCCTCCTCCAATGTTCCATAAAAGATTAAGATTAAAAATAGTACTAATGTAGAACAAGATTGACAATTTCTATATTTCTATTTTTTTTATTATTTCCTAAATTTATAATTTAGTTAGGAATTGTAGTCCTCAATAAATTTAGGACACATGTCCATATTATGAAAGGACAAGTGGCAAGTGGCAGGAATTATCATTTGCTATGGCAATGGGGTCCGATAAGGTCGAGCAGGATTGGTACGGACAACAGTGCCATGGCAACGACAAGCATCACCAATGCTGTAGCACCACAGTATCGTGGTAGGTGCTAGCGTCACACCAGCGGCCAGTGTCACGTAAGGGCAAGACACATTCTCATCACATTGAGAGTAGCAAAATGGACACTTGATCGTGAAAGGACAAGAGTGGCGCTGCAAAAGTTTGGGGCAACCTTGGTATAACTCGCCTCCCCCATTGCGGAAACAAGGCACATGACTGAGATTGCACAGCCGACAGAATTGGTATTCTCAACTTACTGGACATCGTTGCTCAACTGGCCTAGTGTACTAAGAGGAGGAGTCCCCACCTAGGAACAGGGCAGGACGACCCTCCTCCAGGAATAATCGAGCAACGGGGGCGAATGAGCATGATTGTCAACCTTAGCCTAGAGTAAGGTCTCGAAGGTTTACTCTACTCGAATTGGTCTTCTCGTGTTTGGTTCACTACCCACTAGGACGTGCTTGACTAGAATCTAGAGGAACTCCTAAGGTAATTAATGTCATTGGTCCAGATCAATGTATTAGATAATGGGACATGTGGATTGGTGGTTAAAGGACTGAAACAATGTGAGTTTTTTCTATCGGATATCTTGACAAAGGTCTAGAGGAAGAGTTCAGAGAGAGAAGGAAGTACCTCGGGTAAGAGTGCATTGGGGGCATCGTGTACATGGCCCTCTCAAAGTTATGGTCCCACAATGACTAATTGCAATCATACCTTGGGGGCCCCATTTCACCCAAGTTATTGCACCCTCCCAAGGGGCCACGTCCAAGTTGCGTTTGAGGAAATGTCACATCCGCCTAATTAATGTTGGGACATATGGCTCACAATTAGGGGTCACTGGTATCATCATGGTTGAGGCAGTTATGAGTTGGTACGAGTGTCAGAGGGTCACGACATGCAGTCCTTGAGACAACCCAACTTGCCCTGACACTGTGCTATAAATACTCACACTACTTGCTCACTGTGGACACAAATTACTACCGGGATAGTGATTTATTCTATCCCCCTACCATCTGCCCAACTGAACTGACTGATCCCTCTATTAACAGTTTATTCAAGTTCCTTTCATTTCATCCACTTATCCTACGCTGCCTCTTCGATAATTCTTGGCATAGACACAAATGTCAGCCTCTGTTAACTCCCCACCTACAAAAATATTCTAACCAGAGGCCTAAACCATGTCAATTTTTCTAATTTATAAGATTTGCATTTTATTTGTTTTTAGTAACTTTATTAAGACTGCGAATTTAGGTCCGTTTTGAAAACCTTCAGGGTTTCGGGATTCCTATAAATTGTCCAATGTATTACAAGTTTTATTCAGTTAATTGAATAATATGTTTTTTCAGAGAGTTTCTCTTATATTTCCTTTGGATTTAGGCTTATGTGTGTGTTCTATACACATAGAGATGGTGATTTATTCGTATTTTTTATTTTACTGCTGCTTCAATTGGTATCAGAGTCTTGACTAACGTGGCATAATTTCTAATCAGTGAAATTGTGACAACTTTCATTATAACGGTGATTATGAGAAAATAGTTATTTCGAGAGCCAACTTCTTTAGTTCGTGGCGTTTATCCCAACAAGCCCACCGTGAGTCCCATGATTCGATTGCTTGATCAACCTTTAGAACATACCAAGATGCAGATTGGAATAGGATTCGCAATAATGATAGGGCTCGTGATCGACTTGTTCGAAATTTCAATCCTATCCCCTTCAGACAACAACATATTTATGATGTAGATCCAAGTGATAATGATGATGAAGTGTATGTTACATGTATACTTGGTCGTTATGAATACATAGAGGATATAGTTATGAGTTTAGAAATTTCTCTATGAAACTTAACCTATCCAGTTTTGATGATTACGTTAATAAAGAATATTTTCTAGATTGGTAAGCCAAAGTAGAACAATTCTTTGACTATCATGAAATTTGGGTGTGTCAAACGTGTTAGGTTAAACGGTTACGTATCGGGTTAAACGTGTGATGGATAAAAAACATGTAAACTCATACACGACTCGTTTAATAAACGGATAACACGACTCATTTAACCCGTTTAGTTTTAATTTATTATTATATTTTTTGTGACTATCACTAAATTAAAAAAAAAAAATACCTATCACTAGAAAAAATATATATATACCTGTCACTAAAAATATATAGTGGTTGTCACTAAAAAAAAAATTCTGCCTAATTTTTTAAAATAATTATTAATTTATTATTACATTAATTATATCTAAACAGGTAAACAGGTGATAAACAGGTCGATAGGGCTCACCCAAACACAACCCGTTTATTAAACGTGTCTGACGGGTTAAACCGTTTACCATCTGAACCAGTTAAAATCTCACTCAAACCCGCTTAATTCGTGTCGATTTGTGTCAGTTAATCGTGTCTTGTCAGATGTTGACAAGCCTAATGAAATTCCCAAGGAGAAAAAAGTCGGGCTAGTAGTATATAAATTGAAGGGTCAAGCCCTTGATTGGGGGCAGTGTGTGAAATTGTAATGTGCAAACTAACAAAAATCTAACGTATGTTCTTGGCCAAAAATGAAGCGATTGTTAAAAGCAAGATTTGCACCTTCATATTATGGTGCTTATGAAGACAAAGATTACAATTATGGTACATATTGATTAGTAAGACAACAAAAAGAATTGTAATTAACGCAGTCAACTCAAGGGAATATAGAGTTACAATCCTTTACGCATTATAATGATTATTATATAACTCAAGTGTCATACCAATATGGTTCAAAGTATTTATCGATATTGATACGAGCCGTATTTGACTCGGCACCTACTCAGACGATACCGTTATATGATATGTATAAATCTTGAGTCTATAACGATTTGTCCGTATTACCGAGTTGATCCCGAGTAGCCCAGTGATGGCCACCAAATTGGATGATACAGTTCTGCGACGCCGTGATGTGATCTAAATCTCTCGTCATCAAAGAAGCACAGATACGTACACAAAAATACGAAAAAATCTCAAAATATTGGATACTGGTACGACGAATATACTACTAATTAAAATAATATATATATATATATATATATATATATAGTAACATTAATAATAAAATTGAGTAATTAATTAATATTTTATAATTGGACAAATGAGCTAATATTAAATTTGATTAGTGGGCTAATATGTTATGGATAGTAGCTAAACCAAATTGGGTAGTGGGTAACAACTAATAAAGTATGATTGTAATTTAACATAAAATATATTAGCAACTAGGGCAAAGAAAAAAACAAAACAAAACAAAACAATAGGGGCTGAAAAGCAATTAGAGGAAGTTCTTGCCGAAAAAAAAAAAGAAGAGAAAAACGTTTTGTTGCTTTTCAGCAGCTAGGGCAAGCCGTACGAGTAGGAGCGTCGAGATCTCAAGCATGAGAGAGAGAGAGAGAGTGTGGTCGAAGACGAAGAGAGATCTGAAGACAGTATACCTACCCGAAGAGGAGGAGGTCTGTGGTTGTCACTGTGGCTAATTACGTATGTATTGTCTTCTTCCCCCCCCCCCTTTTTTTTATCCTAGTTTCAACATATAGTCATGGTTGTGGTCGTATCCCGCCATATCACCCCGTATCCTAGCCGTATTTGTCCACAACAAATGTTTCTTCCCTGTTCAGGACATTTTGTGGAAGTATCGGACACATGTCCAGCTATGTCCCATGCATATCCATATCGGACACAGTGTTCGACACCACCATGTCGACCCCTCGAGGAGTATCCGTGCTTCCTAGCTCATCATATTCAATAATTTCTTTTAAATCATATCGCCCGATATTGTAACTACCGATGTGTTTCAAAACTCTCCCGAGTCGATGGTCAATACTACAACCTTAAATCATGTGTATTGAAGCCCAATGTGTGGAGATTTTTCTAGCACTTGTAGTAGTAAGAAAATTAATGAAAGAGAATATTTCAATTTTGTCATGCTTCAGAATTATATAGGTTCAGATAAGAAAACAATTGATAGATATCAAGAAGAGAAGATTGAAGACGAAGATAAAAGCAAATGGGTTTATGGTGATGAAGGAGAGCCGGTTGAAGGTTATCAAGTAGAAGGTAAATCTTCAGGAGAAGGTAAACAACAAGGTCTTGGATGTTTATGATGAACTAAGTAGTTCTTAGTCAACTTGCTTAAAAGCAAAATGCATGTATTTGAGCATCACATGGAAGCAAATGTTGCAAACCAAATAACAAAATCCTATTTGCGGTAATATTTTCTTTGGTTACTTGGTTCTTGTGGATAGTGAAGTTGAGCATAATGTAACTGACGCGTGAAGAATCTGTTGAAAAATATCACATCTTCGACTTGCTAGAGAATTTTCATCTTTATAATTTTGAACAGTCAGATAATAATATTTTTCACATTGATTTTATTGACTCTCACGAGAGTTGAAGGGACAAAATGTGCGTGCAATATGGATTTGTCAACAGAGTTAAATCTGGTTATGAAATAAAAGTTGACTTTACAAAATCTTTGCCAATAAATTTTTTAAGCTATGTTACGGTTACCAAATAATGTTGAATAGGAGATTATTTTATCAATTTTTTAGGGCATATCAAATTCACATAAGAGAGTATTTGAAAAGATCAATCTGAAGTATAAAGTTGATGCAGACAAAAGAAGTCTTACCAAATTATTTCAAACAATGGAAATTCGACAACGAGTTTTTTTTTAAAAGGAATGGTCTACTGTAGAACAAGATTGACAATTTCTATATTTCTATTTTATTTTATTATTTCTTAAATTTAGAATTGAGTTAGAAATATTCTAGAGTAATTAGTTGCCTAAACTATGTCAATTTTTCTAATTTATTAGACATGTGTTCAATTGTTTTTAGAAACTTTACTAATACTTGGAATTTAGGTTCGTTTTGGAAACCTTCAGCATAACCTTTCAGAGAGTTTCTCTTATTCTTCATGTAGATTCAGGCTTGTGTGTGTTCTATACGCTTAGAGACGGTGACATCTTTGTATTTTTCCATTTACCACTGCATCAATTATAAATCCAATTCAGATTATCAAAAATTAGAACACTAGCACCCAACAACTGGTACATCTTTATTCAACCCCAACATTAAGGAATTCCCCCCTTCCCTCTTTTTCTCTAGCTACCACTATGGAAATCATAAGTAATTGTGGATAAAGACGAAAGAGAAGTTTCTAGGCTTCAAGTTTAACAAAAGGACAAAATACCTCCTAGAACATCTCTTCTCCAAAGCTCCCCCTTATTCCAACTGTAACAACTCAAAAATATGACTCCTGTCACTAAGAGCATCTCCAATACTTACTTAAACCTAAATTTGAATAAAAACACGCTAAAAATAATTGACAATCTTTCATTCAAACTCATACCAAATAGAGAGAGATTAATTTTTTTAGTCAAATGAAGGGAGACTCAAATTTTTACTTAATCTGTAATGGTCAGATTTCACACTTTAATGGTCATATCTCACCCTTATTTAAAATTGGATTTGTCTATATTTAAATTTGAGATTGTCCTCCTTTAAATTTGAGTTTCTCCATTGGAATGCTTTGTATCAATTCAAGCTTTTTACTCATATGCTACTAAAATTTGAATCAAGGATGGAAGTGGAGATGGCCTAACTAGTAGCAGTATTTTTTTTTTTAAAGGAAAATTGAGGGTAAGCTACAAACCAGATGGAAGTGTTTGAGAAACATCAGCTCTAGGATTGCTTAGTATACATTGAAATTGAAACTCAGGATTGGATCAAACTATTATATTGGTAGATGGTGCTGATCTATAAAAAAAAAGTAGTTTTCTAATTGTCTTTACCTTCTACCACCCCACTGCCACTACTCTATCCCCACAACCGCCACAATACTGTTGTCACTGGCCCACACACACCACCATTGTCACTAGCACCACAACTCCACCATTCCATTGCCACTATCACCACCTTCGCCCCCACCATGATACCACCACCACCACTACCATGGTGATGATGATACCAGTGGCAGTATTTGGTCGCAATAATGATGATATGGTGGTGGGGTTAGTGGTGATGGTTGTGGTGGGATGGTATTAATGAGGTGGTTGCGGCAGTGTGATGGTGGTCTCGACGATGATAAAGTAACAGTAGAGTGGGGTGGGGTAGTGCAGTGTTAATGGGATGGGGGTGGTTTGGGGGGGGGGGGGGTGGCAGGGGCAACGGGGTGATAAAAGTGGTGGTGGTGTTTGTGGTTTTGGACCTTTTGGTCGTGGCAACGGCAGCTGGTGGGTGTCAGGGTGTGAATGGTTGAAATGAGGGTGCAAGACATTGTGATCAAAATATTTGCGCACAATTGATCCATCATGAAGATTTTATAAATCTTTATTCAATAGCTTATTCAACATTTAGTGGTACACAAGATACCTGCTACTTAAAATTTTTGTTTATTTTAATGAGGTACTTCAATTTTTAAGTGATATGAATTTCAGCTATGTGCACAATATTTTCAGTTTTGAGTGCTGAATTTGCGGCTGATTTGTATCATGACTTGCAATTTGTATTGGTGCAGAAAGATGGACACCAGAAAACCAGTTTACATGGGAACAATAAAATCCCACCAAATGTGAGACACAAACCCCAAAATGCAAGCAAGTTCAATTTTTAGTACAAATGTTTTGTGACACAAGGACAAAAACAGCAGAGATCCTCCAATAATTACAAATCAAAAGGAAAATAGATATCAAGAAAACCAAATTCTTTCCAGATTGGGACTTAAACAACAAAAACTAAAACTTCAACACCAAATTCCAACAAAATAAAGAACTGTTACCCAAACCTTCAAAAGTAGTAAATCCAGGCTTAAACCAATGATTATCAAAAAGAAAACAGCAAACCTACGAACCCTTTCTTCTACGTCCCCCCATCAAACAAACAAATGAGAAAATTCAAGGTAATTCTAGCCAACATATAAAGACATAATGAACTATCCACAAATGTTGGTGTGCCAATTTCTCATAAATTAAAGCATTACCTGCTGCACTTTGAGCGCCTGGCCTCCACACCTAATCTATTCATCACCTTTAACCTCACCACATGCTCTCTTGACTGCACAGTTGTCAAAACCATACTCCTATACCTGAGAATGAAGATACCCATTCCTGTCAATCTCAGGTCGGGTATACTTTGTTACAGAGAGGACAAAGAAAAGGAGATCACGACATTGACCTTGAGGCCAGTGCAACAGAGATGGCAAGATTAGTTGCATGGGAGGGTTGTGGTTTTTGGTGATAATAGCAGATACATTTAGGCCCATAAACAGATCTTGGATACAGAATCTAATCTGATCTGTTTATTTGGCAAATGCAGAAATTCAACCCACATCCAAATCAATTAAGAATCGGAAGTTCGATCCTTTTACCAGCCCCAATTCATCCGAGATTCACAGCCATCAATTCAACAAATTAAGACCCCTTCCAGTGAAATCTGTCGTCCAGAGTCTCAGAGGATGAATATCTGACATATTATTTTCTAAATTCCTGATATAGTTTCTCATCATCCAAACAAAATCTTGTGTCAAACAATGCATCTTGGAAACCAATATATTCTACTGAGGAAACTGTTAAGCAAAGATAAATTGAAAATATGGTCTTACGTCTCAATGTAATAAGTGACCAAGTTTGAGGAACAAAAAAGGGATGGATACTACAATATGAAGAAGATATTGGATGACAAGCTAAAGTTCTCTTACAGATTAAAGATACTGATTGTCATATGCACAAAAGGTTACAAGATTGTTTATCTAATTGAAATGAGCAGCAAAAGAGATAATATATATAAGTAGCAGAAAAACTAAAGCCTGTTACAATAATCATGACATAGGTGTAACTCTGCTTTTTCATCATCATCACCATTGTCATGATGCACTTTGCTATGACTCTTAGCAGCCGTATGTTCCCTCACCGCTTCCAGGCTGCTGAAAGGATGACCTCTTTGATTGCAGTACAAACAAATGAGGTCCCTTTTTAACCTGAAAAATAGAACAGATAGATGGGCAGTGAAATAACTATTACAAGGCAAAAAAAATTTCAAAGAAAATATTGACTAATAACACTATAACAGTAATGATCAGTACAAAGCCTTTATATCCAAAAAAGTAATATGCATCTTACCTTCTGGCCAACATAAGTAAGACAGCTTCTTTGCTTCCATCATCTTTTCTATTGTGTTATGATAGATCACACATAAAAGCAACAAGATGGATTCAACACTTCAAATCCATCATCACATTGTGTCATCATCCATATCATCATTAGAGGCAAGCTCATGCACATCCAAATGATGCAACCATATTGTGGCTATGCCAACCATGTCTTCCTCGGGGTCAACCTCTTCCCTTTCACCTTCTTTGCTTTCTTCACTGCCTCGCTGTGTTGGTTGTGAAGATGATACACAACACTCAGGTGGAATTGACCTGATTACCTTACTTCCATCATCTTGATTTCCCTGGAAGCTCACACTATGTGGCTTCGCGATTTAAGATGCTGAACATGAGCCTGGAATCAGTTGGCATCAACACTCTTCTTATGGGTTAGTAGATAGAAATTACATAACAAGAGAAAGAATTGGTAAATGCAGAATTCCGGTAGGTTGACTGAGAGCCTGCAAACTGCAGATGAACTGAAAATGGGCACTAAGATGAAATAAAATATTGGTAAATGACTAGTTATAAATTCTATTTCCCTCATTCAGATTACCATACACCAGAGGATCCATATCCCGTGACAGACAGGAAAAAACCTTCCATTTGAACACCAGTTCATTATTCGGAGTTTACAAACATTAACAGATCCCAAAATCCTCAATGTGCTGGAAAACATTTGCACATTATTTCTTTCGCTTGATCTTTTTCCATTTCTAGGTGAAGGTTTTGCGTATACCATGTATAATTAAGGAATGAAATTCATTCATACTGTGCTTTTACTAATCCATTCATTTTTCAAAAAGAAGAGACTTACCACTTGAATTAACGGTCACAAGACAACAAACAGTGCAGTTTGAGGCTCAATAATATGACTTGCAACACAACTTTGTTTAACATTTAAGTCCTTTTAGCCATACCTAACAGATGGCTCAATCGCCAAAAATAAGGTACAGCAATGATGACTTACTAAGATCTCAGTCGCCGTTACTTTTGTGCTTTACAAGACAACCAACCATGGAAAAAATAGATGGGCCAAAACAAAATAGGATTTACAACCATCCCTCAAAATGATAGTACAAGAATATGAGCCAGATGCTGGTAGTTGCATTCTTAATAGTTTTGAATTACAATGCCAAGTGCACCGACATTATTGATTAATAGACCTGTGAAATTATAACTCAACTGGCAAGTGGGGCACAAACTTGAACAGGAACATACAATTTTCCATGTACTCCTGTCACTATCTAACAGTTTGAAACCAGAGGCATCTTACCCAAATTTGGTTCAAATATCTCCTCGACTCAACTCAAGCTTTAAACCCAACTTCTTTAGGAGTCACTTCATAAGTCTCTGTTCACCTAGCTCCAAACATCACTTGGAAAACAGTCCTATAGCTCAAGGCACCTATTTCTGATTGTCCTTTTTCTTCAGCGAACCACTTAGAGCGGCTTTAGCGGTCATCCATTCTCTCATGGAAGCAGCGCTCCTCATGAAAGAGCAAGTTTCCCCAATTTTAAAGTTTGCCGTTGATGAATGCTTTGGCACTGAAATGGGGTTATTCACAAAAGTTGGACCAGAAACCTCAACTTTCTTTGTGACAGTCTCAGATTTCTTTTCATGATTAGTCTGCTCAACATAAACACCAGTAGGGCTCTGCTCTTCATTGGAACCACACGGAACTGTAAGATGTTCTGCGTATACTCCTAAAGCCTTAGAAGAATTTCCTATGGGTTCATCTCCACTTGACTTGATTAAATTGCAATGTTCACCATCCATCGAATTTGCAGCATCCATGCTGTTGGACTGTACTGGCTCTTTGTTTCGTAAACTTAAGTCGGGCAAAATCTGGGTTATGCTGAATGAACATCTGTTTGCATCACCAACCAGTTGTGTCCATGTGGATTCTTTTAGCCATGAAGCACCTCTGGCAGATTTACCTGCAGCCACCTTTGACTGAGCAGCGGGAGCTTCAGCAAGGTCTTTCGGCTCTTTTGATTGGCCTGGTTGGCTTTCCAAAATCCCATGCTTTACATGTTCCTGTTTTTTCTCTTCAGTATGGTAGGGCACATTCAGACCATGAGATCTTGGTAATTCGTCTTTAATAGCAACACTTGGTAGTATTTGTGACATGTGGAATGTAGTGCTGCCCCTGTCACCAACCAGATCTCTCCATTTAGATTTCTGTGACCATGAAAGATTGCTAGTTGACTGCTGGGAACCTAATCCTGATTTCATGCTTTGACCTTGTAGGTCAGTCGCTGACTCGTTTGGATGGGTTCGCGGAGTCCCCTTGGTTTTGGAGATAGCAGACACAATTTCAATTTCATCACTCTCTTCACTGAGATGTAGTTTTTGCTTCTTATGTAGTTTTTCCTTCTTATTAAAGGTTATAATCTTCCTTTTCTTACTGTCATGCATTTTTGAAGCTGGTGTACCTTCAGAAGGTTCTGGACCATTAAATCTTAACTCCTGCACATCCAAAGAACGATAAGAGAGAGAAAGTCAGGGTTTTAACAAAGCAGGTGAAACTCCACAGTCCACACACAAAATGAAAAGTGCAAACACACAAGAGCACTGCACCTATTAAGCATTAAAGCACACCTGAGTTGCAGTTTTTTTTTCCTTTCTATGGCTCCCGAACAAAGTCAATCTGTCGTCTCCCCCAGCCACCATGTTTAATATGAGGTTATCTTCATCACTCACATGATCTTCCTCAGTCTCATTACCTAACCCACCATCCACTGAGTTGAAAGAATTGTCCCCTTCCTTAGCCAGTCCAGCATCACTAAATGCACCCTTCGAACAATTATCATTCTCAAAGAGCTTGCTCATCACTGATCTCATCATGTTAATCTCTTCATCCTTTATCCCTCCACTCCCTGTTTCCCCATCACAAGGTGGTTTTTCTTTGCCCACGTGACAAGGATCAGAATGGTCCTCACAATCACAAAAATGGATTGGGAAAGAAGGCACTTCAACGCGTTGGAAACTGTATTTGTGCTTCCCAGTTCCACTGAAAGGCACTGATTTCACCTAGAAAGGAGTACTGCTGTGGTCAGAATTAGCATCAAGTAAGAGTTGAAACTCTGATACAGAAAGCATCATCATACTCCACAACTAGAAGTATAATGCAGGGCAAAAAAGGTAGTACCCAAGGGCGTACACCTGCATGTGTGTGCACAGGGGGTGTGAAGGGGGGCGTGCCTCACCTTATTTAGTTTGGGAAAGAAAATCCGAAGCTGCACCTTTTCTGTGTTAGGGACTTTATTTGGCTTTTCCATAGAACTAAAGTTTTCAGCTGCATCAACACTATAACTAGATGCTTTATTTGCAAGTTCAGCATCTTCTTCCCACTCATGCCTCAGGCGAAGAAGATAGTGTTCTTTTGCCTTCTCAAGTCTAAGCCTCCCTCCTTTCCACATGCAACCATTATACTGTAGAGTTGCATGTTAAATGACAAGCATAAGCAGCAATATCTAGTACACATGAAAAAAGATGTCCAACCTTCAAGCTGCTAAGAAACTAATAAAAGACAAGGCACCACACACACCCAGGGAAGGGAACATGAAAAAGAAAAATAGGACTTTAGAATAAATAAGTTTACTCTTCCAACTTTTAAAGAAGGATAAAACTATAGTCTATCAGCATATATTCCCTTATCATCACTTGTTCCATAATTCAAATGTGCATAATTATTTATTCAGAACCAAACAAAGTAACCAAAAAAGCAAATCCAAGCTAATTGGGATTTGATATGATAGTTCCAAAAAATGGTACACTTTACACCGGAACACAAAATTAAAGATCCAAAACACTTTTTAGCTATATCGTCCTATAACTCTTTTCTTCACGGGAACACACACATAAAATGGTGACCTGACATTTAATAAGGCATAGCTTCTTAGTTACAAATAGAACCACTTTTTGTTGCCCTTTATTGGATTCACTTATGAAACAAGGCTCAATAAAATATAAAGTAAACATACAACAAATATTCACATGCACCCAGAATGATACACGGCAAAGGATACCTAAACTACATACAAGACATCAAAAGATTATGAGAACATAGGGACCTAAAGTCAGCCAAAGAGGTACATATCGTTATCTCCTAGAACTCCCAGAAAATAACCAACCCTCCCTAAAAACAAAGCCTTCCTCTTTTGCAATCACCCCCATAAACCATCATCACCACTATGTATATACCTCCATTTTGGTTTACACCATTGCAAGCTAAATCTGGACTTTAATCTACCAAGGTAACTCATCTTCATAACATGATGTTCCCTCTTTTTTTGGAAACATCTTCTCACATGCAGGAAAACGCTTTGTATATCTGACCATCCCGGGAGCCCTTGCTTTTTTTTTTTTTTTATTATTATTATTAGTTCAAACTTTTTAATCTTACTATTTTTAAAAGAGAAATGTTATTTGAACATAATTTAGGGATCTAATTTGAGGATATAATGTATTGCTATCATTAAATGCAATCTTTTTGCTAATTCAAAGGTAGCATTGCATTAAGCCTCTAAATTAGGCCTATGAATTAAGTACACTTAGTATTTTTATTGCTAAAAATTGCTCCACTTTGCCAAATTAGGGGCTCCGCCCCTGAAAGCAAGCACCATTGCTGAAAACGGGGATTAGGATTTTCTGGGCTAAGCAAGTTTATCGAGCAACCATACAAATGATCAAGTAAACTAAACAGGCTTTGTCAACCCACCCCATCCACCATTTCAACAACAAAATGAATACAGCAATTCAAAGAACATGAAAATTCGAATACCGAACGTTTGCATAATGCCAATGTTTCCGAACTTTGATTTAATTATCTCAGAAGATAAAAAGCGAAGAATCAAAGGGAAAAGAGAGAGTACCGTGCTAAAGAGCTTGGCAAGGGCTTTCTCGGAAGAGGGAAGAAAATCCAAGTAAGCGAAGCTGCGACCATTCGTGCGAACTATATCTGCAGACTCCACTTTCCCCAATGGAGAGAATGTTTTGATTAAATCATTTTCTGTAACGCTCAATCCCAGTCCCCCTATGTATATCCTCATCATCTTCTTTGTTGCTGCTGTGCCATCAATATCATCCTTATTGTTATTCTCATTTTCTTCTACTTCCCTTCCCATATTCTCCGAATCAAAACCTCCTCAGGGAAAAACTGTGTACCGCAGCGGCAAAACCCTAGGAAAAGAGTTTTCGATGAAAGAACTCCGAGCAGAGAGTATGAGATTGCACCTCAATTAGGCTCACATGGGCCTTAGTCGTCGGATCGTGGGTATTTTGGTCCCACTGGTTATGGGCTCAAATGTTACGGAGAATTACACTCGGTCCCTAAAGATTTATCTATTAATCAATCAGATCCCCTAACATTTAAAATATTGTACAAAACTCTACGATGTAATACTTAGACCCTCTCGTCAATGTCAATTAGTAAATTATATTCAGACCTCCTGAAATATGTAGACATGTAATACTTCGACCCCTCAAGTTTAAAATGTTCTAGTTAGACCAAAAATGAAATATCAAATGTTTTAAATTTTAGAACTAAAATTCATATTCTATTATAACATTTATTGAAATAAATTAAAAATATATTTTTTTTCTTAAAAAATTGTAATTAATATATAATTATACTATCTATTGGAATTTAATTTGGTCGTTTAAACCATCAAATTAAACTACCAAATTATCCTCATTAAAGTTTAAAATATATTGTATCCATTACAATTTGACCTCTTATTTAATTTTTTTAGTTTTATTTTCATAGATAATATAATTGTATACTAATTATAATTTTTTAAGAAAAAAGTACATTTTTATTTTAATAAATGACATAATATAACATGAATTTTGGTTGTACAATTCATATTCTATTATGAATGACTTAGTCCTTTTGTTTGATTTTTTAGTTTTATTTCAATAGATAATATAATTGTATACTAATTACAATTTTTTAAGAAAAAATTAGCTTTTATTTTTAATTTTATTTCAATAAATGATATAATAGAATATGAATTTTTGTTATAAAATTTAAAATATCTGATATTCTATCTTGAATTTGAGTATTTTTTTGTCTAAATATAACATTTTGAACTTGAAGGATTTAACTATTATACGTCTACAATTTTTAGGGGTTTGGGGTGTAATTTACTAACAGATATTTGATGATAGGAGTCTAAGTTTTATGCGCTTACAAACCTCAGGAAACCTATGTATAATATTTTAAATATTATGAGTCTAAGTGATTACGTTGACAAACCTTAGAAAATCTGAGTATAATTCTCCCCAAATGTTCTAATTGACCCTTAAAAAACATATTTTGTGGTGTTAATATTCATTTTTTTTTTGTTTTGAATGTTACTATTTTTTGTTTTGAGTGTTACAATTTATGTCATGTATATATATGATCATAATCTATATACGTATATACAAAAAGATATGAGAGAGAGAGAAAAAATTAATATTAATATTTAAGAGTTATTAGTTTTTAATTTTTTTTTAATTAAATATTACTAATAAGAGTATTTTGGACAATAAAGATTGAAATAGACTTATTCACAAACAAAAATTTTGAGTGAATTTAAGTCCAAATCAATATTAAAAAGTAGACTGCCCTCCAAATTTTTCTTATTTTTTATTTTGCAAATATAAAGTAAAAAAAAGCAATTTAGGGATACATGCAACTTCAATTATTTTTCTATATAAAGATAAATAATTCTATAAGAGCATATGTGATTGTTCAAACAAAAAACATATAGGTGCTATTTTTTTTTATTAATTAATAATAGAATAGAGAGTGAGTTTTGATCTCCAAATGTAGAGATTCAAATTAGGATTTGTATTTTAACTAGTCTAAATTGAGAGACTATGAAAATGAGTAAAAATCGAGAAATTATTAAAAATACTCTAACATGAATTGAAAATCGTTAAATATATCAAGACATATTATGTTCCGAGCAATGCTTAGTCCAAAAAAATTAAAAGCAAGGAGTAAAAAAATAGCCCAACCTAACCGACAATTGAATCTTTTTTTATTTGCAACTACTATAGTGGCTTACATTTGTGATTTATTTCATTTTAGAGGGGGTTAATTCTTAGAGTTTTAACTTCTATGATATCTATTGCGTGGTTGAGCATTTTTCTATTACTCGTTAACCCCTTCAAAACTTAAAAAGCTCACATTGCACCATAATTTTTCTCCATGTAAAAATTTAACTCAATAAATAAACATTTAGTTTAGAAAACCTAAAAGCTTTAAGTGTCATTTAATGTTATTATAGACAAAGCAACCAAATACCGTATAGTTATTAGGAGATATTACTCTTTGAACTTTTTACTATCAAAAGATCAATATGAGACTTTTAATCTTTGAAGGGACCAAGTATAATTTCTAAAATGTTAATGGGGGTAAAATGCTGTTAATCCACAATGAAAATTTGCTTTTTGATGTGCAAGTTACATAGACTTGTGATGATGTTAATGAAGAGATTTATGTTTGGTTTACTGATCAATTAAACAGCTCTACACAGGTTTCCAATTCCAAGAGCAAGAAAGTTTTGGTCATTAAAAAAGAAGTGAACAACCTCCTAAGTCCATTGCATCTCTTAATCAAAATCCTCCTTTCACCCTTTAGCCACCCTTTTTTTGAGCTGTCTGCTTTCTACACCCCTAAAATATCTTTCACACCGATCGATCTGCAAATTCATGGAGAAACCAGCTAGCTCATACGAACAGACATCAAGGGTTACTATCTCGTGGTCCTAAGTTTGTCTATTGCAAGAGAATCCATATTTACCCAACACGCATAATTTGGAAATGATTATACGAATCCAAAGTTCAAGTTGAAAATGAACCTAAAGTACACATGCTACAAAACATTCACCATTATCCCCAAAAAAGAGAGGAAAAAAAAACCATAGGAGGGTATTTTTCACCTTACAGCAAGAAGTAGCTTAGTATGTACAAAGGATCATGATGCTACAATAATACGCCCTCCTTTCTTTTCAGCACCTCCTCAACAGCATGACTAAATCGGAAGAAAATGTGATTATTATCTCACTGAACTAACATACAGAGCAGAAGAAAGAATTATTTGCCTCCGCAGAAAGTGCCAACAAGAGATCTACAATCTGACATCCGAATAACTTGGCTGAAGAAGGAAAAGCCATAACCTTGTACCATGAATTATGTGCGAGTGCTGAACTCCATTTGAAACCGGTTGGCCACAAGTGAGGCCAAAAATGCAGAATATACGAACTGACAAAAAATAGCAACAAAATCATTTAATCATCAATAGACTCAGCGTTTGCTCCCTTGAGATGCAAGTGTTTTTCCCTCTTCTGAAAATCTGTCAAACCCTTTCCACTTCCAGTCACGCCTACCTTTCCAAATGGATCATCTGGGGATTTGAAGATGCTCTCTCGCTTGCGCCCTGAGAAGAAACCAATCTGGAAAATAAAGAAGAAATTAAATATGGAAGTAAAGTGAGAAAAAAAAAAAAAAGAACTACAGATTCAGAGAGTAGAATTAAGAAATAAAATGTGCTAAAATGCCATATCGATCCAGAAAGACAATTTTTGCTAGCTGAAAAGAAAAGGGTAAAAAGTTTCCCAGAGATATATCCACAAAAACTCAAAGGTTATACAATTTTTTATTCTCTAAAAAGCAGCATTGTAACAAAAATGACCTCAGATTTTTGGATCCCAGTGTTAAATAAATCTCTGTGCATCTAAAACCTATATATATATCTATAGGAGTTTGTGCAAATGTACCAGCTAAATATCTGAAGAAGCGTTATATGCACCAGGCTAATTACCCAATGGCCCTTGTATAAATGATCCATGATCTAAATTCATATTCGTTTTGGTTTAATAATGTGTGATGTGCTACTGAAAAGGTAATTGCTAATAGAAGTGAGTAGAAGTGGTCAAACAAAAGTAGTTCACTGAAAATCTGCATGTAAACTTATAAACTAGAAAGAAAATGAGGTATATATAAAGATTGTAATTATCTAAACTCAACTGTTCATGAGTCATTCTTTCTTGCTATAGCAACAGTTCAGGTCAACAAGTGCACAAATTCATGGTCCAAGATTGAAAGCATCCCTGTAGCTGTTTAGTGCTCCACATCCAGTAGTAACTCCCACCCAAAACTGGCCACCCAAGGATGACAAAGCCAGTAATGGGCTAACTACAAAGCCTGGCCACTTCTAATGTGTGGAGTTGTGTCCATGTCCGACAGGTGTTGAACACAAGCATTTCTAAATAACCTCTGTGTCAAACACTTTGAAGAGGCTTCCACTTTCTTTTTTGGGAAAATTACATCCACACCCCGGTCACTCCCTGTAATTAACCATATCTTCAGAGACACCCGTTGTATATTCTGAAACTTCCCAGTCACCCCTTGTCAATTGTTGCCGCTGACAGCGTTAACAAAGATAATGATTTTACTAAAATGCCCATCAGACATTTTATGTGTATTATACACTATGTACTGTATACATACAACTAACCTGTGTTTAACAGTGGTATTTGACACACTAACCAGACAATATAAATTAAGCATCTAGAGTAAGTCATTGAGCCAATACCCTTGTACTGTCGCTTGGTTCAGAGAGAGAGAGAGAGAGAGAAAGGGTAGGCTGAGGAGATTCAATCAATCGATTCACTTGTTCTCTAAGAAGGTAAGTAGTCTTTGACTTGATTGAATCCTTGGAGTCGAAGAAGATCCCATCTTAAGAGGTTTGATTCGTTTGTGCTTCCGTAAGATCAAACCATCATCGATTAAATACAGTGACTCAAAGAAGATCTTGTCATCAAATAGGGGCAGAAACCCTAATTTTTTGAACAAAAACAGTAATTTCTTGACCTTAATTGTTTGTATGGAAAACCCTAATTTTTGTTGTACGGAAAAACTTTTTTTTTACCCTAATTATTTTAATATGGAAAACCATTCTTTTGTTGTATGAAAAGTCGTATATTTTTGTATATATATCCTTGACTTTTTGATATGGAAAACCAAGTAGATATGGGTATGTCAGATCATTGGTGTTTAGTGGCAATCCTGTTCGTAACATTCTTTTCCTTTTTCATAGCTTGTTGCAATTTTTGGTCCTCGAGTTGGCTTGCCCTTCCCTGTGGGTTGAAAAACTTACAAATTTTACCTCTGTCCTATTCTGTTTCATACCAGTTGGTTACCCTTCTTATTGTATTCATGTTATTGTTTTCACTAGTTTTCATTACATTTCAATGCCAATCGTCTATGATTTACTTGCGGTTTTGTTGATCCAAAAGCTAATTAATATTTTTTCTAAGTTATATTTTATTTCCAAAGAAAGAGATTTCAACAACTTGAGATTAGATGTAATATTAAATTTGTTTCTTTTGAATATGGTTTTGTTCTTTTCTCAGTATTACATTTTACTGAGAATGGTTTTATTTTTTCGTTTAGTGAAAGATTTGTTGTTTTTTCATATTTGTAATTGGCTTTTATTTCTGAAAATTGACATATATAAGTTGTAATTTGTCTTGACTTGCTCTTTGAATATAATCACAAACAGTATAACATACAGAATATTGACCAAGATAGTTATTGGGGCTCAACATTCAGCATCTCAGGGAAGCACTGTAACTCAAAATAGTAATGAGCAAGTACAATTTCAAGTCTATGACATTATGGTGATTATAATTGTACTTTCTACTTTATTGTGATTCTAGTATATTGCAATTAACTGCGAAAGTAATGTTCCCCAACTTGTAGGCAACCAATGGAAGGGGTCTAGGAAGGGACAAGCAGGGCAAGGCTATGGGGAAGCATAAGCAGCTCGACTGGTTTTGAATTTTGGACTGTATTTTTTGACTGTTGATTGGGCAGTTGAAGTGTAATTCTCAGAGAAGCCATGTTCGATGTTCTTGGCAATTCTATTAGTAGAACCTGCTAGCCAAAATTTGAAGTAATAATTTTATCATTCCCACTCAATTTCAAAGACAGCAATTGATTAGTGCTTACATATGTGTGTATGCTTTACAAGCATATATATAGATGGTGATCAAGTTGACTATAAAAATGACCAACTAATGGTTTTCACAAGTGCGAAAGGGGCAGTCAAACGTACCTTCTTGGCCCGGCCTTTAGTTGTCTGGAATTGCTGCCAATCATTCTGCCTCTTATTCTGTGTAACCTCAAGTTGCTCTATCCGCATCTTTGACTTATACAAATGTATCTTCTTACGCTTAGCAACTTTCTGTTCCATGTAAATATGAGGATCAGCCAGTGTAAAATGAAGTAAGAATTATAATAAAAAAAATTCAAAAATCACAAACCAAACAGTATTGAAAAAACATAGCCAACAAGTTGACTAAGTAACTACAACCTAGATATCATGTTCACCAGAAGTGAATGTAGAGAAGCACATAAATGACAAGGTGACTAAGAGCCTGGAAATTATCAAATAAATGTGAAAGCAAATCTAGTTTTAGCTAATTCACCAAACTATATTCTCAGTTGGCTACAACTAAGAATTGGAAACCCCTATTGGAGGAAATCAAAGCATGGGTATCCGCAACTAAGAGGGAGCAGTGGATCATCGATTGAAGAGCCAGGTCAGTAAACTTCTATTTTTTATTGATTTGACTAGAGGAGAGGTACTCCTAGCAGCAAACTTGTATAAAAGGACCCCCCATAGAGACGCGGAGAAGCAGGAACTGCCAGCCGGATCGACCAACAAATGATAGGCCATAGGGATGGGATCATCCGACTAATCAGTAATACCTGGGCCTACCTAACAGGAAAAGGTAAGAGTGCAACTCTATTTTCTCATAACAGTCTGGACTAAAATCTTGAACTGAGTGCCCTTAATTCCAGTTCACCAAAAGCGATCTCTGGAATTCTGGTTTCAGACCAAGCTTGTACTTGGTATTAGCGACAAAATTTTCAGAATTGTACATTACATAAGTGGCTGGCTTAAATGGTCAGTTGCTCCCACCCCCAAAAAAGTGGGTTATGGGTTGGGTTGTTTAAGTTATGGGGGAGCCGCAATAATTGTAGAAAATAGAAGAAAAACAGCAGTCCACACCCTGAGGCCCTGGCTTTTATAAGATATATAATTTGTTGCCTTGACAATGACCCAAAAATGTAAATGAAACATACCACATCTTCAGGGTCGTCAGGCTCAATACGAAGCTTTGCTGGTAAACTCCGTGACTGGAAGTCAGTAGCAGCAGCTTGAGCAACCTTCCGTTTAAGAGCTTGTTTTGTGGCCTCAGCTTCCCTTTCAGCTTCCAACAGAGAATTTACAGCCCCTTCTTCAACTGGCCTAATGTTAGCAGGATCCACCTGGTAACAACAATCACTAATGTATAATGCTTCAAATGATTCTGCATATAGAAACATTGAAGAAATTGGGATAAGTGCGGATGAATCTGGGTAACTAATAACAGCTTTTGACAAGCAAGAGGTTTTATTACTTTGTGCCAAAGGTGGTGTAACCAAAGAACCCTAAAGCATGTGAATCTACTTTTAGGTAATCTGAATATTCACATTTCTGTTTATACTTAGAAAGATGAGACGCTAGGTTGGGTTTTGTTGAATTGTCAGGAAGAGGTTGAAATCATAGATTCCTGGTCGTTTAAGCTTTTTTTAAAAAGGTCAAGCACACTTGTTAAGTGCCAACAAAAGGAGTTGTTAGTAGAAGTGGAAAGATGAATATGAAAATGATTTAGATGAGACGGATGATTTGCAACAGGCAATAGCAACAGTGGCAACGATGACATTGATGGTAAATCATGGTGGAAGTAGCATTTACAGCAGAGATGTAAGCAAAGAGACAGAGGTGGTTGTGACAGTAACAAAAGATAGCTGAGGTCATGACATGAGGGAAGATATCACATATGGCAGAGACAACAGAGGAAGATATGGCCCCACATTGATAGCCAGCAAGGCCCGTTGTGGCAGCAATTACAAGATTGTAAAAAACCCAACTAGTGGACAATTAAGTAAGAGTTGTTAACAACCACAACAGTGATTACAATGGTTACCTAGAAACAGACTCTTGAGCAGCATTTTTAGTTCCCTTGAGCATTTGCACAAAGGAGAAAGGGAAAACTCACAGGCCCCCACTAAGGGACCAATGGTGAAACAAGGTTGATGACTACTTTACTGTACAAGCAAGGTTTCAACCACTTTGTATTTGCTTACTCCACATGATTAGAAATGTCCAATAATTACTCCCTCTGTCCCAAAACAACAAGCCTTTTTGGACTCCAACTTTTTTAGGGGACATGCAATCAGTGCATTCACACCACGAAAAAAATTTATGATCCCTTCCTGGCCTTTTTAAAATAAAAATTTTCACATAGATGAGAACTTTTCAAGACACTGCATGGAAGCTTTAACCATTCAGTAAAATAAGTCCAATTTAACTACTACTTGATATATTAGTTGTAACTTAGATGATGATTATATTGTAAATTCAGTAGTCTGTAGACTTATACAAGCAATGCAATAAGAAGGGTATAATATTTTCCTAACCATTCCTGCATCCCAAACATCCAACCCCCAGGAAAGAAATAAACATAAATACAGCCACTTGATGTGCTTCAGCAAAAACAAATGGCACATGATAGAAAAAACGGGTGAATGGAATTTGAAAACTAAAGTGAATCAAAACTAGACTTGTATAATTCCAACATTCTCCAACAGAACTCATACCTCCTCATTATTACCCCATCCATCATAGCGTACATAGTACCCATTTGGAGTAAGCGCCTCAATTGTCGCGTCATACCTGAACAGTCAACTAAATCAAAAACAGACAAAAGAACCCAAAAGTAAAGCAAATGAAAAAGAAAAAATTGATAAATCAGTTGGATTCCTCTATCTGAAAATACAAACCACTCTCCATCTTCACTCCAAACAGCTTGAACTTTAGTGCCAACAGGAAACTTGTCAAAGTGATCAGATATGGTTCGTGAGTCCTGCAGAAAACAACGGAATTAAGCACACACACACACACACACATGGCACATGTGAAATGTAAACAAAGATATGCATATAAGCATAGAAATAGAGAGTGTTTCACAATATACAGTAGATAGATTAATTTAGTACCAGCTTATATCCAAATATATATGTAACAAAAAATGAACTAGCTTTTTAACATAGTATATCATATGGAGACAAACAACTTCCCATTTAAAAAAAATAAAAACTGAAAGAATATCTTCAGCAAGAAGCACAAATGAGCCAATGCAAAACATTCCAGCAGCAGCAGTGAGTAGTGACCAATAACAAGATAACAAAGGAAAAGGAACAGCAATATAGTAATAACATTTTGTAATTATATAAGTGGAAGATCCATTGGCAGCTGTGCATTACATACCTGGCTTACTGTTCAAGGTGCTGTCTTACATCAACTACAACAACAGAATGTACACGTGGATAGTATTAGGTACCTGACATTTTTTTTTGTGTCATAGTTCAGGTATTTGAAGCTGCCAAGTAAGATTTTTATTTTGAGGGGAAGGGGGGCGGAATTGTCTAGGAAGACTCCCTAATTCCTACTTTTTTTTTTATGCTAAGGCTGCTATACTGTATCTCACTTCTTTGAAAAATATTTTTCATCTTTTCCACTGTAGACTTAATTTAAGCCCGAAAATTATGTCTTCTCTTCCATCAAAAAGAAAATAAAATATTTCATGTCCAAACTCAAAAGCCAACTGCACATAATGTACACTCCCATCCTCCAACACCCCAAACCAAGGAGAGTAGGGGAAATTGAAACCCAGACCCTTCATAAAGATGTTGAACTCCAGAAAGTGTAAAGGAAATTGAAAGTTGTTTTTCCATCCCTAGATAGAGGGACAACCAGAACCAAATGAAAAGTATTCCTTCTCAGTTTGAACATAAGTATATCTCAAATAAGATTTTTTCTCTTCAACTATTTTATGCAAACGGAAAACATTCCATTATTCCTCCGCATGAAGCAAACTATTATTCTTACCAAAGTTTGACCTTAAGTCATACTTCTGTGCTGCTTTCGTAGAAAACCTCAAGTGAATCTTCCACTCATCATAAGTATACATTACTAATTTAAAAATTAAACTGATACAGTAGAATACAATTAGAGGAGATTTACCCTGTTATATGGAGAGGTACCAGCAGAATGGCGCAAACTGTGAGATGCATCAGAACTTGTTTGAATATCCAGTCCGGAATTATCATTTTGTTTTGCAGTTGCCAGAAGTTCTTCTGTCAAAGCAATCACCTACAGTCCAAAATAAAAAAGCCAAATCCAAATCAATTAAAGCAATTATATGTATAACAAAGACCAAAATCTTGTTGAATTTCGAACTTAAAATGTTCGTGTGGACATCTGAAATCCCGAGACAGAGAAGCAGGCTGGACATCACGACAAATAGAACACCTGCACATGAACCAAGATACAAGTGACGGACATCTTGTAGAGTCCATAGCTCCAATAATTTTGTAAAATCTCCTCAGTTCTCATTGAATCTTGTTTTCCAGAAATAGAATCCTCCCCCTTAGAACCCAAGGTTAAAAACAGATCTCTTTATCATTAGAATATGAATGGATGCTGCTTGTTTGGGCAACATTTGTGTGTGTGTGTGTATGCTAGAGAGGGCGGGGGAGACGGATGCATGACATGTCAACCAACCAAGTAATCACCTATTATCTGGTTTGTGATCCTTTTTACATCCAATGGAATCAACCCCATTTTTTCAAGACATGATAAAAAGCTTACTCTACATGACAATCTCCAGGGGCTCAACTCTACAAAGTTCAGGGATAAATTAAATAAAATGTCAAAGAAAAATTTCAAGGGGAAAAAACTAAATAAGATCAAATTGTGCAAAGATCACCTCTCCAAGCTCCTTTTCCATGTCTGCATATTCAGAGTTTCCAGGGTCATCATCCAAAAGTTTTCGAACCTGATCCATAAAAAAAAGAGAGAACATTACTAAAATAAACACAAATAAAAGCAGAATGAAAAACAAAGCCCCCCTGGGCCCCAGGGCACGAGCGCAGGCGTGGGGGCAAACCAATAAAATCCATGAAAAAATAGGGCAGCCAAACAACTTGCATCATAAGCCACAAGATACTAAAAACAACTTTTGAATTGGATAAAGTGCACATCATAAACTAGCTGTGCGTACTGAGGGACTGGTGCCCAAGACTCCAAAGATAGCTAGCTTGAAAACAAAAGCAACTCTGTCCAACAAAGTAATAGAAGAACAAAGTCTTGTTTAGAAATGTACTTAAGCTGTTTTTTCATTTTCTGTGGAACAAGTAAAGGTAAGAAAAACACTAAACCACCAAAGGTATGGGTGAATCCCGAATATCAAGGAATCTGCTTCCTCCAAAATATATCTCCAACAAAGTAATTTTTTCTTACTCTACATGACAAACCACCAAAAGACACAGATAAATCACATTCCAAGGAATCTGCTTCCTCCAAAATAAATCTCTAACAGCGAAGAAATAAATTCTTAAAAGCTTGGGAGTTGATATATCCTCAATCTCAAAAGATCTTCTATTTTCCCCCTCCATGAACACCACATGAGACAAGGGCATCACCTGCTATACCTCTTAAATATCTTCTAAAAATCTATCTTTAGAATCCACTGACATTCTTCACCCCTCTAAACATACCACATCAATTAGTGGTGGTGTTACCTCTGAGCCTCAAACTGTCCATAGCAATAGTGTTACCTCTGAACCTTAAACTGTCCATAGTTAGCATAGCCACCAAAGCTGTGGCCCATGAAAGGAGAAAACAAGAATCTTCAAAGGTGCCTTGACAATTATTTCATTAGGAATGCAGTTTACGATGAACCCTAAGCACCATGTTGTGCAATCTTTATCCCATATAACCCTATTGAAAGAGTTCTACAGTACCTTATCCTCTCCAAAAAATAGAAGGAACAAACACAATATAGTCACGTCGTATAGGAGACATGGCAAAGTGTCCACTCACTCCAGCTCCCAATCCAAAAAAAAAAAGTCAAAGCAAAACTAGAGTTCCATGTCACTTCCAGGATGGACTACTTGTCCTTCTGCTTCTTGTAATGCTTTTACGATTAATAAAATCTTTTGTGTTTCTGGTCAAAGAAAAATGATGGTATAACTTCTATGCATAAGCCTTTTGCTTGTATTGCCAGGCCATATGGTCACTTAGAAAACACATGACTCACCAACAAGCACAATGCAAAAAATCTAGGAGACTGGAAACTCTATCCACCGCATGTCAGTGAGTATGATGATCCCTATCTGATGATCCCGGCGGCACAGGGCCATCTTCGCAAGTCTTCTTGTAATGTCACCAAGATTAGTCGACCCTAAGATATGACAGTGACAATATTTTTCACTACTACAAATTACAGCAACACCATTTAAAAAACAATAAATTCTACCTTAAAACACCACTAACCAACTAACCTAGTTAGAGCATCTCCAACCTTGACTCAAATGTAGACTCAAATTTAAATTTGAGTCAAAATGGCCTAAACACTTCTCTAACCTTGGACTCAAACCCATACCAAATCAAGACAAAACTTGTTCTGGACCCAAATTGAAGGAGACTCAAATTCTATATCAAATTTCTAACGGTAACTTTTTAACCAATTCAAAACTAAAAGACTTCTTTAACTACTTGTTCTCTGTCTCTTCTTGCATTTCTCTACGACACTACTTCCATCGCCAACTACCACCGAAACTTTCACAAATCATTTGAAGGCCTGTAGGTAATTTTTTGCTTTTCATCTTCCATTTTCTTAATTTCTTGTATTTTTCAAAACCCTAATCTCACCCATCTTTCATACTATATAAACCCTAAGTTTACCCATCAAATTTTTCTTTTATTTTTTTGAGTTAAACACTATCAGTTGTACAATTTCAAACCACCGATTCTTCCTGAAATTTTAAGCCTTCGGTACCCACAAATTTAAAAAATTTATCATTTTATTTCTTCAATCTTCCATTTTTGTTAAAAAAAAATATATATGTTTTTGTATTCTTCAGACTATGCCCATGTTAACTATTTTTTTTTTCTTTATCTAGATTTATAAAAAAATGATAAGGGATTAGAATAATCTTAGTATTCTGGGGTGGTTTCTTTATTTTCATATAGTGTTATATACATATTCATTTTTTTTAATTATACATTTGTGGAGAGATGAAAGTTTCATTTATTTTATCAAATATTATAGTTTGAATGACACAAAAAAATGAGTTTTGAAATAATAAGAAATTTTTTTAAAAGATTTGAGCAGATATTTGAGTGTGCTCATTGGAGTACTCTATACCAAATCAAGTTTTTTACTCAAATTTACACTCTAATTTGAGTCTTGGAGATGCTCTTACCATCGTTAAATCATAGAACCTAAAAAAAGGGCCAAAAGAGCCCTAACAAAGCAAAAAATTTCAAGTCTCTGCCCAACAATAATTGCCCCTAGAAATCCAACAATCCAGTAATAATATATATTCAAGCCATCTAAGGTTTCAACCTTCCAGATTGAAAAACGACAAAAGAAATTAGAATTTCAAATAATAATGAATAATCCTACATTCCTGTTTATTACGCTTTCCTGAATTCAAGCATATATATTCTTTTTACATCGAGTTTCATTTGCAAAATTAAATGAAAAGATTTCAATTGTGCGTGAATAGTAGGTACCTGCTGAAGCTGTTCTTTGTAAGTAGAGAGATTTGAAGCGAGTTCTTCTACATTGAGCTCTTCGACTCCTCCTTGCATCTTCGTCTTTCTTCTTTTTTATTTACGCTTTTGATTTTATTGAATTGAATTTCAATGGAGATTCGATTGATTACTTGATAATGATCTCAGAAAAAAAGATGCACTTAACATAACTCAAAAGGGCGAGAGAGAGAGAGAGAGAGACCCTTCCTAGCCCGAGACGCAGACAAGAGTGGGGTTTTATCATTTAAGGGTATAATATATTCGGTTCCCCTAGGTTTGTCACTTAGTTAGATATACCCCTAAAGGGTTTTATTTGTTTCATATTGACCCCTAACATTAAATTTCGTGTGATTGACCGTGCATTTCTGATGATGTCAGCATATTTTGGAAACAAAATTCCTATCTTATCCGTGCAAAATCCATAAAAAAATTCAATAAAATTTCAAACCAACCGAATAGGTTTAAAATTTTAATTCCTAAACAACGCCCCCTCAATTTTCAATATTTGAGAAATTGCCCTTAAATTTTCAAAGTAGATTTTATTTTATTTGATTGTTAGGAGTGGGAATGTGAAACAGGTATTTCAAATATGTTGGCATAATCAAATTGGATTATGATAGCAAGAGAATTATATGAATTTATAAAGAGAATATAGAGAATATATATATGTTAGAGATTAAATTTCTCAACTTGTGTATTTCTCAATGTGACGAGGACTTCTTTTTATAGACCTTAAATAATAATAGTCATCAAATACAATATTAACTCTAAGCAGAGTTATAGAGTCAAATACTAACACCTCTTAAATTGGTAGGCAAGAGTTCATCTATATGTATATACAATATATTTATAACACTCTCTCTTGGATGACTATTATGCTAAGATAATATGCCTTCTTAAAACTTTGTTAGGAAAATCATGTGGAAAAAAACTTAGCAAAGGAAAAAAGTACATATTTAGATAAATTTTAGAATAGCATTGGATGTACTAATGTTGCCTGATTAAAACCTTTTTAGAAAAACCCAATATGACAAAACTTAGACGAAAGAAAAAGAGTACAATGTGCATATGTCATGTATTTTGATGTGATACCCCCCTGGTTAGAAATCAATTGGATTTGTCACAACATTTTTCCCATTCCAATGTCATATATCAGCCTCTTGAGCATTGATGACGGCAAATTTTTAGTGAATAGATTTGCATGATTGTTATCGGAGGGAGGAGAGAGAGAAGAAACCCCCAAACGCGGACAAGAGTGGGGTTTTATCATTTAATGGTAATCTATTTGGATCCCCCTAGGTTTGTCATTTAGTTACATGCACCCCAAAGGGTTTTATTTGTTTCATATTGACCCCTAATGTTAAATTCCGCTTGATTAACCGTCCATTTTTGATGATGTCAACATATTTTAGAAAACAAAATTCCTGTCTTACCCATGCAAAATCCATCAAGAAATGCAATAAAATTTCAAACCAAGTTTTAAAATTTCAACGGCCCCTCAGTTTTCAATATTTGAGAAATTTCCCTTAAGTTTTCAAAGTGGATTTTATTTTATTTGATTGTTAGGAGTGGGAGTGTGAACCCGATATTTCAAATATGTTGCCATAATCGAAGCATCAAACAATTGTTGAGTTTTAGGGTGTGTGTGTGTTTATATGGACTCTGCAGCCTCCACCTTTTTAAGGTGTTGGTTGTAGTTGTCCTCTATTAAAAAAAAAAAACAATTGTTGAGTTTAATTGGTAGTGGATTTTATGTTGTTTTTTTCTTTTCAATGGTCAGTGTGATGTTCGAATTAATTACGCATATCTCGACTAATCTTTTCTTCAGTCCGGTGAAAGGTAGGTCATCCATGTTGGACATAAATATTCATTAGAATAAATCCCTCGTGACCTAACCTCAAGAAATTGTCAAGATATTGAATTTGCCACTCATCCTTATTACCACTTAAATTATCATTGTAATTGATTTTTTGTTGATTTGATTATTTCAATTTGGTCCTCTAACTCTGATTGTGAAGTTTTTTTCTTAACTTATCATATTTTTTTATACTCAGAAGACATTATGATTTTAACCTATACTCTTTTAATGCAGAAGGGTGGTTTTAAATAATTTTTTTAAGAAAATAATGATAGGTTAAAAATACATTAAAAATTGCATGATTTTGATCAAGAATAAAAATTAAGAATCCTAATAAGTTGGAAATTAACCCCAATTTTGCGCATAAAAAGTCTAAATATAACGTCGATCAAATAGAGTATAATTCTCTTTATCACGTGTTATAATTATTCATTGATTGGTTATGTAATGCACTCTTCAAATAAAAACATAAAGTTGGAGGACTAAAATTCACCAAATTTGAAAGTCATGAAATGAAGTTGAGATTAAGATAACCTTTCAAGGTATAGAATGTACTTTAACATGGAAGTACTTCAGAAAGGAAGAAACAAAGATTCTAATCGTCATTTATTGATACCATCCATTTGCAGAAGAACCCGTAATTGTCGCATAACCTTACATCACGTCAATAGCATCTCCTTAATCGGGATCATTACTCATACGTGTAACCTTCATACACTTTATCATTTACTAATTTGTGTTCCTCAAAGACTTAGTAAACATTTAAAATTTTGAAGTTTAAAGTAAAAATTTACTGGTAGAAGTTTCAAAGTTCTACTGGTAGAAATAGTCTACTGGAATTCTTCTATCGGTAGGAACAGTGACGTTCTACCAGTAGGAGAACCATACTGGAAAAGTTCTACCAACTAAACCTATCGGTAGAAGCTGTCTACTGCACCACATCTACTGGTAGAAGAACCAAATGTACTACTGGTAGGTAGGGATGACAGTTGACCGGAGAAAAACGAGTATTCGTCCAAATATGTCCCATTTGGACCGGGGATGGACTATACATATCAGACGATGGACATATATGAGGATGCTCGTATAAACCAGTATGGGGATGAAAACGGAGATGGACCGCCCCTTACCCCCGCTCCCACCCCACCTCCGATTATATATATATATATATTGTAAAATCAATTGGCAATATGTCATCCCATATTGTAGGACTAACACTCCTACAGTGCATCTTGGCTGAAAAATAGATGATAAAGAGGATAATGTAAAATCAGTTGGCAAGAAGTCATCGCATATGGTGGTTCCAACTTCCAAGTTGCACTTTAATTGAAAAAACAGACTACAAAGAGATTACTTTGTAGTTTATTAAATATCCTGCCATAGTAATGGTGATAATTGATATGAAATAACTAGAAGGATAAAGTCCTTAATTGTTGACTTGATTAAGATTGCTTATTATGCAATTGATGAACTGACAAAGAATTTCCTTATAGATTAGGATTCCAGTTAGAAGAAGGCTGTAACATGAACAGTTGGTGGCTCTAATGGCCCTTTAATAAATTATAGTATGATTTAATAAACATTGAAGTAGTCGCATGGTTTTAGCTCAATGGAGATTAGTCCAATTTGTTACATAATTAGTCCAATTTGGTAGCTAAATGGAGCTTAGGCTTGAGCTTGAGCTTGGCTTGGGCGAGTACGGGGGAAGCGAGGATTAGAAATTTACTCGCTGATGAGGATGAAATGAAAACTATACCCGTTAACGTGGATAGACCGAGGATGGACGAAGTTTTTTTAAGCGGGTATGGGGATGAAGACTACACCCCCCGCTCCCGCTTCAATCCATTGACATCCTTATCGGTAGGTGTGCCCAGTTTTGTTCATTTCATCCATTTTCAATTTTCAATCTATTTCAATTCATCCCATATCAATCCGAATATATATATCATGGAGTTTTACATTCAACATAGTCCATATGAATTCAATTACAATCATTTGCATATGATTACATTCCAAAACTAAATTACATAAAAATTTCATAAAATATGGTTTAAAAGGTATAAGTCAGCTTTTCTTCATTAATAAGGGCCCAAGTGAGAGTCGTCCACCAGCGTATGTCTCGTACTTGAAATGTTGTCCTCATAAAGGGTGAGCCACACTCAATAGGGTATCTCCTAAAAAGACTACTCTCCAACCTAGATGCATATAAAATGTTCACATGCAAATTCAACAAGCAACAATCATCCATTCAAGAAAATGAAATTCAATGATGGATCCTTTATGTCATGTCATGTCATGTTATGAGATGAGATTCACACATACAACTCAACCCGAACATTTACCGGCTCCCATCACCCATGCAATGTTATGAGTATAAAATCGGGCATTCTAAGCCCTTGCCATTAATGTTGCACATCCAACGACATTTTTAAAAATAAACCATGTATCATTGTTTAAACTTTCATCGGCGGAAGTGTATAAACCAGTAACCGGGTCTTGCACTCGAGGGAGTATCTAGTCTTTCTTACTATACTTGACACAAGTTTTACTTGCAATCGTGCAACTATGTCAAACCTTGGTCCGACTGTACCGAGCCTATTTATCAACCACCAAGAATGGTGCTTGATCCAACAACATGCACACACATCCACACTCTTGTCAAATGCCCACAAATGCAATGTTTCTTGTGCTTATGCAAATATATATATATACAATTGCAATTCTCAACTATGTTCAATATGTTAAGAGTGTCATATGAACCATTTCAACTACATTTCAACATATTTCATAGCTAATTATATAATATGCATATAATCACCATAAATTATCTTAATGTCCATACATCACCAAGTATATATCAACATTTTATCCAACAATAATTTTCAAGCATGTTATTACATAATCTCATGCAAATAATACACTTATTTCTCCAAGGCATAATATAACACAACATGCCCACATATCATAATATTTCAAGAAATTACAAATTAGCAATTTCTAAATACCAATTCATGCTAGAATTGATTTGACTCAGTTTCAATACCCATTTTATCAAATTAACAACAATAGGAAAGTTTTATATATCTCTAACACTATACTCATTCCATATAATCACCTTAGGTTAGAAATAAACTTAATTAGAGAGAAAACCCTACCTCTTGAAGCGTAAAATGATGTTAGGAAGCTTCAAGAATTTCAAATTACACCTAAACCCTTGATTTCTCCAAGCCCCATTTTTTGGAACTTCACTCAAATTCGTGCCTTTTGGTGTAATTGTGTAGCTCTCGATGAGAAGAACAACTTTTATTCTTGGCTTAAGTTGATTTGAGTGACGTAGAGACGTACATTGTAGAGATAAGGTGTGAAACCCTTGCTTTTCTCTCTCTCTTCTTCCTATCTCTTTTCTAATGGGTAAAAGGCTGAGAATTGGGGAAGAAAATCTGATTTTCTTCCTCTTTTCTACTCTCCAAATACTTGGTCCTCATTCCGTCACACGTTCTCCTTTCTCGAGTCTGATTTTGACCCGAATCGATTAAATCTCGTTCTTATTCAAGTTTAAAATATTTTTATATGAATTATCTTTAAATTATTATCCAATTTTTGAAATTTAATTCTCATGTTCATTTATGAGGTCACCCTACATCCGATCGCCTCGTAAAATACAAAAAAATTTGACTATTTCAGAATTCAACGAAAATTGACCTAGTAATTACATTTTACGAGACAAATCCAATGGTGAGGTTCGTTTTGTCATCTGAGTTCTAGAAAAATTCAGATTTTCATCCAGTACCGTAATGACAAATTATTTTATTTACCATTTTTTCATAAAAATTCAAATTTATCCGGGTTTTACATACTGATTTGAGACCCATTAAATATGATTAATTCTACTTAAATTTATGACCGTAAATGAAAATAAGAAAAAATGTAGTGAAAGTAATTTAGACCACATTACAATTACTAATATTAATTTGATAGTTCGTTCACTAATACATGTTATGTAAATATGTAAATAAGAAAATTGGACGATGATTGAACCTTATAAAAAATAGTCTTATTTCCAAAGTAGATAATATATATGATAATTTGGTGTATACAATTAAGATTCTAATATTTACCCAGCTTTCAAGTCTTTCATTTGAAGTCATTGTAAGTTTCGATGGTCACTTATGATATAACTAAACTAAATTGTTTCATAGCAGGAACCTCTATTTTGGATAATAAGTTGTTTATTCGAAAGACTGCTCCTTTTTATCAGCTGTTGTGCATATTGTTATGGCACCTAGAGCCCTCATTTTGCATCTTGAAAAGCAAGAATAAGATTTTCAAATAAAACTATAGGTTATAATTTTTGTCTCCTCATTTTTGGATTACTTTTGATAATGACTCGTAAAGTTATTTAATATACTATGTTTACCCCCCCTCCCCTAAAATTTTGAAAATTTCTATAATAGTTCTAGGTAGTCTCTTTTTTTTCCCCAGTAAATTAGTGGTTCACTATTCCTCTAAAATAAATGTTTTATTTTTAGATTAAATAAATCAGTTATAACCACCGTGATCTATTTGTATATTGATCAAAAGAGAATACTTCTTTTTATCTAACACAATGTTCATTACTTTTTAAGAACTATTTTTATTTTCCATTTATTAATTTTTTTTGTAATAACTTAATAAAATACGATTGGATACAAAATGCAAAATATTGTAAACAAGAAATGTTTCAAGCTATTTTGAATATGTAATTTCTCTAGAAGATCGATAATAATTTCAACTAACTTTCACAATTAAATGAAGAATGATTTTACTACGGACTTGTAATTGTACAAATTGATAGAAAATTAGTGAGAAATTAATTTATACTTAATTAATATACAAAATTTTAGAGATTTTAAAGAATATTGTATTTTATTGAAATATATAATTATGTTAAAATGTATTTAAAAAAATATTTTATGTATTTTTGTTCAAATTTTATTTAAGCTGAATAAAAATTGAATTTACTATTTCATAATAATTTTGTTTTGAGTCTTAATTTTTGTCATTCTTAAACTTAATTTTTTTTGTATCAACTAGTAAATTATTTTTAATTATATTTTGCCCTTCCCTCATGGATATTCCTAGCGCCGCCTTTGTCTATACGCACCACATTTAGTAACTTTGTGTCACTTCTTGCCTTCCAGAAAGGTTTAGAGAACTCTAGTCAGATAGAATGGGGTTTATTACCGTTAAGTCTATTTGAAGGAACATTTTAGAATATACTATGGAGGTAAGGAAGAATCTTAGAGAGACATGAAATGTTCTTGTGTATGGTAGATTACTAGATACTTGTATAGAATATCCTAGAAATAGCCTAAATGCTTGACATTTAGAAGTATACTATCCACACATTGTAAGGTCAAAGGCCTATAAATAGGGGTGAATTCTCATTTGTACTCATAAGTCTCATATTGTAATCTACAATAAACTACCTTCTCTCAAACTCTCTTGTCCCTACTTAACCTATATTCTCTCAAACTATCTTGTCCTACTTGTTCTCTTCTTGTGTCTTCTCTAGCATTTTGTAATAATTAGGTTAGAAGACTTATTTAACACTTTCAAAAGAGCTTGCTAGTGTCTAAGTGTCACATACTTGTTCTCTCCTTGTGTCTTCTCTAGCATTTTGTAATAATTAAGTTAGAAGACTTCAAAAGAGCTTGCTAGAGTCTAAGTGTCACATGAAAGCTTGAAATTCGCAAGGTCATGGCAGTCTACTTTTGGCTACTTGGTTCCTTCTTAGACTGACAAGCCTTTTTAATGAAACAACCATCCCAACATATAGTATTCATATCCATCTCATCCGGGCCTTACTAATAAGAATAACCTATGGCACTCATTAGCAAGTGATTCTAAATCAGGGCTCTCTAAGTGAAGGTTATGATCAACGTTGAAAATTGCAGACAGTTGTCTTTACCAATATATTTATTTGTAACATATGGAAACTAGATTTGAAAAACAAATAACCTCTTTTCAAACGGATGAATTAACCCATGCCCCAATTACGTCTATAGGAGTTTTGGATGATCCAAAAATCTTGTCTTACTCATCAGCATCATAGCCTATAAATAATACGTCATGATGACCCAATTTATACTTCTCAAGTATCACTACAAGAAATATCAAAAAGTCGGCACGTGGACAAAATGTCGTTCAATACCGGTGTTTTTTCATAAACGCCACAAAGTTTCTAATAAAAAGTAATGGAAATCTATTTTTTATTTCACTTTCATGACTTTTTTTTTGGTCAACACTTCCCAGGCTTGACGTAAGTATTTTTCTCCCAAATTCTCTTCGTCACCGCATCCTCTCTCTCGACTAAGAAGAGTGGGTTGTTGAAAATTGGTGATTTTTGAATTTTAGACTTGCAATTCTCTCATATCTCTATAATTTGGGAGGTTTTTTGCATGGAAAAGTATGAGAAAATAGGTTCAGGTATGAGACAATGGAGGATCAGGCTATTCTCGAAACCTCCTATCCCTGCACTGTCTTCAATTGCGAATTCTAGATCAATGAAAGTGAAAAAAGACGATGCACATAAAATTTGGTTGAGAAAGGGGAATCGATCGGGTGTGGTGTGTTTGGTAGAGTTTATATGATAATGGATCTTGATTCCGGAGGCTACTTGTTATTGAAGAGGTAAAATTTGTTTCTCTTTTGCTTATTTTCAGACAAAATGCCGTTTTGCTCAAATTACTAGTAAATTTTTACTTACGCATATGATTTATAGAAAATTCATTTTAATCCTAGTGGTGTGAATATAAGTATAGATTGAATTGGGTTCATTTATGAGTTGAAAATTTTTACTTGATTATTATGAATGATTGTGCTTCAACCATTCATTATGCCTAGGTTTTGCTTCTTTGTATTGTAATTTTTTCTTTCCTGGTCGTTTTCTAGGTGTTAAGAGTGTTGAAGGGGACTTGAAGTAGTTAAGGTTCTTGGTTCTTCGCCTGTAAAGAGCATGTTTGAAGCTTTGGAGCAGACCGGCCAAAAAACCCAATTGATTTTAATGTTGCAAGATTGAAGGGAAATCAGAGTTTTGACAGAATTTTGTCATTAGTTGATTCTTTCATTTTTCCTTATTTTTTTCCCTTGCACATGGTAGAGTTCATTGTGAAAGCTATGGAGGTTGGTCTTACTGAGGTAAAAATCCTGGACGACGTGTGCAAATGTGATGCTAGTTTAAGATGGAGGTAGACATTGAAAAACCCAAAAACTTCCTTTAGATACAATTGATTAAGATCATTCTTCGATTTCCAAGAACATCAAACCTGCAAGCACGCTTCATTTACATCCTATAAAACATATAACTTCAGACACTGCTGCTTATATTTTCCACAGGTAAGAAGCTCAATGATCTAGCACCAACATCACCCAATAAAGTTTTATCCAACAAGTCAAGAACGAAAGGTTTGAGCAGAAACTTAGCAAGAAAAGAGTTTCAATTTGAGTTGGAGGGAAAAGATGGATCTTCGACAACAATGTTTTATTCCCTATTAAGGGTTATGGCCAGGAAAGTCAGAATCGTGCTGCTCGCTAATGGATTCCTAATTGGATGTGGACTGCTGAAGATGAGATTGGTGGAGCTATCATGAAGCATTACATGGGTCAATCAAAGAACACTTGATGTCTGGCTACTCTTAACCATTCGGAAGTTCTTATATGTATATACCATCAGTGTAATGTGTAAAGTTAAATCCAACTAGAATGGAAATGCAACTAGTCCATCTTTAAGGAACCCTTCCAGCATATACTATATGGGAAATCCTAGGATACTCCAAATCTATTTATTCAGCAAAAACAATTATAAGAAAGCCCACCCTGTAATCTTTCCTTGAAGCATTCCCGATCTCCTAGAAAGAGACGATGACATGTTCTTTCTTCACGATATAAAAAGTGTACTCTACCGCACTAGCAACAGTTATTGCAAAACATGCAGATGAGTTGACATACACACCAAAATCAGTTTGCCAGTCCAGACCATTATTGCAGTTCATCTACAAATATTCAAAAAGGACAACTGTTTTCACCATTATAAAATTATATGACTAGCAGCTGATAAAACATTCAAACAGTGTCACAAAAGACAGGTAAATAGAAATAAAAAGGAAGAGATTTCGGGCATATACATTGTTTTGTACAAGTAAAGATGATTCTTTAATGAACTTTATTTTTATAATAAACTATACAAATACAATTTATGTGCCACGATTCACTAAACTTAGTCTCCACCAAACAAATACTCATGAATAGCAAGTTGATCTAACAAGCATTGAATCAAAAACACTTCTTCGACTGATAATATGTCCAATTTATTCATCGGTAGGAAGTAAGCAAATTCTTGTTTTGTCGCCCAAAAATGCTTTTGCATCATGGACCAGCTGACAATCAAGATTAACCAAGAAACAACAAGCCTAAAGCTACTTAACTAGAAATAACCAACCGATTGCTGTCAAGAAGGATGTAGTACCTTTAGATCAACATAAATTTGAGCTGTGTTTTGAACATGTATGAGATCACTCATAATGACTTTAAGTTGTTTCTTAGCCTTGGCCCTTCTTGAACAACTCTCAACACATTGTGCTACAATAACATCAGCATAACAAGTAACGCAAAGGTTCCTCATGTTCTCCGGCTCGCATTCGCCTACAAAAATAAAAAAAGATCAATACAAAACTAAAATAAGAATTCAGTTAAACTAGGTAAGAAAATAGAGGAGTGTTGTTTTAGAACCAAGAGATTTTTAAGACAAATTTGTAAAGAGTTAGGACTATCAACTAGCAAGGTCTGGGATGACAATCTAAAAATTAAGTAACAAATTTAGGTATATGTAAATCTCTATCAAGAGGCATCACAACATTAGGGGGGAAGAATGGAGCCCCTAAACATCAAATTTAAAAAAAAAATTTCATTTTAAAATGTGATATGCGTGCCATGCATTTCATTTCTCTCAGTTGGGTCATGCACAAGCTTGCCTATACAAGATAAGAATAGATTGGTGTGTAATTTACAAAAATAAACGAAAGAGTGTATTAAGATTAATGGGGCCCTATTAAGATTAAGTGTAATAATATAGATATTATTATGTAGTTATAAAAATAACTAAACATAAATTATGTTTATCTAATTTTTTTTAGCTTTTACATCTTTTATTGTAAATTTAATTTTATTAAATTTTTAGTTGTTCAATGGTTAATCCTTTACTTGCACTTATATTTTTATTTTGTTTATCACTAACAAAATTCTACAAACTTGTTTTTTTAGGTTGAATTAATTTTTTTAAAATTTTTTTTTTGCCTTTTTTTATACCAACATTCGTATTTACAAGTAGATATAAACCTACTTCAAGTGATTAAGCAACCTACTGAGCTAAAAGAAGTGTATAATATATTATTTATTTGCAACCAATTAATAAAATACACAACCAATTTGTCTATATAGATGTTGTGTAATTGAAAAGAAATTGGTCCTCTTTAGACTGAGCTGAAAATCTTTCTCGGCCCTTAAAATGTGGGGCCTAAACGGCCACCTTACTGTGTCACTTGCAATAAATAAATGAAAAATTTGGAGGCCGGTCCTCTTTTATAAATTTATTTAGATTTAAGTTTGTCAAGAAAATTTATTTGTTATAAAGTCCATTTTTTATCAATTTTACCAGAATATCTATTTCCTTTACAAGTGAAGTAAAACTAAAAGATAAAAGCTCCTAAATTTTAGGAGTTTGATTATCATTAAAAAAATTTCTTTTTCATATTTATTTACTAGTAATAACTTGTGCCTAAAGGAACTTTGCAACTTAAAAAAAAAAACCTTTAATTTGAAATAATTTTTCTTTCTTTTGTTTTAATTAAAATATTTGAAATAAATCTAGCTCCTATTATTTTTTCAAAAAATTTTGACAAAATTTCCTTTGAAAATAAGAATTCGAAGAAATATTAACTTGTCTACTTTGCTAATATATCTTATTGTATGTATCACTGTCATGCACAAACCATTGCATTGTCCAACACAATCCATTGCACTCCAATCTCAAGAAAAAATTACTCAACCTAACTCAAAAATATAATCATATTTTAATCACTATCCAATTCAAACCAAAATAACATTTATATCTTAATAACAAAAGTCACAATCACATGTTATATATGCAAGTTCAACCAAAGATTGATCCATGGCTAAAGATACCGTGAAATACAAAAATTTTTCTATTTTGAAATACAATTGAAGAAAGCTTATAAAGCTAAAGGAAATAATGCATATTAAATAGGAAAAAGCTTCAAATTGTTTCTTTCAATGTTACAATAATTAGATGAATTAAAAAGAATCTTACTTCCTCATGTAATCATGTCTTAATTTTTCCAAGGAGATTGACAGAAAAGAAAGACTTTTATGATAATTTAAGTTTCAGTCCCATAGCATTTTGCGCATCAACACCTGCATGATCAAATTCATAATCAATTAAATAATTTTAGCCAAAAATATGACACACCTAAAACAGTTCCACATTGCGATTTGTCGAATCAAAAGTTATCCAATTTTAGTATTAAGTTATTTTAAATACCAAAATTACACAACGTCAAGTTTTTCACAGCGTGATTTAAAGTTTAATGCGATCAATAATGGAGTATTTGAAATTCATGAGTTCGATTCAGGCTATAGAAAGCAATACTGGGTCTGAGGGTGATGAACATGATTCTACCACTAAAGAAAGTGAGAGTTAAAAGGAGGATCTAAGCAAGAATCATTTGGCCCAATCTTGTACACAGTCAGGCAACCCCACATATTCTATAGGGAGCCATACTTGCATAGTTCTATGAAAGTAGTCTCATCAACAATATATTAAAGAGATTTGTAAACCACAACTTTAAAAGAGACTCAATTCTTATTAAAAAAAAAGCCTCTCAAGTGACCACACCAATCAGTTCAAAAACAAAAAAGTCACCACACTGATAACCCTCTGACCCTAATCCATCCCAAAACCCTTTCACAATAATGGTGCTTACTCACTTCTTAGACCCCTACTAATTTTAGATTGCAAAACGTACTTTGATCCAATACATCCAAAGTTTAGGTAATTTGAAATGCAACCAACATAAAACTATAAATATTTGTTCCATAGCACTAAACATGATAATAGAGAGCTAAGAGTTGGTAAACATAAAACACAATTAATTTACAATATATTCGCATGTATTGATTTCTGAACAACACCCGAAAACATGACACAACCACCGAAAGAATATATGTTGGTCTATATGTTTGATCGCATGAATCAGCTATTCATTTCATAGGGAGAAAGATAGAAAAATTTACCAACTTGACTTTGGGCTCACATCGAATATTCCAACTTTTCATATTCGTAGCCTACACCAACAAAAACAACCACACCACACTCAAATCATAAATCCCAAACATAATGCATATCTTAGTTCAACAAAATTCAAGCCATATGTGTGAATTTAGATGAGATCTTGGCTATTCAACTGAAACGAAATTGAATCTAAGTCGTCCTTGTGCTTTCCCAACTTTAATGATTCAATATACACTCAATCTTATTAATATAGATTATCATTCCTTTGTTCTTCAAAAGATAAAAAAACCGACAGCTATCAATTTCTTAACAAATCAGCCTCTTATTATTTCAAATCTCTTTCCACCAAAAGTTATGCAACATTATTAAAAAAAATATAAATCAATCCAAGACTAAATATAATCAGCAAACAATTGAGCTATATAACGATTGTCACAAATTCTTAAGAACAAACTTACCAACGAATTACAAATCATATAATGACTTTCTCATTTGAGATACTAACTATTTCTAAAAATTGCATGAAACAAAATTATTGGTGGGTTCATGTGATTTTGTATATATTTTGCAATTATTGCCATTAAGTTTTGAACTCTAGCAAACTATCCCCAAAATTTTCTGTGTATAACAGCACATAGATTGTGAAACATACTTCAATTTGAGTGGAAGGATTGCGGAGAAGTCCAAGTTGTTGAATCACTTTATCAATAAACTCAATCACATGAACCCACCAATAAAAAGCATATCATAATGAGGACAAAAAGAAGATCACGGAGAAAATGCAACAAATGACCATATATGCATGTGCTGTGTTTATACTCTTTTATTTGCACACAGAACCCACACACGCACAAATAGAGCACTTGAATTTTGGGCTTTAATCACCTGAATTCCCAAAGTTGAAGTTTTATCTACATTTCATCCTTGAGCACCAACCTTAAGCCTGCAATCACCAAATTCAAAAGGTCATCAATTGACATTAATTCAAATCAATATAACATTCATAACCAATTTAACACCTAAACCATAACATTCAAAACACCCAAACTATAGCCTTCAAACCAATTTAACACCTAAATTATAACATTCAAACCAATATAACATTCATAACCAATTTAACACTTAAACCATAACATTCAAAACACTCAAACTATAACATTCAAACCAATATAACATTTGCAACTAATTAAACACCTAAAGTATAACAGTCAAATGACATAAACTATAACATTCATAACTAGTTTAACACCTAAACCATAACATTCAAAACACCTAAATTATAACATTCAAAACCAATTTAACACCTAAACCATAACACTCAAAACACTCAGACTATAACATTCAAACCAATACAACATTCATAACCAATTCAACACCCAAACTATAACATCAAACCACCTAAACTATAACGTTCATAATCAATTTAACACCTAAACCATTACATTCAAAATACCCAAACTATAACATTCAAACAAATTTAACACATAAACCATAACATTCAAAACACACAAACTATAACATTCAAACCAATATAACATTCATAACCAATTTAACAACTAAACCATAATATTAAAAACACCAAAACTATAACATTCAAAACACCCAAATTAACACCAAATTAAAACTTGAAAATCAAACTATAACATTCAAAACCAATTTAACATTCAAAAACATCCATACTATGACATTCAAAACACCCAAACTATAACATTGAAACCAATTTACTATTCAAAACACCTAAACTATAACATTAAAACTATAACATTCAAGCTATAACAAAACTTATCAAATTTATTTGAAAAAACACCCAATTAAAGAACATGTAAAGAACAATGTACGATGATGTACATTATTGAGGATTTGTAAATGATTTTTGAAAGAATATATATAGATTGAAACTTTTTAAATGGTTTACTTATAAAATTTTAGATATTCTATATATTATGTTCATGGTGAAAAATCTTGGATAATTAGATTGTAACCCAGGTTTGGGAAGACTTCGTGGACCTCCATTTGCTATCCCGGTTTTGAACAGTAATGATTTATTTACGAATGTTATGAGAATGGATGTATATGGTTGATATGAAGTGAATGACCAGTTAGGTATAATTATTATGTTTAGTGCTCTCACCAATCATCTAGATGCCCGGTTTTCAAATAAATATCTGTTAAAATTTTCTAAAAAAATGATTTATTTAAACTAAAGAGATACTTTTTTAGATGTTTTTATAACAAACTGGCATGTGTTTTTGGAATAAATAAAGTACTTGTTTTAATTACGCTTTTATGAAATTTGGGGCTTGACAATTTTTGGTGCCCGTTGGAATTCAAATTTTGCTCTTGTTTCCCTCCAGTCCAAAATTTCAAATTCGCGTCTATTCTCATGGGAAAAACTTCAGTGGTGTCTTTTTTGGGCTGCATGCATCTTCTGGGTTATGCCTGTTCACATAGTGGCTATTCGAAACAGTCACCAATTTGTCTATATAAATTTAGGCACATTACCATTCTGCATCAAGTAAATTTTTGGCATTTAAGGAAGTCTCATATAGTTATTCGACATTAGCAGTCTGCATTTGGAGAGTACATAACACAATTTCTAGTTCACTTGGTGAGTATATTGGAGTGCTACTTCTATTTGCGTGAAGATCATTGTATCCTGGGAGACAAACGCTTTGAATTCCGTAAGCACCAAGTGTGGGGGCAAAATCTATCTTAAGGACATAGTGTCAAACAGTAGCCATGATCTATTAAAGTTCAATAACAATTTATGTTCTGCATAGGGTCAGTTGATTAATTTACAAGATGTATGTATAACTATTTCATTCTTCATTGTTGCTGTTTTATTCTAATTTGCATGATATAAAAAAGAAATCTCAATAAGTGATTTTACTATATTTGGGAAACTACAAAAAACACCAAGTACAAAGCCATGAGTGATTTGAAAGATTGAATCGTTGAGTTTTGTATGATTTCATGAATGAATTTGCGATTGATCATTGGGTTATTGTTTGACCTTTTGACTATGTATATTGTGTTTTATATTGCTTATTGTGTCTCCCAAGTTCAGCCCTATTTATCCCCTTAGATTCAGGCTCGATACAGAATGAACGACATAGAGAATTGGATCAATTTAGGATTAATGAATATTAACTGTTTAATTTTTTTTTTGGCGATTCTAACTGTTGTAAGAGCGTTTCAATAGGCCCTCTTTTCCCATTCAATTCTCTATTATAGAGAGGTAACCCTGAAAATTTCTTCTCCAATTGATTCTTTATTTAGACTCTCTAAATTTGAAGAGTCAAACTTACTCTCTACTCTATTTTTTTGGAATAAAAAAAGATATATATTTGTCTTTTCATCCAAGATATTTAGGATAAATGTATCTCATTTAAAATAATTGAAAAAAAATAGTATGTAAGTCAAATTTATTATCAAAAAGGACAAAACATAAATTGATAAAATGATAAAGAATAGAGTCTTATTGGAGTGGTGTGTAAAAATTTATTCTCTATATTAACTTTTTACTAAAGATGTTCTTTATCTTAGAAAAGATGTTATCTATTTCTCTACAATAGAGAGCATTGTTGGAGATGCTCGAAGTACATTTACTATTTGAAGATACATTTTAAGGTTGTAGTGCTCTTTATTGAACCGATTTAATGGAATTTTAGTTCACACACAAGATCTGAGAGAATTGGGATCAAGATGTGACACACACACTCTCTCTCACTCCCCCTCTCTCTCTCTCACACACACACACAAATTTGCAACTTCTAGGTATTTTTGTTTTTGTTATCACTTGTGCTCACTCTATATCCTTTGATTATGTGATGAAAATGAGTTAAAGGTGGCATTGTTTGATGAATTGATCTCAAATTTTTTTTGTGTCGTTGAAAGAAATCTTGGAGAATAATGGTTAGATGTTGGTGTTGCTAGTCCAAAAGGCTTCTTGAAGAAAGAGGAATTGATCAAAGTGGGTCATCAATGTCCTAATTCTTCAGGCTACAGGACATCAAGAAAGTTCAAATTTTCATTTTGGAGACTTCCCTACAAGATGTCCATCAAATAGTGCCATGCTTTAAGTTGTTTTTGGGCTCCTCCTCTCATTTTGTTCTCTACACTCTTGCAACTTGTAATTAACATTCTACCATACAGATTGCTAGACCTTGCTTTACCTAGCATATCTATCACTACTATTTGACTTGATATTTGTAAAACTCTTGGTCCTCATTTCTACACTAGATTTGCGAGATTTGAGTTGTGAGTGAGCATGAACAAAGCCACGTTGTCAAGTTTTCAAAAAAAAAATAATAATCTCTATATAGTATCAAAACAGTATATAATTTATCTTTGAGGGACTTCTCTTGTTTTGTTTGACTCTTCAAACTTTGTGAAGGCATTCCCACTCTATCCTTTTTCTATGCAAAGGATTTAATTTATCTGTGATACTTGCAGCTTATAGCTGTACATGTTCTTTTTATTATTTTTGTTCACTCCATATTGAGGGATTATGTAATTAAATTGAGGTGAAATTGGTGAATCGCTCTGAAGTTCTTCATATATATATATATATATATATATATATATATATATATATATATATATATATATATATATATATATCTCACCAAATTTCTGCCTTGTGATGGCACTAAGATCCAACATTTAGTCTCAACCAAACACTCAGAATGCACACAAAATGCACATAGAACAGAGAATGGACAGTAAATAAATATACAGGCAAGACACACAGAATATATAAGCAACAACCAAACCTTTCTTTCTCAATAAAGTATAAGGAACTCAACCTTGGGGTCTGTGTTACAAAAACGTGCCAACTCTCCTCTTGCACTACAGACCCCAAATACCTTATTTATAATATTCAGGGTGGTAGTTACAAGCCCAACTGCCTAGACACATGTCTGTAATTCAAATGCTACTAGAGGTCTGCTGTGATTGGATGACAGGGAAGTTATAACTGGTGTCTACATGCTTGTTTGAATCTGACAGAGATCCCACATGCAATGCACTTGCTAGAAAACTGTCCAGAACTGCCACCATCTACAGAGCACATACCCAACTTCCTCACATGTTCTGCATGTGTCAGGAGCCCTCAGTATCCGAATTGCATTTCATTCGTGTCTAACCATGGCCCAGCCCATGACTCATTATTCAAGTTAGCATCGCCCCACAATTCAAGCCGCCCGCTTCCTTGCTTGCATGCTGACTTGTGCCCACGTGCCCATGTACATGGAATGCCTCCCTCAGTCATGCATGAGACTTTTTTCATTTTGGCTAAGGCATGGGTGCCTATGGGCGAGGCTACCCGATGTCAAATGTTGCCAATGGCTAAAGGGGTAACAAACCACGTTGACAAATTGGAATGAATGTGCATAGTTTAATTGAAAATGGATATTACTTCACTACATCATGTTTGGTTCTTTACAACAAATAATTTATTAATGACTGATTGACTAAAATTTTCATGAGAGAACACAAAGGCGAAAGAGGATTCAGTCGACTCCATAAATGTTGGGACAAATCTTAGTGGAGTTCATTGACTAAAATTCCTGGCTATGCCATTGTTTGATCTCCTCAAGATAAAATTTTGGCTCCATCTCTTGGTTATTAGTCATTCCCAACTTCAAACCCTACTCGTATCATTTTTAGTTCCAAATGGACATAAGACTCATTTTAGTTTATGCTGCAAGATACTTATATTGAAAATTTTGTATGATCAAATGAAAGAGTTTTAGTTTTATTGTCTCGGATTCTTCTAAAATTCTTTGAGTGAAAATTATAGTCCTCTTGCCATTAACAATTTCTCAAAACACTTTCTTAAAAGAATAATGCTAGACTGATCAAAATATAATATAAAAAAAATAAGAACTAAATGGTGTAGTCTACATAATAATACTTGTGGTTTCACTTTCAAATCTTATACACGTGGCCCGAAGTAAGTGGCTACCAATATCACTACAATCGAGGGAGTTACAAGTAGGCACAACTATCAATACAAAACTAACCCTTGTGCAAAGGTAGGTGCGGACAACTCATGGGGCGGCCTCACCTACCCGACTATGTGCTATAAATACCTTCATAACAAACAATACATACAAGAACTTGGTCTACAATAGACATCTTGGCTAGTGTGAAAGTATTTACCTTCCCCACCTACTTAAGAAACCTTTTAGCCACTGGTTAGCCATGGCATTTAATAGGCAGTTCGAGTTCTTTCATCCCATCCTTATATCTTACTTATCCCTTCGAGTACACTATCATAAACATGTGTGTCAATCTCTTTTAACTCATTACTTACCATGTTCAACATATTTGTGTTAGAAAAAATGGTTTTAAACAAGATTATTTGAGCAACTTGAGGCTAAAATAAAAGTAGGACCCACACCTCAAAATTGGTAGGACCAAGTTTTAAAGACGTTCTCCTTCACAAGGAGACGAACATCATATATTTATTTGTCTAAATTATTAAATATTGAATGATAAATTATGTCTCAAAGTGACCCATTTGAAGTGATGAAATAAACTAAGATAGGTTTAGTGGAATAAAACTTGTCTCATATTGGAAGAAAATCAACACTTTGGTGAGTTAATATACTTCTAGTTGGCTTCATGGGTTAGGCCTCAAGAGGTACTACACTTTTGTGAGCAGAGAGAACTCCTACACTACCTTGGCATTTACACATATGCACGCCACCCCCTCGACCCGACCCAACTGGGCTAGGCTTGGGCCAAAAAGATATAATCTTTTTGGATAAACTTTATTTTGGGTGGTGCGGGCTATGTGTCGAACCAAACAGATCCAAATGCGGATCGTATTCCAACTAAAATTTAAACATTCAACTGAATTTTAAATTTATACCCGTTAAATTGATTTTAGCACCAAAATCTGTTCTGCAGAGGTTCCTTTTATGCTGTTCAATACAGATGTGTCTTTTCATTTTGTTTCTATTCAGATTGAGGGTGTGTCTCTTCGATCCAAATAGAGGCGTCTTGTGACTCATCAAGTGATTTGAACAGGTATGAAGGGTCCACAAATAGATTGTCTCATTGCCATTTTAATTCATCCCAATTCTAGATTCCAACTTCAGAATTTCTTCTTCTTCTCTCTCTCTCTCTCTCTTCAAATTGTTGCTTTATTCTTTTGGTTTGGTTCAAGTATAAACGCAAGTTGTGTTCGCTAGAGTCTTGAATATTGAAACGTTGCTTCTTCAAGAATGTAAAATCCATTATATCTTGAAAAACAGTTGCTCATCAACCTTGAGCACCGAGAGAGAGCAAATCTGTCTTAAGGAGATTGTGTTTAACAAGGCTCGAATTGAATATTTTGATTTTCTTATTTTATTGTTCGTCTAGATCTGCGTCATTGTATGTACACTGGTTTTGTTTACTATACATTCTGTTTAGATTAGTTTGTATGTAACAGTATAAAAACTACTTTAGATTACTTATATGTATAGCAGTATATAGATATTATTTGAATTATGTTTATTACATAAGTTAGACTTCAAACATGTCTAATATAATCAAATTATATACATATTTTTTTATAATAATTTATAATTTTGAAAAATTTTTGAGCATGACCTAGGTTCCCCAAGCCCATGTGTTGATCCGCTACTACCCTCTTTTCGGATTGAAAACACCATCATAGTGGGACTTGATCCAACCTTCAATATGTTGAACTATAAACTTGATTGTTGCATTTGTAAGAATGCAAAAAATGATTGGTCATTGTTACAACTAATAGAAGCTTTAGATATTTTGTAATTCAATTTTGTTGTAGAAATTTCCTAACTAATGAAGAAAGTCGGAAGGTTAAAAGTTGTAGTAATGAAATAGGATTTGAAAGAAGAAACCACTCGAGTAGTATGAAAATTAGGTGATGCTTTGTCATTTTGTTTGAGAAAGTTGAGATTCAAGTTCAACACAAAAATTGTGTATATTTTTCCGGATAAGAATGTATTTATCAAAAAATTTTATTAAATGTGTTTGTCAAATTCATGTAAATTATTGAATCAGTGGATCTAATTGAAATAAATTTATAAGACCCACTAATCTAATAGTCCGTAATAATTTAATGATCATAGCATAAGATTCATGGAATATGAGAACACAGCCATTTTCACCAAGGACAACTCTGGTTAGTGGACAACATGTAAAGTAGACATTTTCTATTTTTGTTTTTTTTTTATCAAGTCGGCAAGACCAAATCAACATTCTTTAATTTTTGGATTTGCAATAAAAAAGAAAAAAAGTCAGGAATGCCATCACAATCAGGAGAATAGACTATACTCTTCATCAAATAAGCATAGGCTACAGAGCGGGAAATAGGTAAAAACAAAATCATGTCTTGATAGTGGCTTTTACTATTAACTAGATGTGGGGTTTGAGTGTCTCGTACAAGTTGGATTGATTCGCTGATCGTACAAGTGTAAGTTACAATTTATAAAAGGCGTGATTAATCTTAAAATATTGAAATTAATCATAAAAATTATAATTTTTAAAGGTCAACTTACAACTCAAAAACAAAATGTTACAATTTTTTTAAAGAAATTCATGATCGATCATGGAGAATTTTCTCAAGTAATTGTAATTTTACGTTTAAAAAATTCTAAGAATTAAAAAAATTGAAGATAGAAGGCATCTTAACTAATAAGGTAAGCCTATGGTACGAAAAGACGTATTGTATTAACCATTTCAAATTGAAAAAGTTATCATTTGTTTTTTTTTTATGACTAACAAAAGTAGAGATTTATTCACTAATATTAGGATCGATTCTATATAATATTATTTTGAATGCCATCACAACAGGAGAAGAGATGACACTCCTTATTAAATTAGCATTGCCAACAGGAGAGGAAATAGATAGGAAATTTGACTGACAGTGGCTTTTGCTTGTTAGGCTAGAAAGTGGGGCTTGTGTGTTTTATGCCCAGCATTGCCTACCCTAGACAAATGGATTTGGTCAGTAATTTTTCCATATTAAAAACCACCAATTGATCACATCGTAATTTGTTGTTTGATCAAATGAAAATAGAAAAAGATTAGATTATAAGAGTAATAGTACCAACTCATGTGATGCACATAATTTAAATTTTCCTATGTTAAAATATTATTCTATAAATCTTTTCTCTATCCACTGCACTTTGAAGAGGAAGATCCCCGGACTTGAACCCGAGACTTATTGTTGGTCGTTAAATGTTTTTGTTGGAAAAAAAAAAAAAACCCTTCTAGAATTATGTTTAGGTGTTGTGTTTCTGGTTCCAAAAGGCTTCATGAAGAAGAAGGAATTGAATAGAGTCACATGCAATGTCCTTTTTTGTCAGGCTATAGAACATTATGCATTGTTCAGTTCTTCATTTAGAGACTTCCGTACAAGTTTTTATTAAATTAGCATTGGCTACAAGAAAGGAAATAGATGGAAACTTGCCTTGACAATGCCTTTTACTTGTTAGCTAGAAGTGGGGATTGTGTGTCTTGCGTTCAGATTGGGTTTCTTATGTGAGAAGTACTGCATACGACTTATAAAAAAAATTGACCTAATAATCTAATAATGACACGGCCCACATGGTCCAACAGTATTATTATAACAGTTAGATTTTTTTCATTAAGGTCTTATTACTTATCACACAATCATGTCGACAAATTAATTTAATTTATTAGGTTATAATAATATTACTCTTTTGCAAAAAGCACTTATTACTTACCCTAGATAAATAGATTCGGTAAGCGATTTTTCGATATTAAAAATCGTCAATTAAAATAAAATCGTCAAAAATAATGCCGAACGACATCAACTGTAATGCAGAACAACCTACGTTATGTTTTTCTTCCCGTTGTTATGTCAAATGTCTTTCACTTTCGACAGCTATTTCAAAGTTTAGGACCACAATTCCTTGTTACAAGTGGTTGATCAAGGTGTCAATACGCGTTATCTATATTAAAATATCTTAGAAATGTCTGGACCACTTTGTCCGTGTTGAAAGTTGAACACTAGATTTGTCGGAACATTCAAATCACGGTAAAATATCTTAGAAATGTCTGGACCACTTTGTCCGTGTTGAAAGTTGAACACTAGATTTGTCGGAACATTCAAATCACGGTAAGGCAAATTAGTGCTTGATTTTATTGAGAAAATTTATCGTGGCTAAATACTTTCAAATGACACCATTTTTATTTTTATTTTTAACAAAAGGCTTGTAATTAATTTTTTGTTCTGTTTGGATTATATATACTATGCTTACCTATATTTGGTATTTTGTCTTTAAGGAAATTTTGAAGTATGTAATGTAGCATAATCAATAATTTAAATGTTTGTCTTACTTTTGTAGATTGTGAGAAAAAAAAATTAGGCTAAAAAGCATAAATGACCCTGAACTTTAGTCTTCGTTTTAAATTGCACCCTAAACTTTTAATTTTTTTTAATGTACCCCTAAACTATGTAAATCGTTTTAATCGGGTCCTTCTATTAGATTCTAATGTTAAATGAGGATGAAACCCTAACATTGATAGCTAGTGGAGGGCATTTTAGTCCATTCAAGTAATATGTATAATTGGGTTGAAGAAATGGTGCCAAAATCTCCCTCCCATTCTCCTCAGTATATTACACCCATCACAACAGAGAACAAGTGGCTCTGTTCAATCCCCTAGACTGTTGTTGTGTCCCATATTAGAAACCTAAATGAGGTCCCTATAACATTGCTCTAAACTTAAATTTGTTCCAAGTCATAAGTATAACCTAAACACAAGTGAATTCTGGTACAATCTATGTGTCAGCACCAGGCTGTTTTTCAAATTTTTTTAATGTGTCTAATTGTGCCCTTTCATTATTAGTAGTTTAGAATTTGTTTACTTCTGTTTTCCTTTTATTAATTAATTTATAATTGTATTAGGATAATTTGTGCCTGAAAGTACGGTGCAGTGTGACTAATTTTGAGAGAAATATTAGTAGTAGTCGTTGGATAAGTCTATTTGAGACTGTCGAATAGATTTATTGAAGTCTACCCTATTTTATATTATAAACTCCTAGATTTTCCACTAGACCCGGGAGGGAGCTCACATGTGAAGTAGTCAAAAGTTTCAGCTATAAAAGGCCACTTTCACCGATACAAAATCATTGCTCACCCAAACTTTTTCCATTTTGTTTGGCCTTTTGTGCTCATCAATGGCTAGTAAAAGCACTAATCATGATGACCCTTTCTCAATTTCATCTTCTACTCCTCGCTGGAAGCATGACGTCTTCCTAAGTTTTAGAGGTGAAGACACACGTAACAACTTCGTGGATCATCTCTATACTGCTTTGGTTCAAGCTGGTATTTGCACCTTCAGGGATGAAGATGAATTACCAAGAGGGAAAGAAATTTCAGCAAAACTACTGAATGTAATTCAAGAATCAATGATTTCAATTGTCATATTCTCTAAGAACTTTGCGTTCTCTACATGGTGCCTGAATGAGCTTGTGGAGATCCTGAAATGTAGGAAAACAAGAGGACAATTAGTTCTTCCTGTGTTTTACAATATTGATCCGTCTGATGTACGTAAGCAAAATGGGAGCTTGGCAGATGCTTTTGCTGTACATGGGGAGCAATTTGTGACCGAAATGGGGAGAGTGGAGAGATGGAGAACTGCCCTTGCTGAAGCTGCAAATTTATCTGGATGGGTTTTGCAAAATATTGCAAATGGGTAATCCATGCTAGCCTTTTTAGTGCACAAGTTTTCTCTATTTGCAGTAAGGTTTGCTGATTTCTTTGTGTGTGTGTTGGGGGGGAGGGAGATTGGGAAAACAAATAAAGATTGGGGTCTAAGTAATATTATTCTGACCTATAGTAATTGAATTTAATAGTCTGAGCTAATGATTTACATCATTTTTTATATAAAAAGGCAAGAAACTGGTCATGGGTGACGTAGCACGAGTAGAGGTAGCAAATGGGTGGGTTGAATTGGTTACGGGCTAATTGGATTGGATCAAAATAAATTCAATATATTTTCAACTCACGTATTAAATTGGTTATATCAGGTTGGATTTATAACGTGTTAAATTAAACTCATTAACTCATAAAATACTTAAAACTCGTAATAGACACACACTAATATATCAAAACATGCACACTCGCACACACACACACACTATTACACTAAAATACACACACACTAGTACACCAAAATGCACACACATACTAGTATACCAAAATACACACTATTACACCAAAATAGACACAAACACACACATACTATTACACCAAAATACACACACACACACACTATTACATCAAAATACAAATAAACACACCAAAACGCAAATACACACACACGCACACTAAAATAAGTACTATTATCCATTTGTTATCCATCTTAATCCGCTTAATTAAAATAAGTACTATTATCCAACTTATTTAAAACTCGCATTAATTAATATATGTATCTTATCCATTTATTCATGGGCGGATTGGGCAAGTTAATGGGTAATAGGTTAAGATTTCCAACTCTAAGCATGAGCAATATGGGAGCTTGTAGCACCGGTCACGGAGGTTGGAAGTGGAGGGGGCACTATAAGGAGAGAGAGAGAGTCTATCTTATAATTGTTTATGTCATTAATTAAATGTTTACTACTTTTTTTCCGTGCTTTTATTTTTACATTATGCCATTAGACTCAACAATGCACTTTTTTATATTATCCTTTTAACAACTGCAATCACTTGCCTTTCCAAAGAAAATCACTTACTAACTGTTTTATTGATTAGAGGTGATTAACGAGTTTTTCATTTTTAAAACACAAATTTCCTATTTGTTTGAAGAAAACTCTGCATGTATCACAAACAAATGCCTCTATATAACGAAAATAGAGATATCAATATAGCTAATTGCAATTTCCATCTCTGATGAACAACTAACATTTTGTATAATTGTCAGCTGTCATACCTTTGGCAAGTACCAGCTAGATGTTTAGATACTTGAAAGTTGTTTCAAACTAGTTGATGCCTTTATGGAAGAGGATTTAGTTGGAAGTAATGGCTCGAGGCCTATAATTCCTTCTAAATTCTGTTCTAAAGAGCATGCATCTATTTTTTGTACATTTTTGTTATAGTAGGTTAAGCCTAATGTAGTTTTATGGTTCTAATTAATACAAAATGTTCAACTTCTGGAAAGAAAAAAAAATATTTTGTATAATTGTCAAGGCTAGTGAAAAGAAGTCCTTCTATAGGTTTGTGAAATTTTTGTTATTTCATGAATTTTTATGATTAACTACATCTCTTGCGATATATTCTCTTTTTGACCTTACGTTTCTTTATATCATAGAATGGACAATGCACTGTGTTTCATTATATCATAGTATGGACAAAGCACTCGGATCATATCCGTTATATATATTATATATCAACTTTTTTATCATTCAATACACTAAAATATTTCATCCAAAATATCGCTTAAGCAAATATAAGCAACATGAAAAAAAAATATTAGTGTATTGAATGATAAAAAAATATATACAACATTCAATACACTAACAGTTGTTGTGGTTTATTTTGATCCACTTCCTTTTGTAAGAATTTTATTTCAAGATATATTGTTTCCATGTAGTTATTTTTCATTTTAACTATGATAAATTTTCATTTCTTTTGGACAAAATATTACAGGCATGAATCAAAGTTTATCCAAAAAATTGTTGAGGAGGTTTTATGCAAAGTGAGCCACACATATCTAAACCTCACCATGCATCCGATTGGATTAGATTCTCGTGTTAAGGACATAAGGTTGTTACTAACCAATGGATCAAATGACATCCAAATGATTGGGATCTTTGGCATGGGAGGAATTGGCAAAACGACAATTGCCAAAGTTGTCTATAATCAAGTTTTTCAGCAGTTTGAATGTTCTTGTTTTATGGGGAATGTGAGTGAAATTTCAAAACAACTCAATGGTCTAGTTCATTTACAGGAGCAACTTCTTTCCGAAATTTTTATGAAAAAGGGTCCTAGTATTGGCAGCATTGATAGGGGAATTAGCTGGATTAAAAAAAGACTTTGTTCTAAAAGAATACTTATTGTTCTTGATGATGTTGATCAAATTAGCCAATTAAATTCATTAGCAGGGAGCCGTGATTGGTTTGGGTTGGGTAGTAGAATTATTATCACAACTAGAGATGAGCATTTGCTAAATAAAGTCCAAGTAGATGTGAAATATGAAGCGAAGGAATTGAACTACAGTGAATCTCTACAACTTTTCAGTTGGCATGCCTTCAGACAAGCCATACCATTAGAAGATTATTTGGAGCTTTCAAATGGCATAATAAACTATGCCCAAGGGCTTCCATTAGCTCTTGAAGTGTTGGGATCTTATTTGTTTGGAAGAACCATGCTAGAATGGATAAGTGCATTTGAGAAATTAAAACACATTCCTCACAATCAAATTCAGAAAAAACTCAGAATAAGCTTTGATGCACTAGAGGATGATCAAGTAAAGGACATATTCCTTGACATTGCTTGCTTTTTCATCGGAATGGATAAAGATTATGTCATTTATATATTGAATGGTTGTGGTTTCTTCTCGGAAATTGGAATTAGTGTCCTAATAAGTAGATGTTTGCTAAAAATTACTGAACAAAATCAATTGAGCATGCATGATTTACTACGAGAGATGGGGCGAAAAATTATTTGTGAAGAATCACCTAAAGAGCTTGGAAAGCGTAGCAGACTGTGGTTTCAGGAAGATGTATGTGACATGCTACAAACAGACAAGGTAATAAGAAACTACTTTCTTTCAATTGTAAAACTTTATAGCTTGGAATATAACTCTTGTTTAGTACATATATTTTATTTTTGTTTCTATCTGTGTGTGTGGTTGATGCCTATTTGTAGTTAGTTACTTACCAAAAACCCATTTTCCTTTATAAAATTTAGGGCACAAATGAAATTGAAGGTATTGTGTTGGATTTGCCGCTCTTAAAGGATATATATTTTAGGACTGAATCATTTGCAAGGATGCAGAAATTAAGACTACTTCAGATCAATAATGTGCATCTCACCGGAAAGTTTGAACATCTATCTAGAGAGTTAAGATGGCTATGTTGGCATTATTGTCCTCTGAAGAATTTACCATCCAATTTTCAACTCAAAAATCTTGTTGCTTTAGATTTGCAATATAGCAACATCAAGCAACTCTGGCCTGATAGCAAGGTAAACAAATTTGTTATACCCTTGATTATCTTCAATTATACCCTTGATTATCTTCAAATAAATGGAAACCCTTATCTTGATATTTTTTCTTTGATTTATCAGTTTGTGAAAAATCTAAGAGTCCTAAATCTTAGTCATTGTAAATTCCTGACAAGAACCCCGAACTTCACCGGGTTACCAAGGATGGAGATATTGTTGCTTGAAAGTTGTTTATCTTTGTTGGAGATTCACCATTCAATTGGAGTTCTGGATAGACTTACTTCCTTGAGTTTAAAAGATTGCGGGAACCTTACGGATCTTCCAAGCAGCATTTGCAATCTGATATCACTTCAACATCTAAATCTTACTGATTGCTCAAATCTGAAAAAATTGCCCAAGCTGTTGGGGAATATGCACTGTCTCAGGGAACTTCATGCTGATGGAACTGCTATCAAACAATTACCGTTTTCTTGTAGGTTTTTGAAGAACCTTACCATCTTATCTTTGGGAAGATGTAATAATAACTTACCATCCAAATCTTGGCTCCCGCTTATTATGTCTTGGGTATCACCAAGAAGAAATCATGATTTCACCGGATTTCTCCCACCTTCTATTTCGGGTTTATGTTCCTTACGAAAACTAATTCTCAGGCACTGCAATTTGAATGAAGCCTCTATTCCCATTGATATCGGAAGTTTATCTGCACTTCAACTTCTAGATTTGGGGAGCAATAATTTTCATAGCCTACCATCCAGCCTTTGTCAACTATCCAAGCTAGATAGCCTCTGGTTGGATGATTGCAAGAATCTTCGATCAATCAATGAACTTCCTCCCAATCTAAGGGTACTACAGGCTGATGCTTGCACATCACTTGAAAAACTACCAAATTTGTCAAACTACCATAGATTGGAAAAATTGTTTCTAGCTAATTGCAATAGATTTGCGGATATTCAGGACTCAAGGAACCTTGATTCTATGCGATTCATTCATTGGGAACTGTCTAACATTTTGATCAATGCTATCAAGGATAGTGAGCTCGAGGTCTTTTCTCTCTCTATTTATCTCTCTCTCTCTCTCTCTCTCTCTCTCTCTCATCATCATCACCATTTTCATGTGACAGGGACATTGTAAGGATGATTATTACAGCATCTTCATTCCAGTTGGGAAGATTCCTGAGTGGTATATCCATCAAAGAATGGGTTCTTCAATATCTTTCAATATGCCATTTCATGTGGGGAACAAATTAATAGCATTGACTACTTGGGCTGTTTGTGCTGCCAAAGAAGGTGTAGTAACCACTGCTCTTTTTCATGTTCTCTATAACAAAACCAATGGTGTTGAACAGATTCTTAGGCCTACAGTCCGCAACAATATTCCAGTAACCCAGACAGAGCATTCGTTGTGGAGCATTATACCAGCACTTGAATTTTTCCCGATAAAAGGTGGAGAAAGAATGGAGCTCTCTATCAAAATTAGTCCATTTGTAGACGTTAAGAAGTGTGGTGTTCATTTTTTGTACAAACCAGATATTCGAGAAAGTCAGCAGGGACAGTTATCATCTGCCAAAACAATTGTACAGGATTATGTACATCCAAAGAGAAGTCGTGATGTTGATCTAAAGGAATCGGGCAACAACTTGGAAGAGAAAGATGGTAAAAGGTTGAGGATTGAGCCAGATTCAACATAAATTTGAATACAAAGCACGGTTACTTGAAATTGTGTTTAAGTGGATGTATGTATACTAATATGGACGTTGGTATTTATCAATAATGCTATGTTATATGTTTTACTTAGTTTTTGGTGGTTTAAATGATTGTTATAGAATTTTCATTTAATGTCCATTTATCGAAAGGTACAATACATCTGCACTTTTTTTAGTAAGTAAACAACACGACAAGAAAAAGTGAGCTTTTGAGTTGGAATTTTTTTTTTTTTTTTTGCTTCGACATAGTCTGTCAAAGCAAAAAAATCAATATTTGCATTGGCAAGAGGCCCAAAGCAAAAAAGACAATAAATTTTTTTAGTGTTGCGCCGAAACAAAAACTTTACTTCAATACGGTGTTGTTTTGATGTAATTAAATCATTTTGTCCCGAGTTGGAACAAATTACTATAATTCGTCCCCGCCTACGGATTAATCGACATTTTTCACAAATTTTATGAACAGAAGATGTATTTGAGTTTAAAACAATGTCATTTTATTAGGTACATAGAAAATAAGTGTGGGAAATCAGTTACATTAAAATGACGTAGTATTATGTTAATTGTCACAAAATGACGTTGTTTGGAACCCTAAAAAACCAACCTTCCCATTAAAATGTCGTAGTTTTAGGTGCACTACATCCAAATGGTGGGTTAATGTGAGAATTAACTTAAGCGTTTACCCATTTAGACAAATTTACAATTAGTTTTGATTATTAAACATCTATCTAATAAGACATCTACCAATTTGAAACTTCTATCAATATGTTTCGCCCCTCCCCCCCCCAAAAAAAAAAAAAAAAATTCTATAACATCCAATGTTTTAAAACCCAGCATGGTCTGGCGGGTTTACCTAGTGACCGAATGTCTAAATTGGGTCGGCTCGCCTATTGGATCGTTTATGCACCAAAACCAGAGTAAACCCAATGAACCGAAAAAAAGCCGATAAAACTGTCAAACCGAAGGAGTTCACTCAAACCGACCAAGTGTTTTAATTTACTATAAAAACTAAATTTTGGGCGCTTTTGGGCATTTTGCCTTGCCCTAAATTATTTCCCCTAGCCCCTCGTTCTTCGTGACAGTGCACCACTCGACAATTGGACGATGAAAGCTTCAGCCAGTGTGAGTCTCTCTCTCTCTCTAGTCTTTATAATAGTGTGCACCACGAGTACGAAAGGGATTTAAGCCAACAAGTAAGGGACTCGATCGAAGACTCAAAGGGGGAGGAAATTTCAATTTTGATGGAGAAAGCTGCAATTTCAAAAAACTGCTTCACCGTCACTGCTTCAGAGCTCCATCGACAATGACTACCAGGCACAATAATAGGTACATACTAACTCATACTCTCTCTCTCTCTCTCTCTCGGTGTGTTTTTGTCTACTCTCTCTCTCTTTGTCAATCTATGACTATATCTGATTTTTTTATTTTTATTTTGTATACATTGAATCTTTGATAATTGATAATGCTAAATTTTATACATTAAAATGAAGCTTTGATGAGATGTTGAAATTTTTTTGATAATGCTATCACTTTTTTTTATTTTGAAAATCCAAAGTTGATTGTGATTGTGATTGTGATGGTGATGAAACTACTGAAAAGCCTAGAATCCCAGCAACAGAGATTCAAGAGAAGAGAAAGAAGGGGCAGATAGATTGTTCTTATCAAATGCTTATAAAACACTAAACATGATGGTTTCATTTTCTATTACATTCAGGTCGGATAGATTAGTTGCGGATGGAGAATATTGTCATCGTCTATACACATGATTCTAGTGTCATTTAATCCAAAAACTATGGGGAAATAATAAACTTTACAAATGGAATATGTTTGATAATTTTTTCTCTACTTTGCTTTATATGTTTGATGCTATTTTCATAATTATTGTGATTTTTTAGCCTATTTATAATTATTTATAATTATTTTTTATTATATTACCTGTCCAACCAATGACTCACCGGTTGAATCAATGACCCACTAAATCCGATCCCTTTGTCAGGTTAATGTCTGGGCTGAATTTTAAAACTATGATCACATCTCTTTCACCTCACCTGTCAGTCTTCTTTCAGAGAATCAAAGGCCTCTTTACCCCATCTTTTTTTTCCCCACCTATTTCACTCCTCTCTCTCTCTCTCACACACACACACTCACATAATTTTGGTTATACACATACGTCCATAAAACATGATGAGCATAACAGTTTAACTGAAGGGGGTGGCTCCCTTTATTACACATGTTATGACATTAAATAGATCCACGTGAGGATGACAACACAAGGCGCGTGAGAAAGACATCTGTTACTTAGTCAATAGACCTAGCCGAACTGATCAATGAGTTCGGCAAGCAATGAAAGAGCTCAGCTCTTATTGAGCCATGTTGGTCAACGTGTTAAGTGAGCAATGAGAGAGTGTGGTTCTTATAGAGACTGAGCTGATTGAACAGTAAATGGAAAGATAAGGATACACCTTTAACTCAGGCATTCTGGCTAAACAAATCAACAAAATTATAGGCCTGACATGAGGAATTGTTTGAGAGACATCAGCAACATCCCAAACTAAATCGCTTAATTGAGGGAAAATGTGTCACCTTGAAACGAAAATCATGGAAACCCTAAACTAAACAAGAGTCTATAAAATGTACAAGGAGTCATTGTGAAAGGTATGCTAAACTCTCTTTGTCAATTGACATTTTAATCAGTTCCATTACTGACTTAAGCATCTGAGTGCTTTCGATTGAAGCACTTTGATCTTGGGCAGTTTGCTCGTTTTGCAGGAGGAAAAGACTGGGAGATCAAATCCAACAACACTCTTTTTTCCAAAAATACCAAATTTTATTCCGTTGAGGGGTAATTTTACTTTTTGTCTCTTAAATTTTTTGGCGCCGTTTGTGGGAAAATTTTCATCAATCGAAACGAAAAGCCAATGTCAAGATTGAGAAGTCTCATTGGATCACCTGTAGGCAAATTTGCCTTGGATAATTCTGATCGTGTATCGCTTCCATCTGATAGCAACATTAGGTTGCATGACAGAAGCCCATCTAAACCCCATGAGGATGACGAGGTATCTTCAGCAAGTTTCAAACCATCAAGGAATCAAAACCAGCAAATTGTAGATCATGGTGAATCCCTCCGTGCTGAGGGGGAGAACCACTCTTTGGCAAAATTGGTCCAATCCCTGCAGGACAGGCTCGATGCACATGACAAATTATTTAAGAAATCCTACGCCAAGGAAAAGGACCTGATAACGAAGAATGAAGAATTGAAAGCCACGTTAAAGGAGATGACTAGGTACGAGAAGCGTGTAAGGGAAAACCAACGAGAAAGTCCTGAAAGGAAAGACAACAGAACCAAAATTGCTAATGAAGATAAGTATCGACAGAAAAGACCCCAAGAGGAGAACTCATGGAAGCAGTTCATCACTGAGGAACTCAACAATCGTTTGAAAAGACCAGAACAAAGATCGGCTAGGTACCTAGCCAGAAGAGCAACAGGAGAATACGGAGATGGCTTGGAGTCGTCTCCTTTCACTTTCACTTTGTGGATCGAAAGGGGGTGAATTATGAGTAATTCACTATCCTAAACTTCAAGCTTTACAATGGAGAGACCGACCCATCCTCCCACATCAAACATTACAGACAGCTAATGACCATTCATTGCAGAAATGAACCACTATTCTGCACAATCTTCCCTAGCAGCCTCAAGAAGTTGACCATGAAATGGTTCGACAACTTGCCTAAGGGGTCGATAGATGGATGGTCACAATTAGCTAAGCTATTCACAACACAATTCATTACGAGCAGCAAACAGCCCAGGGATGTCGAGGCTCTACTGACATTGAAGAAACAAAATAATTAGACTTTGTGAGAATGCACGCATCGCTATTGCGAGACAATGAATGAGGTAAAAGCTTGCAATCCTGAAATTGCAGTAGCATCCTTCAAGATCGGGTTGCCAAAGGAGAACCCATTGTACCAATCTCTTAATAGAAGGCCTGTCATAGACCTGGAAAAGCTGATGGGGAGAATCTAGAAGTACGCTAAAGTCGATGATGACTTATCCAGAAAGTGGGTAAGGAACATCAAAGCAGAAGGCAGTTCGGCCGTGACAAGCAGATCGAACCGATCAAGGAGGGAGAAAGGAAGAATGAAAAAGAAGGATTTCCCCAGAAATCTCCCTTTATTGGGGTAAATACACTATTCAAAGAGCCAATATATAAAATATTGACTCAAATTAAGGAAAAGTCATTTTTCAAGTGGCCCAATAAGCTAGCAGGGGATCCTTCAAAAAGGAACCCTAATTTCAGGTGCCCATATCATCGGGACATAGGTCACATGACCGAAAATTTTCGATCCTTGAAGCAACATTTAGAGGAATTGGTCCAGGCTGGGCATCTCGCTGAGTTCATCGAGGATGGTGCAAGAACCGATAGGGGAAGGACTAAGCCAAAAGGAGACCAGACCATGACAACAGGGGTAATAGATGTTATCCATGCTGCAATGAATTCGTAGATATCGGCGAATAATACTGCTAGGGCATATATTCATAAAGCTGCAAAAGAAAGAGAAGTCTATCAGCTACGATTGATTAGCACAAAAACATTGCATATTTCATATGCTAATTATTCCACTTTCACTTGTTGTGGGGATTAAATTATTGTAATTGCACTACTTGAGCTATTAACGAAGATATTTGGTGAGTGTAGATAAAAGATGTCAAATGATGCTTCTTAAGGCTTTCTCAAATAAGTTGAGGTGATTGAGTATGAAAGAGTGGCTAGAGGAAAGCTAAGGAGTTAGAGAAACCAGAAAACCAGTCAAAATGCAGAAACAGTGCCGATATGGTGTGGCATCTGTAACAGACAGTACCGGTATGATTTTTCCTCTGGAGTTCAGGGTATCGGTACACAGTACCAGTACTGTTTGTTGAATCTCCCCCATTTCTGTAGCCATGCTCTGCTGCTTTGAGGGTCCCACCAATAGGTCTCCCTTACTCCTTTGACACGCCCACAACACTGTTCATCCCTTTTCACACCTCTACAGACTTTGGGAGCCATGATAATCAATGAGGAGAGAGAAGAGAAGAAAAGTTGGTTGTGCAGACAAGGTCTGCACTCCCCTGTCATTCCCATTGCTCTTGCAGCCCTATGGATGGAGATCATATCTGTAGGATAGGCCATCACTCCATGGACTTTTTTGACAAGGGAGGACTCCATTATTCAGCATTCCATACACTACATGGAGAAGATAGAGATAGAGAGTATGGAGAAGATGATGAATAGTGTTCTAGAGAGATAAATTAAGATTTTTACATTTTCTTCAATACATTGTCTTGTAATCTCCTGTAAGAATCTTTAGAGCTTCATTGAATGCCATTAATGCTAGTTCCTACAAGTTCATTGCAAGTTTAACTCCATTTTAAAGCTCACCATTAATGCATTTATGTTCTTCATTTTTTCCTAGCTGTAAAATGGGTATTCATTGCTTTCACTTATAGCTTATGTTTGCTTGCATTTAGTTACTCAAGAACTTCATTCCTTTGCAATGCATTCTCATTTCATTGTTAATTTCATCCCAAGCATGAGTAGTTAAATCTTTTAGTTGGCAAAACCAAGGGGAACCTCCACTTGGGGATACCATTTCAACTCATTCTCCTCCCTTCTTTCAGAGTTCAATGGTTCGGTTTGACTGGATTGAGGGTGGATAAGTTGGTGAGTCTTTGATATTCCATACACCTAGTCACGATTTATGCTTAGATATTCACTCATCTTATCCCTAGCTTTCCACGAATCAATTGAACATTTATACTCTATTGGAGGAGGGATTCGAGTTGAGATGGCATCCCTATTGGAGTACCTCCAAGTAAAACACAATCCACAAAAATCTCCTTGCGCTTGGGGAGCATTTTTGTTCATACACATAACACATTTCCACCATCCCATTTTTCCATCTCATTTCCTTTTCTTTTGACACTACTTAAAGGGAGAGTGACATTCCCCTCCATCCATATAAAATGCATTTTGAGAGATGATATTTAGGGGCTAGGGATAACAAGGAAAATCACCAAGCATTTTTGGCGTCATTGCTGGGGAAGGCGAGTGTCGAATCGAGAAGGTAATTTTTGAGCTACGGAGGTAAGTCTCATGATCGTCATCATGGGCTGAGGTACGTTGTTCCATGTATATATATATCCTTGTTTGTGTATAATTTGATTTGTAGATAGTTTATTGCATGTGGTAAAGGAACGAACAAAATTGATTGGTTACACAACCCTTAGAACCCGACATGAATATTGACCAAAACCCACCCGAGGATGCGGGCGATAATTTTGATAATCTTGGCGCCAATCCAAATGTTCAAAGGGATGAGAGAGTGGCCGAACCTAGAATGTCAAATGTTCCAAGGGGTGGGGGAGTTCCCGAACCTAGAATGCCTAATCCACGGATGCAATTTTTCCCTCTAGTGAATGAAGGGAATAACTTCCCAATGGACCCTCCGATGAGATCTATGAGGGATTTCCTTCAACCAACCCGTAGCACCACACCCTCAGCATTCATTTATTGGTCCAAGCACATCTTTTCCAAGTTAAGTCAAGGATGTTGCAACTACTTCCGTCATTCCATGGGATTGAAAAGGAAAATCCCTACACCTGCGTAAGGGAGTTTGAGGATATAGTTGCAACCTTCAATGCTAACTATGCTATGGAGGACATAGCTCAATTGAAATTGTTCCCTTTCTCCCTCAGTGGTAAAGCTAAATCATGGTTGTATGCCTTGCGATCTTGATCCATTACCTCTTGGGATCAAATGCTCTCTGAATTCTTAAACAAATTCTTTCCCGTTCATAGAACCACTGCTTTAAAAAAGGAAATTCAAAATTTTTTTAAGAAACCCAATGAGCAATTTTATCAATGTTGGGATCGCTACAAGGAGTTGATACAATTCATACCACACCATGGCGTTGAATCATGACAACTAGTAAGTTTCTTCTACGAAGGAATCACACTAAGTCATAGACAATTCATTGACATGATGTACAATGGCGAGTTCCTGAACAAAGACCCTGATGAGGCCCTGGACTACTTTAGTACACTGGCTCAAAATGCACAATCTTGAGACATTAGGGATCTCAACGATGTACCTAGGATGTCCTTAGGTAGTAGTCAACCACAAGGGGGAGGGATATATGATTTGAGAGGCCGAGCGTACTTACTTTCAAAAATTGTTAAATTGTCAAGAAAAATTGAGAGTCTTGAAGTCAATCAGAGACATGAGGTGTCTAATGTTTCTAACATTGTGGAGGGATGTGTAATCTATGAGAGTGTAGAGCATTCCACATTGAAATGTCCTAACATTCCAGCACTTAAGGAAGCCTACCATAAGCAAGTCCATGCATTCAACCAACTAAGGCAATCATTTTCTCCCAGTTCAAACACCTACAATCTAGGGTGCAGTAATCACCCAAATTTCAGTTGGAGAAATGAGAACCCCATTCCTCATGAGTCAAGTGCATATTCATCTCCGATGCCCCCCAAGCAAAACCAATATCATGGCCAAGGGCAAGTATCTAGCTCTCAATACCCAAGGAACAATCCACAAGGGTATTAGTCAAATCCACCACCACAAAATTTTTCTCCAAGTCCACATTCACAAAGTTTTTCTCAAGGACCGTCCAATCCATCCATATACCAACCTCCTCACAAAAGAAATTTGGAGGATACGGTTCATTCCTTCATTCAAAGCCAAACCGCCATCAATAACCAAAATGTCACAACCATCAATGATATAAGAGATCAACTCACAAAGTTGACAAACTCCATAGGGGTATCTCAATAAGAAAAGGAGAAGTTTCCCGCTCAACCACAAGAGAACCCTAGGGGTCAACACGCTGTTGAGTCATCAGAGCCTTTGACAGAGAGTTACGAGCAACTCAAAGCTATCACCACCCTCCATAGTGGCAAAAAAATTGACAAAACTATTTTGCCAACGATCTCACCCAAGATCACATTGCCAAAAGGAAAAGATACCTTGAGTGACGCTGACAAGGGTGTAGTGAGTGAATAGAAAGAAATAGAGGTTATTGAGAAAGAAAAATTAATTGATGATTGTGTGTTTATTCTTCCCATGTCTGCCCCTTTCCCTAGTCGTTTGAGCCCACCTGTCAAGGTGGCTAATTATGCTGATATTTTGGAAATGTTTAAGCAGGTGAATATTAACATTCCACTCCTCGACGCCATCAAAAAAAATCCCATCTTGTGCTAAAATTTTGAAGGATCTATGCACGATGAAAAGAAGATTGAATATCCACAAAAAGGCATTCCTCACAGAACAAGTAAGCTTAATATTGAGGACCAACACTCCTCCCAAATTCAAAGACCCCGGTCATCAAACCATAGCCATCACCATTGGAAATTGTCGAGTGGAACAAGCACTCCTCGATTTGGGGGCAAGTGTGAATCTTTTTTCCTACTCGGTGTATCAATAGCTTCAGCTTGAGGAATTAAAACCCACCTCAATCACGCTTCAATTGGCAGATCGTAGTATTCATACACCAAGGGGTGTAGTTGAGGATGTCTTAATTCAAATTGATAAATTTTACTTTCCTGTCGATTTCATTGTATTTGATACATACCCTGTTGCAAACCTTAGCTCCCAAATTCCTGTAATACTTGGAAGATCCTTTCTTGCTACATCTAATGTTGTGATAAATAACAGGAACGGTCTAATGAAGTTGGCATTTTGGAATATGACAATGGAGTCTAATGTATTCAACTTGGCAAAACAACTGGGTGATGATGAGGAAGTAATTGAGATCAATAGAATCGACACTTTGGTTGAGGAGCACTTGGAGCTTGAGGGGATGTTGAAATTCAAGGAAGAAGAAATTTTGGATCTTGATAATTATGATGAGCAAGAGGAGGTAGAAGATTTGAAAGGGGTGGAAATATGGATCCCTACATTCGAAGAGTTACCCCATCGAGAAAAGAAAATTTTTCCGTCGGATGAATAAAAGCCCAACTTGGAGTTAAAGCCCTTGTCCTCCCATTTGAAGTACGCCTATCTTGAAGAAGGTGAAACATTTTCGGTGGTCATTAGCTCTACATTGAACATGGAACAAGAAAAAAAACTCTTGGAGGTTTTGAGAAAGCATAAAAGAGCAATTGGATGGACCATTGCGGATATCAAGGGGATAAGCCCTCTCATTTGCACCCACCGCATATATCTTAAGGAGGATTCCAAACCTTCTCAACAACCACAAATACGGTTGAATTCCATCATGAAGGAGGTGGTGAGGGATGAGGTTCTAAAATTATTTCATGTGGGGATCATTTTTCCAATCACCGATAGTAAGTGGGTTAGCCCCACACAAGTAATACCTAAGAAATCCGAAGTTACGGTGGTTGAGAATGACAAGAATGAACTTATACCTACAAGAGTGATCACCAAATGGGGGTGTGCATTGATTATCGAAAGCTGAATGCTTGCACAAGAAAAGACCACTTCTCATTGCCATTCCTCGATCAAGTTCTAGAATGAGTAGCGAGACATCTATTCTACTGCTTTTTAAATGGATACTCTAGCTACAATCAGATTAAGATTGCTTTGGAGGATCAAGAAAAGATCACCTTCACGTGCCCCTATGTTACCTTTGCCTACCGCTGCATGCCATTTTGACTGTGCAATGCTCCAGGGACGTGTCAACACTGTATGATGGGGATTTTCAGTGACATGGTGGAAAAGATAGTGGAGGTCTTTATGGATGACTTTTCTATGTTTAGGGATTCATTCAAGGGATATTTGGCAAACTTGGAGAGAGTTCTAACAAGATGTGAGAGGAAGAATCTAGTCTTGAATTGAGAAAAGTATCACTTTATCGTGACAGAAGGAATTGTGCTTGGCCATATAGTTTCGGCAAGGGGTATTGAAGTCGATAAATTCAAGGTGGAGGCCATCTCCAACCTCCCCACGCCAGGATCCATCAAGGGCATCCGGTCATTTTTGGGCCATGCAGGTTTTTATCATTGATTCATAAAGAACTTTAGTGCATTGGCCCGACCCTTGACCAACCTGCTGTCTAAGGAGGTCCCATTTGAGTGGTTAGATGATTGTGAGGTATCCTTTAAAAAACTTAAAAACATGCTAGTCACACCTCCGATCATGTGACCACCCAATTACGATCTACCTTTTGAGCTCATGTGCGACGTGAGTGATTACGCGGTCAGCACAGTGCTCGGTCAAAGGGAGGAAAATAGACCATATGTGATACACTTTGCTAGTAAAACACTTAGTGAGGCTCAGATGAATTACACTACCACCGAGAAAGAGTTGCTAACAGTAGTGTTTGTCTTAAATAAATTTCGTCCTTACATCATTGGTTCGTCTGTTGTTGTCTTTACTGATCACTTTGCTTTGAAGTATTTGTTGTCTAAAAAGGATACAAAATCGAGACTCATTAGGTGGATACTTCTCCTACAAGAATTGGACTTGACGATCAAGGACAAGAAAGGAGTTGAGAACGTGGTGACAGATCATTTATCCGGCTTGTGGTGCAAAAGGCTGATGAGTACATTTCTATCCTTGACTTCTTCCTTGATGAGCATTTGTTTTCAATTCATTCTATATGTCCTTGGTATGCTGATATAAGTAACTATCTTACAACAGGACAGATACCACCGCAATGGAACCTAGAAGATCAAAGGCAATTTATAGCGGATGTGAAGTACTTCTACTTCGACAACCTGTATTTGTTCAAGTATTGCCCTGATCAAATCATGAGGAAATGCATACCTAAAAATGAACAGCGGGACGTCCTTGCATTTTGCCATTCACAAGCTTGCGGTGGACATTTCTCGGCAAAAAGACTTCGGCCAAAATTCTTCAATCAGGTTTTTACTGGCCCTCTCTTATTAAAGATTGTGTTTCATTTTGTAAGGGATGCAACAGATGCCAACGGTTGGGTAGTGTGACCCAAAGAAACATGATGGCCCTTTCACCAATACTTGTCATAGAAATATTCGACTGTCAGGGCATCGACTTCATGGATCCTTTCCCTATGTCATTTGGTTATTTGTACATCCTTTTGGCAGTGGACTATGTGTCCAAATGGGTGGAAATTATCCCGACCAAGACTAATGACCATCGGGTCATAGTCAAGTTTCTCAAGGAGAATATTTTTTTGAGATTTGGGATGCCTCGTGCAATGATTAATGATGGTGGATCACACTTTTGCAATAGGCCATTTGCATCTCTAATGTTCAAATATGGCGTCACTCACAAAGTATTCACTGTCTATCACCCACAAACAAATGGCCAAGTTGAGCTAGCCAATAGGGAGATCAAGAACATTCTAGAAAAAACAGTCAACCCAAATAGGAAGGATTGGTCCAAAAGATTGACCGATGCCCTATGGGCATATCGCACTGCCTTTAAAACTGTTTTGGGCATGTCTCTCTATCGGCTTGTCTATGAAAAGGCTTGCCACCTGCCAGTTGAAATGGAACACAAGGCCTATTGGGCCATTAAAATTTTAAATTTTAACTTGAGAATGACCGGTGAACATAGGAAGTTGGAAATGAATGAATTGGAAGAGATTCGACGAGATGCGTATGAGAGCTCCAAAATCTCAAACGAACGGGCTAAGATCTTTTGCGATAATTCCATTGTACGAAATTTATTCTAGCCCAGTCAAAAAGTGCTCTTATACAATTCTCACCTCTCAATTCTTCAGGAAAAACTCCAATCCCGTTAGGATGGCCCCTATCTTGTTAAGGTGGCCTACCCCAACGAAGTTGTTGAGATCACAAACTCCAAAGATGACCAAACATTCAAGGTCAATGGCCAAAGACTTAAGCCATTCTTCGAGGGTTTTGAAGGGAAAAAGGTGACAGAGGATTTGACGGATCCGGTATATCCGGACTTGGTCGGGGAGTAGCTGTCTATGCTTTCTGTTGTTTAGTTGCTTTTATTTCCTTATGTTACTTTTATTTTATGTCACTTACCTTCTTTGGTTGGATAGATTTTTTTACGTTGTTTCAGATATTGGTGCTTTTGTTGAAGCTCAATTGCGAGGTGTTCTCTAACCTTATTCATCTTTTTACTGTCCCTCTTTGCATATCATATCTTTTTTGTTGCATTGAGGACAATGCATGATTTAAGTTGGGGGTGAGGTGCACCATTTGCATGATACACCAATGTTGTTTGGAAAAATTTTTGTGATACAAATTTTTGCTTGCATTAGTGCAAAATATGTGAAAACTTTTGATGAAAAATATCTAAAAGTTGATATGTATTCCCTTATGAAGAGTGTGTGGATTGGATAACATATTTATCTTTGTTTTGAACTTTGAGCACATGAGCATACCATGAAAACTGAGCCTATGCATGAGTATCACATATGTATTGATTTTTTAACTCAACTGTATGTGACCTTTGAATGTGTAATTTCAGCAATTTACGGATTGGATTCATGTTTTAGGCTTGACATAAGTAGCGGAGATGAGTATGAACCCATGTGAGCTTTAATGTCAATCCTTGTTTGGAGGGAACTTACAATTACTCAAAGAACAATTTTTCAATGTCAAATTTGTTCAATAGTCTCATCATACTTGTTTTTGTTAGGTGCATCTGGATAGTAGAGTGACTTGTTTTGATTATACAATGTCATCCCATGCATACCTGGAAGTGATTTTAGGCCATCTTTGAAATACTTTGGGCCTTAACCCTTTTTCTTATGCAAAGATTATCCCTAGTGCCGTGATTGAGCCTAATTTAAATTTGTTTCTATGCCACACATTTGACCAAGCCAATGAAAATAAGAAATATCTACCTTATCTTGGTTGTTCCTGGAAGCTAAATATGAGTGTTTGCAAAAAGTAAAGGAAGGGTGGTGTGGAAACTCAAACAAAGGGATGAATGATGTTGCAACTCAAAGAGTTCAATGGAAAAGAATGAAAATCCAAGAAAAGGAAGAAATGGGTGAGAAGAAGAAAAGAATGAATAAAAGAAAATGAAAATGTCAAGGAAAAGAAAGAAAAGAAACAAAGAGTGTGGTGATGGTGTTAGCCTAGAAATCCCATAGAAAGAGAGAATTTTTTTTTGAAATAAAGGTCATTCACTCGAAACAACCCTCTTTGTCATCCTATATCCTTTATTTCACTTACCTCATTACCACCCCAAGGCCTCATTACAACCCTTGAAAGTCCTAAATGATCTAGAGAAAGCATGAGAAAAGCATACTTTGAAAGAACAAGAGAAGTTGGTTTAGTTGTCTAATGCCCTAGCATTCCTTTCATGAGATTATGCTAAGGTTGTTTTATTTTTCATATATGAACTTCATTTTTGGATTGCATGTGAGTACACTTTATTTTGAACACAAGATTCTATCTCACATGTACACATGGAGTGGATACCAGGAGAACTAGAGTGTATTTCATTGTTTAAGAGTGACCTCTGGTGAGTTTTGCATTGAAACTGAATTTGGCAAACTATTCGAATATGAATTCTGTTGCGTAAATGCTCCAATTACTTGTTCAATTCACACACACATGAGTTTGAAAATTAATGGGTAGGTGCATACTTTAGACTAGTATTTGAGACCATGGTTTTGCTCATGTGTGCTTAGTTCAATCATCTGAGAAATGTATTAAATAGCTCCATGCTTGCAGAATGGGGGAATATTGCTCAAGTTTTTGATATTTGAAATGAATTGCGAATGCCCGGGTTATTAATTATGGGATTTGCATTTTGGGTGTTCATGTTGATAGTTAAAGATAGAAATTCATTTCTTGTACGTTGAATGCATCAAAAGTTTAAATCACTTTGCAAATTCAGTAATAAATTGGGCATGATGGTTCAGATTGTGGTTTACAAGTGTAGTGCATTTTTTAGGAAGGAGTAGAGGTGATAAATAGTGTGGTAGAATGTCTAGGGAGGTCTTGAGTGGAAGGGAGTGGAGATGTGTTACTCAGCAAGAGTATTTTGGAAAACAAGACAGAGAGTACCAGTACACGATACCGGTACAGTTTTGTCTCTGGAGTTCGGGATACCTGTACTGAGTACCGGTACGGTCTGCTGAAATAAAAAAAAATTAGGGCTTTTAAATTTAATTTCTTCGGGTAAGCCTTCACTTTCCCCCTCTAATCACAGATCCAAAGTCTCTCTCTCTCACTCGAAAACCTCTCAGGCCCCCAAATTCCCCCTTCTCTCTTTCAATTCCAAATTCCTCCTTTCTTTGAGCTTTAATTTTGTGTAATCCACCCCTATGAAAACCTAAGTGCCGAATTCCCATAAGCTTCATTCATCCCTATTTTCTCCAATCTTTCCAAGAAACTTTACATGGCTCATCACTTGGATGTTGTTCTTGAGGCCATAGACCCAATTGAGGGTCTTTTCTTGATCCTCTTTGCATTTTTTCGATGGGGGCACTATTGCTATGCATGGCCCGAACCAAAAGACCTGGATCCAGTTCCTCTCCACCTGAGGATCCCAATAGCCGCAAGAGAAGCGGTGAAGGGTCAAGCAAGGACCCAAATGTGCAAAGGAAGAAGGCTAGGAACGAGGCACGACTCCAGTGGATTCAAGGGAAGAGTGTAACTTGTGAGCGTCACCTTGATCACCTTTCACTGACCCCAATGCATGAAGTTGTGAATATCATTGAGGGACATGGCATGAGATTTTGGTTTACACCCGTTGATGGGCATAATTTGTCACTGTGCAAAGAATTTTACCAAACGCTTAGGGTGGCTAAGGTGAACGGTGTGGAAGTTTTGAGAGCTAATGTGCGGGGCAAAATGTTCGAGGTGACGCGTGATGTCATTGCCACTCTTCTTGAAGAATATAGGAGACCACCACCATTCCTGTCTATCTATCCTTACAATGTCACTAGAGCCAAGACTAGAGACGAATTCATGGCTCTAATGTATGAGGATCCCACTCAATTCAAGGGAACTTTTCAAAGTGGAGGGTTAAAGCATGTGTACGGGCTTCTAAATAAACTTCTCCATTACAATTTGCTCCCAAAGGCTACTGAAAAGAAGCTGAATATGGAGAAGTTAGCCCTTTTAGATGTTGTCGTGTCAAGTAAAATGATAGACTTTACACTCTTCATATGGGAAGTAATGAAAGACTTTGCTATGACAGTGAAGCCGATGACCAATTTGCCATATGGGAATTTGGTACCCTAGATGTGCTAGCATTTCAAAGTAAAGGCCTACGCGTTTGACAAGCTCACTCCTCCTGAGATCGGGGCGATTGGCAAAGCCAGTTGTAGGAAGAGAAAAGCAATGAGTAAGGGAGAACAAGCTACGACGCTAGGTTCTGATGTTGATGCTCCCGAGACATCCTCAGCTGCATCAGCACGCTCAGTCTCCCAGCGTCTGGATGCTCTCGAGGCTTTAATGCAAGGGATGATGGCCATGCTGAGAGAGATATTCATGCATACCTTCCCAGGGAGGCCCATTCCAGAAGGAACCACTCCACAAGCATCAGCCCCTTCTGCATCTTCCCCCTCTGCCTCCACAGTAGTTGAGGCTTATGATGACGATGAAAATGATGAGGAGTATGAGGAAGATGAAGGGTCTGGGGATGATGATGGAGTGGATGATGATGATGGGCAGGGTGATGACTAGGAGTTTTATTTTTGTAGTTGTTGTTTTTCTTTAAGTGTTGGATTGTATAAGGTTAGGATAGGGTCGTAGGCCGTTTGGTTTCTTTTTGATGTCCTACTGCATGTACTCCAACTTTATAACACATTAATGGAAAACCACAATTCCTGTTCAATCTTGTCTATGTTTGTTTTGTTAATTGATGTATGATTTTTGGCAATTTTGATTGATGGAGTGAACTGCTTATTGAATTGGATTGTTGTATGTTGTTCCCGTTGTCTTGTTTGGAAAATAAATTTTGCTAAAGGACTAGAAAAACTCAAGTTGGGGGGTGTGATTAGCACAAAAATATTGCATATTTCATGTGCTAATTATTCCATTTTCACTTGCTGGTGGGGATTAAATTATTGTAATTGCATTACTGGAGTTATTAATGAAGATATTTGGTGATTGCAGATAAAAGATGTCAAATGATGCTGCTTAAGGCTTTCTCAAATAAGTTGAGGTGATTGAGGATGAAAGAATGGCTAGAGGAAAACTAAGGAGTTGGAGAAACCAGAAAACCAGTCAAAATACAGAAACAGTACCGATATGCAGTACCGGTACGGTGTGGCCTTTGTAACAGACAGTACCGGTACGTAGTATCGGTATGGTTTTGCCTCCGGAGTTCGGAGGTATCGGTACTGTCTACTGAATCTCCCCCATTTCTGCAGCGATGCTCTGCTGCTTTGAGGGTCCCACCAACAGGTCTCCCTCACTCCTTTGACACGCCCACAACACTGTTCATCCCTTTTCACACCTCTCTGTAGACTTTGGGAGCCATGATAATCAATGAGGAGAGAGAAGAGAAAAGAAGCTGGTTATGCAAACAAGGTCTGCACTCCCCTGTCCTGCCCATTGCTCTTGCAGCCCTATGGATGGAGATCACATCTGTAGGCTAGGCCATCACTCCATGGACGTTTTTGGCAAGGGAAAACTCCATTATTCAGCATTCCATACACTACACAGAGAAGATAGAGAGAGAGAGAGAGAGAGAGAGAGAGAGAAAGAGAGAGTCTAGAGAAGATGATGAATAGTGTTCTAGAGAGATAAATTGAGATTTTTACATTTTCTTCAATACATTGTCTTGTAATCTCCTGTAAGAATCTTTAGAGCTTCATTGAATGCCATTAATGCTAGTTCCTACAAGTTCATTGCAAGTTTAACTCCCTTTTAAAGCTTTCACCATTAATGCATTTATGTTCTTCATTTTTTCCTAGTTGTAAAATGAGAATTCATTGCTTTCACCTATAGCTTATGTTTGCTTGCATTTATTTACTCAAGAACTTCATTCCATTGCAATGCATTCTCATTTCATTGTTAATTTCATCCCCAGCATGAGTAGCTAAATCCTTTAGTTGGCAAAACCAAGGGGAACCTCCACTTGGAGATGTCATTTTAACTTATTCTCCTCCTTTCTTTCAGTGTTCAATGGTTCGGTTTGACTGGGTTAAGGGTGGATAAGTTGGTGAGTCTTTGATATTCCGTAGGCCTAGTCACAGTTTATGCTTAGATACTCACTCATCTTATCCCTAGCTTCCCACGAATCAATTGAACATTTATACTCTCTTGGAGGAGGGATTCGTGTTGAGATGGCATCCTTATTGGAGTGACCTCTTGGATTAGCCAATGTTTGTTTCTCATTTCATTTTCACCAAAACACACTTCACCAAACAACTTTCAACAACAAAAGATTTTACACTTTCTTTCACCCAAAAATCGCCTTCCCTTTGGTTCATCCTTCCCCGTGAAAACGGTCTTGGAGTACCGCCAAGTAAAACACGATCCACAAAAATTTCATTGCGCTTGGGGAGCATTTTTGTTCATACACATAGCACATTTCCACCATCCCATTTTCCCATCTCCTTGCCCTTTCTTTTGACACTACTTAAAAGGAGAGTGACATTCTCCTCCATCCATATAAAATGCATTTTGAGGGATAATATTTAGGGGTTAGGGATAACAAGGAAAATAACCAAACAACGATTGACCCTAGAGGTTAGGAATAAAAGGATTAAGGTGGAAGAGTCAACTGAGGCCATCTACTTTACCGAACAGGATTTGATCGGGGTTCACCAGCCGCACAACGATGCATTAGTTATAACGTTTTGGATTGCAAATTACGATGTAAGGAGGGTTCTGATTGATCCAAGGAGTTCCTCCGAAATTATGTACATAGACCTTTTCGAGAAGTTCGGTCTCAAGCAAGAGGATTTTAAGCCCTCTAATACTCCATTAATTGATTTTAGTGGAAAAGCAGTTCTTCCTAGAGGAGGATTACACTACCTGTGAAAATTGGACCGGTTTGCGTCATGACCGAATTTCTGGTAGTCGATACGGTCTCAGCATATAATGCAATTATGGGGCGATCTTGGCTACATGAAATGAAGGCGGTACCATCAACGTACCACTAAATGTTGAGATTTCCTTTGTCTGAAGGGATAGTCAATGTTAGAGGAGACCAAGTAAGTTCCAGAACTTGCTTATTAGCTTCAGTCAAAGCCAAAGACGAAGTAGAGGCTCGAGAGAAGAACTCATTGGCCGAGGAGGATAAATAGCAATCAATGCTCGACAGCTCGGTTGATTCCACCTACCGAACTAACATGAAAAGCTGTAAAGTACCTTTAGGCACAAAAAAGGAAGTTTTCGATCACACAATGGAAGACTTGACTAAAGTAGCTTTAGACAAGGACGAGAACCAGGATAAGTACTTTTTGTTGGGAACGGCTCTTAGCCCTGAACAGCAAAGTGAGCTTGTCACTCTACTTGGAGAATATGCCAATGTCTTTGCTTGGAGCACGAGTGAAATGTCTGGCGTACCGTCCGAAGTGGCATCTCACCGACTGAATGTTAACCCGAGCTTCAAGCCACTAAAACAAAGACTTAGGAGGTCGGCACCCCAACATCAAGAAGTAGTAAAGGAGGAAGTGGCGCGATTGCTTGAGTCCCAAACCATCAGGGAAGTGCAATACTCGACCTGGCTGTCAAACACAGTGGTGGTAAAGAAGAAAAATGGAAAGTGGAGAGTCTATGTTGATTTCACCGACCTAACAAAGTCTGTCCGAAAGACAGCTTCCCTCTTCCTAAGATTGATCAATTGGTCGACGCAACTACTGAGCATGAGCAAATGAGCTTCTTGAATGCCTATAGGGGATATCACCAGATCCCCCTTGCCGAAGAAGATCAAGAAAAGACTGCCTTTGTAACACCTGAGGGGACATACTGCTACAAGGTAATGCCTTTCAGGTTAAAGAATACAGGAACGACATATCAGAGGTTGGTGACAAAGATGTTCTCACACATGATAGGCATCACCGTAGAAGTTTACATCGACAACATGGTGGTTAAAAGTCAAAGAGCCAACAATCATTGTTCCGACCTGAGAAACACATTTGACATCCTTCGAAGGTTCAAGATGAAGTTAAATGCCTCGAAGTGTGCATTCGGGGTTGGATCGAAAAAGTTTCTTGGTTTCTTGGTTACCCACTGAGGCATAGAGGTAAACCCCAATCAAGTAAAGGCCATTACTGAACTACAATCACCCCAAACTATAAAAGAGGTACAAAGACTAACAGGAATGACAGTTGTGCTCGGTAGGTTCATATCCCGAGCATCTGGTAAATGCAGACCTTTTTTCAAGTCAATCAAAGAAAAGAAGGGAGCACTTTGGAGTCAGGAGTGCAAGGAAGCATTTTTAAATCTGAAGGCATACTTGGCCTCCCCGCCCATCCTTACAACTCCATCTCTTGAGGAAAGCCTATTCCTCTACCTAGTTGTATCAGAACACGTGGTGAGTGGGGCGCTGATAAGGAATGATCGTGAGAAATTAAGACCTGTTTATTATGTGAGTAAGATGTTCTTAGATGCAAAATCGAGGTATACTTCATTGGAGAAGCTCGCACTCACACTAGTTAGCTTAGCTAGGAAGCTCAAACATTACTTCCAGGCCCACTAAATCACGGTGCTCATTGACCTGCCATTAAAACCCCTCTTTCATAAGGCCGATCTATCTGGGCGAGTCGCTAAGTGGGCAGTCGAGCTCGGGGAGTTCGACATTGTGTTCGAACCGAGAAAGGCAATCAAAGGCCAGATAGTAGCAAACTTAATTGCTGAGTTTCAACCTAAACAGTTTAGAACAAAAAGAACAGACTAATGATGACCAAAAATCAGAGCTTGATGGAAAATGGATACTATCTGTGGACGAGTCCTCTAATCAAAAGGGTGTTGGCATTGGCCTCACTCTAGTAAGTCCAGAGGGATGTACTCTGGAAAAAGCAATCAGGCTCGGGTTCAAAGCCCCGAATAATGATGTTGAGTATGAGGCTCTAATAGCAAGAGTAAGGCTGGCAACCAAACTGGGGGCAACAAAGCTCCAGATATTCTCTGATTCACAACTGGTGGTAAATCAGATAATAGGGGAGTATGCGACAAAGGATGAAAGAATGATGGCATATCATACCCTTGCAGAAAAGGAACTGAGCAAAATTTCAGAATACTCGATCCAACAGGTTGGAAGAGCAAAGAATTCACATGTCGATGCTTTAGCTTCACTAGTTTTCGCCATTGACCGAGAAACTAAAAGGGCTCTTACTATTGAGTTCCAGCCCAAGCCTAGCATTTTGCTGACCAGTCTTGGTGAAGTTTTTATGTAACGAAACCAAGCCAAGTTGGATGGATCCAATCATCGACTTCTTGAAGAATGGTGACTTGCCTAAGGACAAGAAGGAAGCTCATAAGCTACGACTGAAAGTTGCTAAATTCTAGTTGTCTCCAAAGGGTGAGCTTTTCTGACGCTCATTTGGAGGCCCATATTTAAAGTGTGTACACCCAAAAATAATCCCTGACTTTTTATCTGAAATTCATGAGGGAAGCTGCGGTGCTCATACTGGTGGAAGATCTCTGGCTCATTGAGCCATCTCCTAGGGTTTTTGGTAGCCATACATGCAGAAAGATGGTTAATAGTTTGTTAGGCAGTGTCAGAAGTGTCAGAAATTCTCGTCAATATTGAGAAAATCATCCCAGGAACTGTTTCCATTGGCGAGCCCGTGGACATTTACGCAATGGGAGCTAGACATAGTGGGACCTTTCCCTCAGGTCTCTGGCAATAAGCAGTACCTTCTAGTTGCGACTGATTATTTCACGAAGTGGGTGGAAGCCGAGCCCCTAGCCAACATCAAAGACGCTGATACAAGGAAGTTCGTCTGGGGGAACATCATCACGAGATTTGGAATCCCACATATGTTTGTTTCTGATAACGAAACACAGTTCGATAGTGGTCTCTTCAAAACTTTTTGCCAGCAGTATGAAATTCGGAACCATTATTTAACCCCGGCTTATCCTCAAAGTAATGGACGAGTAGAGATTTCCAACAAAACGATATTGGATGGTATTAAGAAGAAACTGGAGGAAGCCAATGGAAGATGGGTTGAGGAGTTATTGAGTGTTCTATGGGCGTACCGAACCACACCTCGGCAATCAACCAGAGAAACCTCATTCGCTCTAGCATATGGGATGGAGACAGTAATTCCGTTAGAGATCAGCTTACCAACCCTGAGAACCAAGCTGGTAAAAAGCAATAGTATGATGTTATCACATGAGATCTTGATTTGGTAAAGGAAAAAAGAGAACAAGCAGCAATAAGGATGGCATCTTATCGGCAGCAAATGTACCGAGCTTATAACAAGAAAGTGAATCTGCAGTGTTTTGCACTAGGGGACTTGGTCCTCAGACGTGTACTAGGATCGGCTAAGAACCCAACACATCGAAAGCTCGGAGCAAACTAGGAGGGTCCATACATAATAACTTGAGTAGGGGGTAGTGGGTATTATGAGCTCGAAACCCTGGACCATAAAACAGTGCCACGCCCCAGAACTCAGCTAACTTAAGAAAGCTCTATTTCTAAAAAGTACCTTTTTAAATAGAACTCTAAAGTGTCTTTGGAAACTTAAGGGTGCCCCTTAAGAGTCAATAAGTGATTAGCAAATGTACCGAACTAAAATCATTAATAAAGATTTTTGAAGATACATCTCTTTATTCTCGCTCTTCTTTTCTTATTATATACGTCCTACTGCTAAGGCAATGAGGCAAAAAATCTTGATATAAGTTACAGGCTTAAATCAGGCGCAGCCACCCGATCTGATCCAAGCTCTCAGTTAGGCATGACGATGCAAGCTGATTAGGGATGAATTTGAGTCCAATCATATTGGCGGGTCGGTGTGGGGTAGAAACTCTCTTAGATACCCAAGAGGACTATGAGTAACTTTATCAGGAGACCGAGCTCTTTGAAGAAAGGCCGAGCAAGGGCCATAACTTCGAGAGTTTTAAAAAAAAATTCTAAGTATCAAGTTCCTATTGAGGAACTGAGCTCTTTGAAGAAAGGCCGAGCAAAGGCCATAACTTCAAGAGTCTCAAAAAATTTTCTAAGTATGAGGTCCCTGTTGAGGGGCCGAGCTCTTTGAAGAAAGGTCGAGCAAGGACCATAACTTCGAGAGTTTTAAAAAAAATTCTAAGTATCAGGTCCCTGTTGAGGAACTGAGCTCTTTGAAGAAATACCAAGCTCCTTGGAGAAAGACTGAGCAAGGACCATAACTTCGAGAGTTTTAAAAATATCTAACGTTTATGTTGAGGAGACAAACAAAGGCCGAAAGTTGAATAAAGGTTTTAAACTCCGGAAATCAAGTTTTTCTAAACATACAAAGTGAATTACAGAAACAGAAGTGTTGATTTTCATGTCAAACTTCAAAAAAAGGTACACAAAGATCTTTAAGCATATATACATCAAAAGTTGCAAAAGATCTTCTAAGTATTTCAAGATGCTGGAGGTTGGAAAGAGCTAGGAAAAGAATGTCTAGAAAAAAGTTCAGAAGAAAGAGGAATTCTAGCAGCAATAAAGCGGCATGCCAACCCTTGTTGAAATAAGCATCTCAGAGTTGAGGGATCTGCAAAGCCAGATCATTCTCTACCTTTTTAATTCCCTCGTCATATGCAGCATCCTCCCTCTCCTTTGCCTCAGCTTTGTATTGTTTAAACTCCTCCAAAAGACTTGTGTAATCAAGCTGGGCTTGAGAGAGTTCTACATTCACCTCGTGTTTGGAATCTTTTAGTAGCCTAATCTAGGTCTGAAGCTTCTGGTTCTCCTCGGTCAAGCTTTGATTTTGAGCCCGCAGAACCTTAGCTTCTTCACAGAGATTGGCACACTCTTCATCTAGAGATTCTTTCTTGGCCAGGGCTGAAGCTCGGGCGTGGATAGCATCCTTCATAGCCTTATCTTTTCTTGTTATCCTAGCTCTAACCTCATGAAATTTTTGCAAACCCTTGGTTGAAAAAAAAATGACTTAGACAAAATTTTGAAAAAAGAGGGGAAGGCATAAAAGAGTTGGTAGAAGGGGAACAAGTCTTACCAAAACCAATTGCTGAATAACTTGACGACACACTTCGTCATCTGTCAAAGCCTTATTCATAGCCAAATCCCGAGGCAAAATTACTCCCCGAGCAATTCCCACTACAACATTAAAATTTTCGATTGCAGAATTTTCACAGTGATCTCTTTCCTTTTTGCCCTAAGGACTGGTCAAAAAGGGGGATTGACATGCTTGGGAGAAGGATTGCCTTAGACTCAGCAGTTTTTTGTCTTTTTGGGGCTGGGTCTTCAAAAAATTCAAAAATTGAGTCATCTTTATAATCAAGAGAGCGAACATAAGTAACAGGGTCCAAATCTACAGGAAATGAAGTTTCAGCGGCCCAAGCCAAGTCTGTCGGATCATCAACAGGCGGAATTGCATCATTGGGCTCAAGAAGAACAAATTCGACAGGGACCTCGGCTGTAGGCTCCACCTCATGAATAGAAATTAAAAGCACAAAAGTTTTTGGTATTGTCAGTTCGGTGGGCATGGTCGGCTCAACCGTTGATAAGAAATCTAGAAAATTCTTCACAACCCTCTGTCCAGAACTGGTAGGCAAGGCTCATTTGTGGGCTCGGGGTGTTTGTTCTCGAATAGTTTGGATGGTTTCTCTATCCTCAACTAGTGTGGCATTGCGACCATTCGGTACGACAATAAAAGACGTGTAGATCGGGGTATAGCCGAGCAGGGTATGGGCAGCCCGATAGAACAAGGACTCATTGTAGCCTCAAACTCTTCTAAGTTCGTCAAAGACTCAAGGATTTTGTCCTTCATAGTCTCACCTTCAAACAAAGGAGAACTTGTACTAGAAAATAGTAAGCAAACAAGCTAATTTGGAAGAGTAAAAAATTTTAATACCTAGAACGCCTTCTTTGTAAGGGCAACAATAGGAGGACGCGGCACTAGCAACATATTCTCAATTCCCAGAAACAAAAACAATGTCATTTTCATGACCTTTGTTAGAATCAAGAAGATGAGTGACCAGATATCGGTACTTCTTCCTCGCCGCCAGATAATAGTTGTCTCTAGTGGGTTTGATGATGTAGCAGAAAAGAATCTCCCATAAACCGAGATTCAAGCCCAGAAGCTTGTTCAAAGCAACTATCCCCATCACAATCATGAAGAAGTTGGGGCAGCATTGGATGGGGCAGAGTTTTGTTGCAGAAAGCACCCATAGAAGGAGAGGGTCCAGAGGGAATCGAACTCCACCTTCGGTGATCGCTTGAGTATGAATGGGGATATTCTCTCTCGTGCCTATCAGAGGTTCATCCTTTCCAGCAACTCTTACATCAACATCATCTGGAATATCGTACTTAATTTTGAAGGCTGAAATTTCTGAGGTCGTAAGAGGGGCCATCAAGGAAGGTGAAGTGCAGAAAGAGAGAAGGATGGTGCAGATACAGAGAAAGATGAGTCTGAAGATGAGAAGGCAAAGTGATGGAAGAACGAAGAGAATTGCTTATAAATGGAGGGAATTCCTAAAGGTTATTTAAATATTAAGCATGCCGCCAAAACAAAAAGGGGGGACGTCACAAGTACACACAATGACGATGAAAAAGCATAAAACGGCTGACAGACGAAAGGTGTCTGTCAGATGTTTTCTGGGGAGAAATGAAGGGGGTGGCCCCCTTTATTACACATGTTATGATATTAAATAAATCCACGTGAGAATGACAAGATAAGGCATGTGAGAAAGACATCAGTCACTCAATCAATAGACCTAGCCGAATTGATCAATGAGTTCAGCAATTAATGAAAGAGCTCGGCTCTTACCGAACCATGTTGTTCAATATGTTCAGTGAGCAATGAGAGATTTCAGTTCTTATCGAGACCGAGCTGATTGATTGAAACAGTAAATGGAAAGATAAGGATATGCCATTAACTCAGACATTTTGGCTAAACAAATCAACGAAATTATTGGTCTGGCAGGAGGAATTGTTTGAGAGATATCAGCAACTTCCCAAATTAAATCGCTTAATTAAGGGAAGGTGTGTCACCATCAAACGACAATTATGGAAACCCTAAACTAAACAGGGGTCTATAAAATGTATAAGGAGTCATGGTGAAAAATACGCTGAACTCTCCTTGTCAATTGGCATTTCAATCAGTTCCATTACTGACTTAAGTATCGGAGTACTTTCAATCGAAGCACTTTAATTTTAGACAATTTGCTCATTTCGCAGGAGGAAAAGATTGAGAGATCAAGTCTAGCAAGACCCCTTTTCCCAAAAATACCAAATCTTATTCTATTGAGGAGTAATTTCACTTTTCGCCTCTTACATTAACCTATTAAGCAAATTGATCTTTCATGGCCTGTTTTATCTATTGCTTTGACATGTACTGGGTATGCCCCATGCTGGTTATTGTAAGAGTCATTCCCTTTACTTGCACGCTTTTTGATGAATTGAAATTTTTTTACCTTCCAAAGAAAGTACTGGAGCAGGTAGAAACAAATGTTTCACCTCCTGAGGTGACTGAAATGACTGGCCCAGATGTCATGGAAGAGAAATGTGGCTCCGCTGCCATTCGTTTTGTTGCCTACTTCTCTGACATTTTCGACTCCAAGGTAGAGGGAAGAAACAAGTATCTCGAATTGTTATTATCAGTTGCAGAGAAGTTCAAAAAGAGTCCTTACAGCTATGTTTGGGCGGCTGCAGGTAAACAGCCAGATCTTGAAAATCACGTAGGTGTTGGTGGATATGGGTATCCAGCTTTGGTAGCCATGAATGTGAAGAAAGGAGCATACACGTCACTTCGAAGTGCATTCGAGCGTGACCAGATTGTAGAATTTGTAAAAGAAGCTGAATATGGAGGGAAGGGCAATCTGCCTCTAGAGGAACCCCTGTGATTGTGAAGACTGAACCCTGGGACGGTAAAGACGGACAAATCATTGAAGAAGATGAATTCTCCCTCGAAGAACTCATGGAGCAAGAAAATGCAAACAAGGATGAGTTATAATCTTTTGAAAGTGTAGCTGCACTAAAGAGAAAAAGGAATGAGCATTTGAAGTTAGAGCATTGCGAGAGTCATTTGGACCACTTGATAGTTATTGTGTACTAAAACAACTTCTTCGTTATTGAAAGATTTTGTTGCAAATAACTAATCTTTTCATGTTAAAGAAAAAAAAGGGGATTCTAGTTTCCTATTTGGTTTAGGGTTTCTACTTATTATAAACTCTTGTAAGCCTTAAGGAAGAACTGATTATTGAATACAATTGAGATAGTTGTCTCTTTTCTTCTCAATCTTTCTGATATTCTTAGGAATCAATAGTTTATTAAAGCCTTTAGGATTGATATTTTCTTGTGAATCAATAGGCCTAAAGTAGAAATCTATATCAGTATTTGTGTACAAATCAATGATTTATTTTTATTATCTCTTTTCGTTCATTAAACCTTTATTTCTACTCGTCTCCCGACATCAGTTGGTATCAAAGCTCAATTACGTTAATGTCACTATGCCGCCAAAAAGACAACCTAAAGAACTCTACGGAACCGAGATCAACACGAGAGACACAAGGATGCAACAACAATTTGAAGGGTTAATCCAGCAAGTAGCGACCTTAACTGCCATTGTTCGACAACAAGTACAACAACAATAGTCGTAGCAACCGCAGAGGCGACCCTAAAATCCACGATGGGTGGAGGAGGAGGAAGAGAGTTTGGTGGAGGTGGATGAGATCCCAAAGGAGATTCGAGTTTTTAACACAAACTCAAAAGAGGTATTTTTTGATAGCAAATCATCTTATGTTGATTGGAATTATCTCAAGGCACAACAATTTTTGATTATTGAATACAATTGAGAGAGTTATCTCTTTTTTTCCAATCTTTCTGGTATTCTAAAGAATCAATACATTTATTGAAGCTTTTAGGATGAGTATTCTCTTATGAATCAACAAGCCTATAGTAGGAATCTAAATCAGTATTTGTACACAAATTAATGATTTATTTTCATTCCTTTTTTGTTCATTAAACCCTTATTTATACCCACTTCTCTGCATCACAAATCCCACAAAATTCTTCCTCTACTGTTAATCATGGGAATTGCACGGGGAAAAATGTATGCAATTGTTGAAAAGCCGAAGCCCACCTGTAGTCTTCGAATATCATCCTATCCACGAGTTGCAAAATCACCAAAAGATTAGAAAGACCCCCAGCGTTGAGCAGGAGGAAATCCCTCCAGTACATAAGTCAGTAATGCTATCAATACGTGAAAAAGAGAATATGTATAAAGCAAGAAAAATGACAAGCGTGTGTGTGTGAAGTATGGAGCTGAAATGCTCATACTCGAGCCCCCATTACTGTTGGGGTTTCACCCATATTTATAGAAGAATATAGAGTAATAAACTGATCCCATTTATAATCTAACAAAAGTACTCCATCGCCACATAACTTCAAGAAGACTAAAAAGTTATGTGGCGATGGTGCACTTTTGTTAGACTTCAAGAAGGCTAGTTTTCATAGCTTCTAATAAACTCCCATAAGTCTAAGACTTCTAAATAATAAAAATAATTATAGAAGTCTAAATATTAAGAAATAACTAGAGCACTAGATTGGTTTAATCTCAATCTCCAACATATATAGGATCATCCGTGTATTCTTATGCTTTAAATCTGAGAGTTGAGATGTTACCGAAGACAGTCTTGGTTGGGTGCACGGTGATTTGGTTTTCGGCATCGGTGTTGATCGCTGCATGTTCAATTTTTTTGGCCACTGTATGTGATACGAGATGAAGGAAATTACGTGTGATTGGAGAGTCAAAGGGAGTGAGTTGCCAAAGATAGTATATCGGTGCTGGTTGGGTTCCTTAGGGTCCGTTTGATTAGAAAGAAAAAAATGAGAAAAAATAAAAATGATAGAGAGTAAAGTAAAAGAAAAGAAAATGAAAGAAAATATATGTTCATGTATGTATTTGGTTTGCATGAAAAAATTGTGAGAAAATTTTTAAAAAATTTCGAAAGAAAATAAAGTTAAAAGATTTTTTTAATTGTCTAAATTACCCTTAAATATATTAAATCAATCTAAATAAGTAAAAAATATTTATTATAATTAAAAATTTAAAAATTTAAAAAAAGTGGCTCCTAACCTAATTCTGGAACATGCACCAGAACCAAGTTCTCAAAACTAAATTATATGGTTAATAAAATTTATACTAAGATTTTTTAAAATTAATAATTAATAAAATATTTTAATAAAAATAAGGATAACATTGAAAGTTAATTAAAGATCACAACTTTCTTGCATTTTCTTATATTTTTTACAAGAAAAAAAAGTAGGTTAGTTGTGAGAAAATCTAAGTATGGAAGAAAATTCTTTTTTCTATCATTTTTTATTTCATGTTAACTAAATACATAAAAAATTTTTAAAATTTTCTCTTTCTTTTATTTTCTATCATTATCTCTCTAAACAAACGGACCTTGGTGAATTGCCGGAGACGTGTCTCGAAATGAGGCAAAGCTTTATGGCAGAGGAATGAATGGACGGTAAGGGGAAAGAGACAAACAGAGTAAGAGAACTAAAGAATTGGGAGAACGAAGAGTCAGAATAGAAGTAAATTAGCTAACAAAATTTTAATGAGGTGGCAAATCCATGTCAGATACCATCTCATTAAGTCTCCATTGTGTGTTCCCCATTTTATGTCCCCATTGTATGTTCTAATAGCATTACTTTATTATGAATTCAGGTTTTTGGATTGGGTGAATATATTATTAGTTGTCGAGACTGTTGAGCATAAATGATAGCAATGTGATTACCGAGACTACTAGATATAAACAATAGTGATGTGATTATCAAGACTGTCAGGCATAAACAACATTGATATGATTGCACATCACCACCAGGAAGAAACGAGTTGTCATTAAATATATATAATAAAGTGGAGCCGAGTTTGAATTTTGAGACAAAGACAGATCCAGATCGTTTTGAGATAAAACATAAACACATTCAATAAACAATGTAATCTCAACATAAAATACGTTTCAGATCATCTCAAAAATTTTGATCTAATAGTTTATAGTAAGTACTGAATTTTATTTTTCCGTCCAATAACATTTCCTAACTCACGCCTCTCTCTCTCCTCCGAAATCTATCAAATCTTCTCCAATCTCAGTTCTGCCTCTCTTTCCCAATCTCTCTCGCCTCTATCCCTGCCTTCCAAACTCATCCCCAAAATCTCTTATGAATATCTGCAATCTGACCTCCCTTATAATCTCCACATTGTCTGCCCTAAACGTCTCCCCCCCTCCTTTATTTTTGCATTCCATACATATCCTCCCTCTTATCCCTCCCCTACCCCTCTTCTTTTCCACTATTCTATAACGTCAAATACAAAGTCCTCGCCCACCTTCTATTCCCAGCGATCGCAATGTCACCACTATTCCCATCTATCAACCGTCATCGCCAACAACAAATGGAATGCCAGCCAACAGCCAGCGTCGACTAGGCATGTCTTCCTCTTTCTCTTCTTCCCCTATCTCTATTCCTATCCTTCCTCTACCATCCTCTCTCTCTCTCTCTTTAACACTCCACCTAGCCTTACCATAGCCACATCGTCTCCACAACCCAACCCCATAGCCCGATCTCCCCCTGCCATCACCATCGTATCCCATCATAGGCTCAACATCTTTCCTCCCCAACCACTACCAACCAAATCACTGTCGCAACCACTACCACATCTTTTGTCATTGCCACTGCATAACCTCCATCCCTTTTTTCCTCTCCACAATCACAACTGTGGCCCTATGGATGTTCAATGAAATGTCTCAATAACTGACTTATATCTATTTTTTTTAATTTCTCTCTTTGGATTTCATTAGATGGTTCAATGATAAACATTTTGGATATGAATTTCAGTAGTGTTGTTTTCAAGAAATTTTTTTTTGTCAACACTACGACATCTCCCCCTCTATCTCTCCATGATCTACCATCACCACAAACCCACACCACTATCACAGTAACTATATCATTTTCTTCGACCTTTACTTCACCATCTAAAAAAGTCAAGACATCAACGAAATTGGCATTATCAGAGACCTTGACTCACTGAAGGAATCTAGATGTCGTTTATTTGTTTCTTCTTATTTTTCCAATTTTATGTGACGAATACTCTATGTGCAATACGATGTGTATTTGTGTCTGTTCTATGCATCTACAAATACTCTGTGTGCAATTGATCTTTCTATGTTTGCACATGTGTGATTTTTCTCGGTGTGCACATTTGTCGTGATTAGGGCTTTTGAGAATTAAATTCAGAAAGACGATTCGAGAGGAGATTCTTATGGCGAAAAAAAAAAACAAATTGATTTCATGAATGTGATTCTATTAAATTTGAGTAATTGGATATGTGCATTGTTTGTGAATTCACTGAAATGAAGTTTGTGTGTGCGTAATATGGTTTTTATGGTTTCTATAGATTGGGTCACACCAGTTTAAGGTGAGCAATGGGAATAGCATTTACACAGAAAATTTGATGTACTCTAAGCAAGGTTGGTTGAATTAGTGTTTGCTTTTGTAATGCATAATTTGTTAGTTTTCTTTGGTATGCAAGTTGTTCTTGGGTCATTGATTAGGATTGATAATTGGAACTACTTTTGAATCGTAGAATCACTTTGAATTGTTCCTGTTATTTTGAGGGCAACGAATCGATTTAGAAGAAACTGAAATTGTTGCTATTGTCACCAATTTATCTTACTTGGTTAAGATGGTTTTTAATTCGAGTGTGATCTCAAGGAGTTAAATATAGCACTATTTCAAATTTATGGAATTTATACGTAGTTTGAATTTTTGAACTAGGTTGTGAAGGAGTAGATAAAAAATTTTAATCGCGCTGTGCAGGAGTATGGTGTGAGTCAAAAATTTTGGCTTAAATGTTGGCCCCATGATTGTTCTCTTACAATTATATGTGTGTATAGTGATTTACGTGTCTCTAATGAGATCTGGATATTGGCGTCAAGATGTTTTAGGCACTTCATCTGTCGAAATCTTTAAGAGGCATTGAAATTTGAAAGCACTTTCTATGTTTTCATACTATCACTTCAAATTTCAAAATTAGGTGTCAAGTGTAAATTGTAACTTATATTGATTGACAGGCTCTTCATTTTAGCTTAGATTCATCTATAAAAAAATTCAAACACCTTTTTCCTCATTCACTCCCACAATGCATCACACAAATTGTTTAAACCACATGCAAAACATTTCGTGGAAAGCTCTAAAAATGATCATTTTTTAAAAAAATTTGTTTGATGGAAATGTTGTCATCGATAGATGCAAATACTAACATCAATTACCTTAATGTGATTTTTTTTATAGTTTATGGGATGGGAGAACCATTTTCTGCTTGGCCTTAATGACAACAAAATTTGCTCTTTCCTCGCTATTTAGCCTAGGCTTCAGGCCATTACTACAGGTTCTTTTCATGAAGGAATACATTGAATGTATGAACAAAATTTGTTTCTTTTTATTTTTCTAAGTTTATTTGTGTTATGTTATTGTTTATATTGAGGTTTATTTTTCTGACAATTGCAGGGATGATATATCTTTTATCGACCCCCACTTTTTAAATTTGATTTGCTGGTCTTTATCTTCTTTTTTTTTTTTGGCTAATTACCCCATTTTATGCAACCTATTAGGATTAAGGACTTCTATTTTCTGCTCATATGTAACGTTTTATTTTTATTCCTACTTGTTATGGTGTTGGTCGCCTTAAGTTCAAACCGTGCCTTCAGGCACGGGGTTACCCCTAGTATATATATATATATATATTAAAAATAAAAAATAGTAACATTCAAATACAAAAAAAAAATATCAATTAAACACAAAAAATAGTATCATTTAAAAATAAAAAATAATAATATTGTATATTAATATTTGAAAAAAATAATAGTAGTAACATACACAATAAAAAAATAGTAACATTGAATATTGATATTTCAAAAAAATAGTAATATTTAATATTAACATTAAAAACAAAAAATAGTAACATTCAAATACAAAAAATAGTGCACTTTAAACACAAAAAATAGTACCATTTAAAAACAAAAACATAATAACATTCAAAAATAAAAAATAGTAATATTGAATATTGATATTTTCGGAAAAATAGTAATATTCAATATTAACAATAACATGTTTATCAAAAAAAATAGTAACATATTCAATAAAAAATAATAACATGCACAAGCACAACAATTGTACCGGTACAACGTCGTCTTCTTCACAAAAATAAACAATCAATTAAATCGAGACCTAACAAACAACACAATAGCAGCAATATTAACAAACAATAATCACAGGACAACGCGCGACGATCCAAATATACGAATGTAAACAAATCCACTTTGTTCGGGGCCTTGGCCAAATCCGAATTAGTGCACAATTCTCATTTCGACAAAATCTAAGAATAATTTGGGTGGAATCAAAGCTCAGGGTGCATATTAATGGAATCAAGAGCTTTTTTGGTGGTTAGCTTCGGCAGCAACATCTTCGTTCATGGTGGAGAAGAAAAAACTTAGAATTGTTGGGGAACAACTAGAACAATGTAAATCATGAATTTGAATTTAAAACTTTATGGTCAAATCTTATGAGCATGAATTAAGGATAATATGAGTGTTTCTCTTTTAGAAAACGGAATTAAGGTCTAATACTATTGAAAGCGTGATACTGTATCTGACTGGTGAGCAATTTCGGGCCGTTTGCCATGAATTGAAACTTATTAAATCAAGTGCTTGTGAGATTGTGCAGTTGGGTATTTTAGACAAAGACCTTGATTGTGTTTTTAGGGAAGAAATATATATCAAGATTGTATTTGCGTGTGCTGTGATGTAAAAATCTGTGTGTTCATTTGTGGTTTTGTGAGTGTGCCAGTGTTTGAGAAAGAAAGAGAGACAAAGAGGGGTGATCTCGATTTGAGTGGGAAAGACCCATAGAGAGAGACAGAGAGAGTTGCAGATTAAAGCAGACAGGGGTTTGGGAGGGCGGAGATAAAGATGCAATCTGCGCGTGTGCATGTGTGTGCTTGAAGAGAGAGAGAAGAAAAAAAAGGAAGGGGAAAGATGTATGTCTGAACAACAATTTTGTATGGCTTCATCCACTTTTATAGAAGGAAAATATTCTGAAAGGATATTGACTCGTTCATCGCTCGTGAAAGAGCCCTCATTTTGCATCTTGAAAAGCAAGAATCCCAATAAAACTATAGGTTATAAATTTATGATTTCTATAGTTTTAGTAAATTTTGAAAAAGAAACATATTTAAAACTTTCGCCTAGGATCTTAATCTCTATCGAGTCGATGTTGTCTTGAGTTCATGAAGATAAACCTCATAATGTTCATGACCTATTTTCTTCGCCACATTGAGGAAATTGTAAAATGAGATCATACCTTGACATAATGATTAAATCGTTTTATTGTAAAGTATTTCATACTAAAAGATAAGATTACATGCATCTAATCTAAAAGACTGAATTTCTATTCAAGTAACAATATCTCGATTTTACAAAAAGATTAAGAAGATCATACAATATTATCCTATCCTGAGCTATTCCATGTTTGAATGAAATTTTGGATAAGGTGTGAATGCAATGTCTTAATATCAATCTCATTCAAGATGGAAAATTAATACATTATATTCAAGTTCAAAAAAATAAAAAAAAATCCCTAAATCATTATATGAACGTATAGCCTACAATGGATACTTTGGTAATTTGGACAGTAATACACACCAAGTCTCATTTGATACCATATATTGCATAACACTAATTTACATAAAGTCTAAAGCATCCGGCTGATACTAACGAAGTCATTAAAACTGAGTCGTACAATATGTTCTAAACTTGGTATCAAGTGAAAGCCAGAGTAATTTAGTCTTATCCGGGCCCTAGTACCCGAACCAAACACAGCCTAAAGGTAGGTAAAAATGGCTAACGTTGCCCCCACTTCCACACCAAGCTATCCGTACAAACTATTATTTCTGGCAATTGGCAACCATATGCTTACACTCAGACTTGCTTCATACAATGAACTTATCTTGGAGTTTGATAGTTGACTATTGTATTAGTGTAACTAATTTTATTTTTGAGAGGAGTAACTAATCACGTCAGGAGTCTCATAATTCCACAAGTGAAAGTCTATCAAGATAATCTCTAAACGCTCTTCTCTGCCCCATCTTTTTTTTGACCCCACAAAAAAAAAAAATTAAATAGATAACTTTTAAGAATTTTAGAGTACAATAAATCAAGTTCGATTAAACTTTGACTCTTTTACTAACTCATGAAACAGCTTTTTAGACCCAAAAAACTTATTTATACTAATTCAATAGGTTAATTTCATGAATTTTTCTTCTGACTTTTTGAGATTTTGTCGTAAATCCCACATAACTTTTTAGTTCATTACATTTATAAACATTATTAGTGCCGTAACAAAAATTAAAATTAATATTTTAAAAAGTATTATACATAATCTGTACATATATGTAATTATTTTTAAATTTTTTACACAAAAAAACTAAAAAAATTATAAAATCAACTTTTTAACTTTTTTAAAGAACACCCCTAACGATTGAAAAACTTTTTTAACTCTGACTTTTTTATAAAATTTTTCAAACAACTTTTCACCAAAAAAAGCAAACTCCAAACCGAACCAATAACCATTTCATGCAAGGCAAAACACATGTTTATATAAATACTTAGCAGCAACATGTTCATGCTTATATAAATGTGCTTACATAAACAAGCAACCTTTTGCTTTGGCTTTTCTAGTGCCCTCCATTAAGACTTACAAACAAAGGGGGAGAAACCAGAGGCAGCAGTCGGCCATATTTCAAGAAAAAGTGTCAAATCTTAGCATTAAGGCGATAGGCTTAAAGACTAACCAACAAGCAGATTAATGATGCACTATGGGCAATAGCCATTACATTTACTTCTCGTCAATTTCCAATATCATTCTCTATCATAATAGTTTCTAACTTACTTTTCAAGCTATGGTGCTCATATAACAACTAAGGTAGAGGGGGATATAAGTTTGAAAGTACGATAGAAGTAGAATAAAGTAATAAAACAACGATATGTTTGTACACAATTCCGTCTATCTGTGCGCAGACTTGATGACTTCTCCTTCAAAATGACAATCAGCATTTTGCATCCTGATCAAAATCACACAAAAATGGGCAGCAGAAGGGAAAAAGAAAACGCCAGTGTATAATTAATAATGGTCATGATGTTACAAAACCTGATCAAACAACAAGAGGCCTAGATAGGAAAACATAAGGACTAACCCTATACAAGGAAAGCAAGACACCCAACGTATATGGGGCAAGGACTCAATTATGTGGTGTTGTTCGTAAGAACCCCCCATCAAATAGCATTTCAAGTGTATCACTTCTGGGCAGTGGGGGGGGCATATGACCTTTTACTCATGTTTTTCCTTTATCCGCTGAGATACAAATCCCAAAAGACATCAAGAACAACATTCTCCTTTATCACGCTTATCAAGCAACAATTTGGCACATGGCCGTGTAACCATTCATCACTCATTTCGGATGGAACAATATTTTTCCCACAGCGTTTGGGATTTTGCTATTTCACTCGTGAGGTTCTTGAACTTATGACTGCACTCTCCTCCACTGCAAAAAGAGAAGGAAGGAATACATTATGCACTTGTGATGATTCCGTGATGTTTTCATGTGTTGGGTGTGTTCGTGCGTGTGTGGTTTTTTTTTTTTAGGGAGACCGGGGGGGGGGGCATTAACGGTTATAGAACCAATTCCTATAAGGATGAAACACATGAGATATAGAAGAATGGGCTTTTCTTTTTTCTTTAAAATTACATTGGTCAAGAGATATTTAAGCTGCATAGATTATTTGTATTGTGCCTACTATTATCAACCAAGGAAAAAAAAATAGAATGAGCATGAGGTAATAATTCTATATTGATCCGAATCGACTCATATATGCTCCCATTTTTAATAAGATTTCGGCTAGAAGCATACAAGTACTATAATGTACTTCTCCGTGAGTATCTGATAACCATGTAGGTAGGGGTATAATTAGTGATTTTACAGTGTGTGTGTGTGAGAGAGAGGACGCACACACATTCCCCAGCTTAAACAGCAATAAGAAAGATGTGCTGTCACAGAATGGATGAACCTATTTTATTTTTCTAACATACATATGGGCCAAAACTGTTACAGAACCAAAGTTCAGCTGTTAGTTCAACCATACTCGACCAGCATCCTGATTATATACTTATATCTATCTTTTGACCAAGTTCATCCTTTATAGCAATCTGCTGGGGGGACTGGAACAAAAATACGAGTGGCATATTAATCTAGGTGCCCAGCAACCCAAAATAAAAAAAAGTATGACCTCAGATGGTGACCAGAGTAGAAGAAAACAGTCAATGATAAAGACACACACCTGGACACATAAAGGCCCTTTACAGATGGGTAAGGAAAGGTATCAATGTTTTTCTATATGTTAGGGATATATTTGTATACCACTGGCTGACAGTACAAAGAACGGTACACGGTGATAAAAAACAAAAAGTAGCTTCACAAATCATTGACTTCCAATACAAAAGGGCAATTTTGTTTCCTCATAAGGTGTTGTCTCATTATCCTAGATACACCCAACTATTAACCTCCTGTATGGAAAGAAGCAACACCCAATATCATGTTAAAAATAGCTAGATAAACTCCACTCAGTATTATACATTGAAGGTTTCTAGCATTTCCACTTTCAGTTTTTAATGTTTTGTTGATGGTGCAATTCTACATCACACTAACTAGGAAGCACGGACACTCATTTTGGTTAGAGTGACGATGTCGAACAAGTCTAGGACATGGACAAGCTAAAATAAGTGTCTGATTTTTTGATTGTTAAACACGTTGGGTACACGCTTGAGGACACATTTTGAAATATTTTTTCAAATTTTTGAAAACTTATCTAACATAATTATAATTAAGGAAGTTACTTTTGTATTTTAAAGAAATATGAGTCAAATGCATAATGTAGAAAGAGCTATAATCATTATATGAACATAAGATATTATAACATAATTTCAGAAACAACTAAAAAATTATATACAAATGTAATACATTTTCAATATGAAAGCAATGTAATGAAAAATAGGTTAGGACATTGTGGCTCTTTGAAATTGATGAAAATTAGGGTTACTATTGGGGATATTTTTTAAATTGATTGTTGGATCATGAATATGATGAGTGTGTATTGGTATAAGTGGTATTGAATTTTTGATTTGATGATATCATGGTGTGACTTGTTAGAATTAAAGAAAGGATGAATTGATTGAATATCAAAGTATATTTATTTTATCACACACACACACATATATATATAATATAATATAAATAAATAAATACATAGTATTTAATGTGTCCCACTACATGTCCATGTCCTACATTTTTGAAAAAATCCGTGTCAGCGTGTCCATGTCGTACCCGTGTTTGTGCTTCTTAGCACACTAAGGTTGGGAACAGAACAAGGATAAAGCTAACACACTGAACCATCACTGTACTTTTTCCAAGGGATAAAAAATGCCTGCCTTATTTATTTCTGGAGTACAAATTAATAGACCAATGGAAGGACAACCAAGCTCATTAATTACATAATATGTATCCTACCCCCTCCCCCCCCCACCAAAAAAAAAGACAGTAACATTAGCATCTCAATTTTAGGCAACCTATGGAACTGACTTGAATCGACCAGAAAGTAGAAGAGAAGCATGCAAGGAAACAAAGCAGATGGCAAATATACCCAAGTTCTCATGACCCCTACATAGCTAGAATACGCCCAAAGTGGGCATTACAAGTATGGCTGATCTTCGCTAATTGGCATAGCCAGTTTCACCTCTGGAAAATCCTGAATTCCTTCAAATCTTAGATATTTATCCGGTAATCAGTATATATTGAGGCAGGCTAGACAAAACTACCATAACATGGAATGACATGCTTTCAAATCTTACAATATCCATGAAATGGACCCTCAGATCAGTTCACGTTCACATAATCAAATGGACATTTGCTATATGACATGTTTAAATGACATGAAGTGAATCGCATCCACATTGAGATAATACCCCAGTACTGATGTCCAAGTACTTATAATTTATTCAAAATCACTTGACACATTTTGTCCCTCCCAATACCCAAAACTTTGGGGAACAGGAGAAGACAGCGGTTTTTCTCTTGCACCGTGCCAGTGATACAAATTTCGCATAAAATACAATCAACATGTCCTTGCCATTCAGAACAGATTAATCCTGTCAGGGAATATAAATCCACATCCCTGAAAACAGTACGAAAGCCCAAGAAATGGATTCTTTTACCTAGGAGGGATTAGTCTACTAAGAGTAGAATGATATAATCATAAGCCTTTCTGTACACTTCCGTCATTCAATCAGGTTAATAAGGTTGATTTCCAGATATGATTTAAACAGACTTGAAAAAAACATAAAAAAGGAGAGCTTAAGAGTCACACCTGATGCGATTCAAAGAAGCAATTGCCCGAAGAGCACTCCGAATCATGTCTTCATTACGATCAACCTCTTGCTTAACAGCATCTTGTTTTGGCCTAAAATTAATAGTCTTCTGAAGAGGATCCACCAACGAGTCTAACACTGGAGGTTAAAGCAGCAAGTTATAATAAGATACAAAATTCGTAGCACCACTGAATGCCAAAATTAGTAAAATAAAAATGACAAACTAACCTGCCAATACAGCAGAGGGACACTTATCAGCAAGTTTTGAGAGGATAAGATGGCAAGGCATTTTAACATCATAATGATCTGGTAAAAACCATAAAGCAAATTAGTCAAAAAATCTACTCTACTCCATAACCAAAATAAATGTCAGAAAGGTTATTGGACTCAATAGCCACTATGAATGGAAGGAGCATAATAATAATGTCACCGACCTAATGTTTGAGCCATAACAAGTTATACTAGACCACTGGTATGAAATATGATATCAGAAATTAACAGAGGAAGAAAAGAAGATGGTATTGAGATCACGACTCACCATCAAGACCAGATTTAAGGTAAGGAACAATGAAAGATGAAGGGTTCACTTGATTAAGGCAACTGTCTAACAATGTGTCTACACATTCAAAGGCAGCTTTCCTCAACTCCAGTCCATCGTCCACTGTGTGCTTGAAAGGACCAAGATCGACTGTTCTTATCAATTCTTGCTGTAAAAGATATAAAGCAGAAACATGTAATCACTAAGGACCAAATACTGATGAAAAAAACAATAGAAAGCAAATTAAAGAAACAATGTCAACAGTAAAAATCAAAAGCAACTGTACTTTTGGGTTCCCTATGAAACTTCAAGATCTTTCTTATAAGATGTTCAACACTCAACAGGAAGAAATCTAAGAATCTCCAATAATGAACTATCAGAGGATGTTTTTGCCGAAAAAAATTCAAAAGTATTCTTAGTCACTATCTTTGTCAGTATAAAAACCTCCTCAAGAATTAATTAACAGCAAAGACATGTTCTCCAGGGGAGGAAATTGGTTAACCATGGAAAGGCATAACACTTTAAGAAAACGACAGTCAGCTCATGATTTGATGCAACCTTTTTTCGTTTCTTATCTTTCAACCTCACATTTGCATATTGCTTCATTGGGTTATTAGGGGTAGAGACTGAGAGGAAAGTGTTAGTTGGGTATGTACATACACGATGCCGATATAGCAGCTTACAAGCAGGCTAAATTGAGTTATTATCTGAAGCTTTTCTTTTTTGGGTAGTCACCAGCTTGGACAAATAGTGTGAGGCTTGGATCTAAGATGTGCCGAAATTTTTTAACATGATTAAAATCTGTTAAAATACTAATCCAAAAAAGTATCATTCAAAGGTAGAGTCCGTCCTAGGCAACACATCAGAGATTGCAGAACACAAACAGTTGGAAAGCTGAGCCACTTATAGAAGTCTGCTTTGAAAACTTTCTCCCAGAAAAATCTTTGAATGTATTTTAGGGCCTGCTAAATATACAACCATTTTTGCTTATTCCACAAAACTTGTAATTACCAAGAGCATAATAGTGCATTTCCTTCATTTAAAAAGTAGGAAAACACAGCAAATGGGGTGGGTCATTTTTTATTTTATTTTTTTGATCCAAGGAATGGGTAATTCAGTGCTACCTTTCTTCATCATTAGAAAGGAGGTCAGAAATTCTGACGATATGACATAACATCAAATATGGCTATTTATCAAGAGACTTACTAGTGCACAGTTACAGGTTCTCTTGCTCATTTCTGTGAAGATATGAGTGCATGTGTTCTACAGCTAGTTATCAGTGAGTTGCATCTGCCCTATAATTATCAATCCTAAACCAACAGAAGAATATCATGATAAGTGATGAAGGATTTAATGACAAGATACAATCCCCAACCCATAGATATATGCTGCACATTTATGCATTTCACATATAATAGATATTCCTCCAGACAGGAAATCTAGTTTTCTCAAGGATTATACAGACCAATCTCAAAACAAAGTTCCAGATAGAATACGATGCAATGGTCAAAAGTTACCTTCACAATTGTCTGGTCATAAAGAAGTGGTAATAATTCTGGAAGCAGGCTCTTTATGAGGTTTGGCTTATTATGAGCTGCCGTACTTAAGGCCAAGACAGCTGCACGCCTAACATGCTGCACAATAGTTAACAAAACAAAAGATAAGAAAATAGCTAAAATAGAAGAAGTCAAACAACTAAAGAATCCAAAGAGAGAATAAAAAACTCCCAACTGGAATACTCGTTACCACCAATTTATATGAAGCAATGTTGAAAACAATTAATTAAAGCTGTGCCATAGCTGGAATTTTAAAGCGTTATCAAGTTTAAGATTACCCGGTCGTGATCCTTGATAAGCATCAGGAATGATGAGATCTCAGGGTAAATAATCTCATCTATCTTTTCTGGTCGCTCAACTATAGCATATTTTACAGCAATGACAACAGTTGCTCTAGTGAATGCAGCCCGATTACTTGTTCGCTCCTACATAAACATATGCATTTATTTGTTTGCTCACACAAGAATATAAAATAGATGGAAAGCTACACAGAAAATAACAAGTAAATGTGACAAGAAGCACAATATCCCATCTCTATGGTCGATGACACCTTAAGTGCAGGAACAAGTTTGGCAGGTTCAATAAGGGCAATTTTTCCCAGACACTCAGCTACCACATTGCGAACACCTTCTTCCTCACTTTCACAATGGTTAAATAGCAAATTAAGTATCTTCTCCACACTAGAATCCTGAAACTCCGCGTTATCCACAGACTGTCTCACAATAACCTGCAAGGAAGAACAAATCGGGTGTGCGTGGGGTTTTAATGGTCAAGCAAATAACGATTGAGAATATAAAATCTCACTTTAAGGGGGGATCTGCAAGTCATAAAACTTACCTCCTTCAAAGAATGAAGCAGGAGATATTGTTTCTTCTGCTGATTATCAATCTGGTCCAAAATAAATGGCAAGTATTTTGATAGATTACCAACAGCAATATTTCCAAGAGCGTAAGAGGCAGCAGACTTTATCTCTTCAAAAGGAGATTGAAAGGATTCAATAACTATATTCTCTATATGTGCATGCGAGCTTAGATCTTTCCTTCTTCCAATCTCTCCCAAACAAAGCAAGGCAAGGTGCTGGGTAGCCTGAAAAGAAAGATAAAGGGAGTTATGAGAAGTAGTATCACATGGGGGGAACTAGGACAAAGGAATTGGAAACAATAAATGTGTTACCAAAAACCAAGAAAAAAACCTAAACAAGAACTATCATGGTGTCCCAAACCAAACCAAAAAAAAGTAGTTAGCATGTAACAAGTGCAAATCAAAATAGACATATGCCATGTATAAGTCCTTCAAGTGGAAAATGACCAAACACCCAGCTGAAGACGAATAATAAAGCAAACTTGAGATGATCAGCAAACGCCTGTCCACCTCTTCGCCACAATCCAGCTACATACCAGAACAAATACACCAAATATGTGCCATAGTTTGTCCATACACTGTGTTACCTAAAATATGTATGCAAGAACTACAAGAATCATATCGTCAGCAGGCCATGGCACTGCTAAACTATAATCAGCCAGGGTAAAATTTTGCAAGCAAAAGATAATTGAAAATAATTCACATTGTTCATATTCTAACCATTTTAAAGCCGAAGATTCTTCCCCTCTTCCGAAACCCCACCCCTACCACATACCACTCAACTAGGACTAAGGATAAAAATCTTGTTTCTCTTCCACCGAAAAGACCAAAGCATTTGGGTTTCGATGGAATTGAATTAATCAATGATGAATATAAAAACTCCTATGTTTTCAGAGTGTTTTGGAATATTTTGATTCCAATTTTTTTCTAATTTTTAATTGTTTCAAAAAATATTTCCATTTCAAACTGGCTAAGACTATACACCGAAATAAAAATTCTATCCTTGACTGGGACTTGAACTAGCTATTTTCCTCAGAAACAATAGGAAATCCCACTTGAGCTAGACAAGGTTTAGACAAAAAATTCAGTTTCTACTGAACACCAACAGATTACATCATAGCCTCCCAAACAATAACAAGTACGTGTAAAACTCAACTAGACAATGGGTGCGTTTAGATGAGGCACTTTTTGTGAAGGATTTCACTTTGGCCAGCGATTTCAAAATATATTGACTAGAATCTCTGGTTTGTCTACGTAAACCAATGCACTCATCAAAGTGAAAGACGACAAAGTTGTAAAAGGATGACAAAGATGAAAACCTTACCGAATTGGTACTGCTATCATCTTTTAGTATGTCTGTAAGCATTTTCACTGTAGATGAACATTTCTGATCACCTGCAGCAAGGCAGAGAACGGCTACACATTGAGCTATGGAAAACAAGGCCTGCTTTGCAACACCGCCAGATTGAGGAGATGGTTTAGCTGTTGAAATAAGAGAATCCAGCAGAGCATCAAAGCTTGTGTTTGCCGAGTAAACCAAGGCAGCAAAAAAGCTTTGTAGAGCCTGCAGTAAAAGGAGTTGGGCTTATTCTAAAGTGAACTTTCTGGATCAAAATTCAAAGGCCAATACGAAGTGAGGTCGTACCGAAAGAGCTTGCCCCTGAAGCAATGAGCTTCTTACTAAAGTTAGTGCTTGAGGAAGAACTTTATTTCTGACTGTCAAACCAACATTGGGGATTGACCTTCTGTCTGCCATCAAGGTACAGCAAAGTTCCAGCGCTAGAGCCGTCATATGCAAGTCTGAGTCACTAGTATGCGAACAAAGAGCAATACGATTAGGTCCAATAATCAGACTAGAAACCAAAGTAAATCATATCTGTGGCAGACCATGAGAAGATGCAAAAGAATTAATAAACAGGTGAGCAATAATCTAAGAAGTGTCAAAGCCAAATATGGAGATAGGAAGTAGAAAACCTTATCAGAGTAGAGAGCTCCACAATAATAACTTCATAAGCAGCTGAACCAATTTTATCCCCATAAGCAACAATTAGGGTATTCAGCGTCCCCAGTGTTGCCTGCCTCAAAGCTCGATTAGCCTGTTCTCCGAAAGAAGCCAAGCAGTTCAGATTTTTTTTTTTTAACTAGAAGGAAGATATTTCAGAATAATCTTCTTTGGAGATTATGCATTAGAAGGATTATAGTCTCTCATACCTTCCTTAAGAATGCGGTTAACTCTGCAATAACATGATCCAAAACACATGATAGGTCCAAGTGCAGTGGTGAAGCAGCAATGACAGCAAAAGCCTGCAAACAGAACTCTATGGTTTGAGAGAGAAATACACATCATACTTTCAATGAAACCTTTTTCAGTCTATCAAATGAAGACTAAATAAATGTAAAAACAAAGAAAAGAAAAACATCAACAACTATTCAATTTTTCCCCGTGCCAATGAAAAGAAAAAACAAACAATGTTTAGCACTGTGAAGAAGAGTTTTAACTGTTATCACCTAAGACATTGTAGAACCAAATTAACCTACCAATGCCAAAAAGGAAACCAATATGAAAACACTCCGAGGTGAAGATGTAATACAAGGATGGTCTTTTCCCAATGGTTATAGAAGTAAAAGATTATCAACAACAAATTAATAAGTTGCCCATTGCTTCTCCATTATCCATTCCATTTTCAGTAAGTAAATTGTTATCCGTGTTGGAGCATCTAACTCAAAACCAATGGACTATTAACAGAGAGGCCCCTAAACCATATAAAGAAACCTTGATGATCCTAATCATACAATGTATGGCAAAAGGTCTCTTTACAACATCCCTCACGTGGGACCCGGGCTAACACATGGGACTAACAAACAAACAACAAATATGCATAGCTGGAGATTTAAATGGGTAAAAGCTCCAATACCTTTTTTTTTTTTGAACTGCACTGATACCATGGTAGAGTATCCAACTCAAAACCAATTCGTAATCAGTGTAGAGACCCCTTAAACATATAACCAACCTTGGGTGGTCCTAACCATTTGATATGAGACACAAACTCTCTTTACATGCCCAATCCTCCAAATCGTTTATCCACCTAGGCAGAAGCACAAGTGGACAGCATATACAATGCAGATTAAATATTTTCTCAACGAGAAACAAAGCCTCATCAAATTTGTGACTCACTCATCAGTGTAAATCACAAAAAACTTTACATGACATTCAGATATCATTTGAGAAATTGCGTCAAATTTTTTGGTGCATTGCCACAATACTATGTTAAGTCATTTTGACCCCATTACTCATTTTCACAAGGTCATAACTCTCTTTCAAATCATCTGTGAAAAATTTGCAAAAAGTCAGTCTGGGAAATCAGTCTCAATATTTGAACAGTAAGTAGAAGAGAAAAAAAAAATTATTGATAAACAGAATGAACAATACGTCCACAGGAATAAAAAAGACACAACATTGCAGCTTTTGTCCTCTGCATCTATGATGTGAATAGATATTTGAAAAAAAGAACCTTGTTCACTCATTTAAGCATAAAAAGAGGACATGGTTTCAATTAAGACAGTCATGAAGACACAAAAAATAACAAAATTATGTCAGACATCAACACAATAGCAGACAATTATGTCAGATATGAAGATAAAAAAATCCCAAATATAAGAACGAAACTACAATGACAGCCCTTAATATCACGGTGTGTTTATGAAGACGATGACAACTATCTTCCCCAAGACAGAAATTTTCTACCCATATAACACACACGACCACCTATGAAACAGTTAGATAAGTAAAGCTGGACAATTGCACAACTCCATCATGTATAACTTTTGACGCTTTCAAAGTGGCAACCTCGTGCATTCACAAAGCAAGCCCCTAATGTGAGCCTTCTGAAACCAACCTTCACAGCTGTAAGTCGAGTTATCTCATTTCCCATTCGGTCCACAAGAACAGGAAGGCATGCATGTAATTCTGCTCCGAGGTTATCACCAAATGTTGACACGACAAGCCCCATGCAAGAAATAGCACACTCCTTCACCTCCTGGAAAGAGAGATCAATGTAAGACAGTGATAGTACTTACAAAGTTTCAGCATCTGGAAATTCTACAAACCTGATCTTGATCTTGATTCGTCAATCGAGCCATGATGGCATTATATATCGGATGTATGTAGGGTTTAAAGTCAAAACCATAACCCTAAAAATGAGTCATTAATGTGTCAGAAATGGATTGGATAATATCCAAATTTTTAAATAGTAAGATTAACCGACCTCAATATTTGGACGTACAACACGAATAAGCTCCCCACACACTCTTAATGACTCTGCTGTAACTTTATAATAACGCTCACCAACAGCAGCTATAACAGGACTAGAAATGGCCTGAAAGATCAGAATTAAATGAATGAACCAAGCTTTATATGCTACATATTATTGAAGTTCATATTAGCGGGGTGGAGGGAGGTGATTTTCAAAAGTTGGATTGCTTGAGAGTTTGTTCAGCCCTGTTCAGAATTTTTTTTTTTCCTTATAAGAACTGTTCAGAATATAATTGATGTATCTTCCTAGGAAATTCCTCATATTGCAAAGTTTCTAGCTCGTTTGAGGTTGCCTATTTTCCAAGAATTTGAATTCTATGATTTACTGCTCCAAATCTAATTACTGTTGTTCCCTTGGACTGTTTAAGATTAAGTTTATATGCAAATTGCCGAACTTTCAAAAAAAAATAAAAAATCTGTTTCAAATTACTGCACTAACTATTTGTTTTTGGAGGTTTTTACCCTTCAAAGAAGTTTCAGTGTTCATGAATAAGACAAAGTGAAACCAAAGAATAATGGAGAAATATCAGAAAAGCTTCATCGTTGAGAACTTGATATTCATCTTCATCTTTTTTTCTAGTTATATTTATCTCTAATTTGGAATTGGCAATTGTCTCAAAGGCAAGCAGCCTATTTTCCAGAAATCTAAAACAAACTGCTTACCGACCTCAAATCTTATCTATCCCAAATTCCCGATCCTATTTCAACTAAGAACTATTGGACCTCCCTTATACGTCCTCAAACACTGAAGCAGTAAGTTGTTCTCTAGATAATCCTGCTTAAACAGCCATTTCACCAGATTATGTGGGAAGCACAATTCTGCATTTCTCTAACCAGCTGACAGCAGATCTGCCATTACTGCAAAAATTCCGGCACTATTGGAAGGCCTTAGGGATGGTGTGGCTATGGAATTTATTGTTTCTGTATTGAGGGTGACTCCACAAGTTGTGGTTGATTGCAAGAGACCAAGAAGAGGATCAAAGCCTATAGTTAATATGCGAGAGAGATTGTTGATTTCATGGCTGTATAGTGGAGTAGATGGATCCCTAAGTCTGTCAATGGTCAAGCTAAAGGAGTGCCTAAAAGGCTAAAACCTAGGCAAGTGAGGAGTTATCTTTATCCTCTCCGGGAATTAAAGATTTTCGCCTAGGATGTTGGTTATTTATGTTTTCCTTTTCTGTTCAAGTGACTCTTGTTTGTTTTACTGGGGTTCAAGGAGTCCACATTCTTCTTTGACTTCCCACTCTTCCCTCCACTATATTTAGTTTTTTGGTTCTGGTTTCTAGTCCCCCTAAAAAAAAAAAGCGAAAAGATGCAATATAAAGAAAGATACTAAATGCATGAGCATTGTCCCGTATGAGGAAGATAAATAGATAAAAATGGGCAATGAATGTGAAGATTGTATGCATTCCCCTTCGCAAACAAAAATATACTCCTTGCCATATCTGGTTACTGGAAGGATAAGCAGAGTACAGTTAGCCACGCTTTAGACATGTTGTCTCTGGCTGCACTGTACAGCTGCTATGGAATCAATAAAGATAAACTAATTTTCCCACCTATGCACAACAATTCCATAACATTTTTTTACCTTGTTGGATGGGGTAGGGGTTTGCCGTAAGCACCAGGACATAGGATAGGAAAATCATTTTTGGTGTTTTCATTACCCTCACTTCAAGAGCTAAATGGGAAACAGATCATTTGAAATTAGACATTTGTTCCTTTGTAATCCTCTCAGGCCACCAAACACTGGAATAAGGTTATTTTTCACAGGACCATAAATCCTTCATTGTGAATGCAATCATCTTCATCAATGAAACACAGCCTTATCCACATGCACCTCTAAGCAAAAAAAGAGCAAGCTATTAAGTTAAGGAGCATCCTCGGTAATGTTCAAATCCCCGCCATTAGCCCTGCTGGTATTTTTAGATTTGTAGATGCAGCAACAGAACTTCATAATCTCATATGACGTGTCTTCAAGGCAGCATATGGACTACTCACAGTGAGCTCAGTTTGTTTAAAACAGTCATATAATGTGTCTAAATGTAAACGCTTCCAAAAAGTAAAAACATGATCTGTAGGGTTACCTTGATGTAAGGGTGGAAAACAGAAGGCGAATGTGAGGTTAAGACTAATCTTGTAAATATAAGAGCCTCAATCTTCAAATTTGAGGTAGAGGATTTGTCCTGGGAAAATTAGCAGGAATAAAAGGGAAATCACAACATAAGCATCACCAACAAAAATTAGAATTTTCTACGTACAATTACAACATGAAAAGTATATTACGTACACACAGTGCTTTTTCAATCCCTGGAATAAGAGACCCAATGTGGTCAGCAAGGCAGTCAGGCAAGACAACCACAAGCTCTTTCAGAACTGAAAAGGCACCAACCTGCAGAGAAAAGAAGAGAGAGATTGTGGAAGCTCAAATACTAATATCAAAAAATTAAAAAATTCACTGAATTTCTACCTTCGTCTTGATAGACTTCTCACGTAGCTGTCTATTTATAGATCTAACAACTTTGGGTACTTCTTGCTCCAATACCCATCTGGGACTGCAAGACATGCCAGTAACTTAGCATTGCAATTTACCAATCAATATCATACTAAATAAAACTGCTGATCAGGAAATGGTCTGCCCACAAGCAAGCACTCAAAAAGAGACCAGCTCCATGTATTTAAAGTGACCACTGGTTTAACAACATTATCTCCAAGATAAGGAGAACCTGTACCTGATTAAGGGAGACTAGAATCGCAGTGTCCATTTCACTTGATGTACCCATATGTCCATCTCAAGCATAACTATATATTATTGATCCAATGCTCTATATATTTTCAAGCTAAAAAAATGCCGACATAAGAAAGTTCACTTAACGTCCCTCACAGAAAGCATCTTATACATCGTTGAAATGCCATCATAGTACAGAAGAAGACACAACAATGTGAATAGATCATCTTAACCACTAACATACACAGCAAAGCTAATCACCATATAATGAATGACAATTTAAAACAGGAAACCGGATAGGGAACTCAACATTGGCATGTCAATAAACATAAGACAGGGATAAACTTGCCTTGATTCATTTACGTCAACCTGCCCTTTTGTGACGTTTCCTGTTTGACGCAGTAGCTCAATGAATGTATTGAATACATCCATCTGCAGCATAACAAATCAGTGATCAATCATGCAAGGGCTCCTAATGAATACTACTGGCACCATCTCAGATTTACCTTGACATTTTCTTCCCTTTCTTTAAATCTATCAATCAACTTTGGACAAGCCTGCACAATAAATGATTTGCATACTTTATCCATCTCATAAAATATTATATTTTAATCATCTACATCGTACATAATGCTATAAATGAAACCTATTTTTCTTGTAAAACAGCATGAAAAAAGCAGAATTATTAGTATGTCAGAATAGTGAGAGAAATCAGACAGCATTATGCCTTTACATAATCATCCCACTTCCCTGTTCAAGATATAATCACACTAGAACAATATCTAAATGACAACTACAGCAGCCTGGTGTGAAGAACTTCATATAACAGCACTTTCAAGTACAAAGAATTAGATCAAGAGAAAACTAAGAATGCAGAATAAAATCTCTCTTGCAAAATATACCTCCTCATACAGCTTTGAGAGCATCTCAGGACGAGAAACAATTAAGGCTGCTAAGCATTTGGCAGCAGCTCTTCGAACTTTCCAGCTCACATCCTCATCATCGGTGTATTCATTAGCACTTTCACTACAAGTTCATGAAATAATCAGAAATCAGTAAAAAGTGTCATTCATGAATGAATTATGAATTAGCAAACTCGGAAAAAAAGAACATACTCCTCCTCCTCCTCCTCTTGACTTTCATCATCAGTATCTTCCTCCATATTATCAGTAAAATTAGGATCATAACTAAGAAACTCCAGAGTAAGATGCAGAATTTCGTCACAGTAAAAAGAAATATCTCTAGGGCACCTAAGTAGAAAACTCTCCAGTGCCTGCAGTAAAAATCAACACAACACATATGCATGCATTGCAAATAGAGAACTATAGATTGGAAACCCAGAAGCATAAGATAATAACGGTTAAAATTAAAAAGACCACAAGAAAGAGGGCAGAGCTATAATACCTGCAAGCTGTACTCACGAAGCTCCTCATCATTCTCCGACGCACTTGTGCAGTAGTTAATTAAGAGTGGAACTGTGTCTCCAAGATGGGGACCGAAACGATAACCAACGGCGCGGCTAAAAACAGCAAAATTTCATGGTTTGTTACCAGGAGGCTTTTTCATCAAAACAACATAAATAAATAAGAACAATCAGAGCTTTGGAAGTTTCATAAAGTGGTGAAAATAATTGAGGAATTTTATTTCAGAAATACCCATAACGATTATCCTTCTAGTATAGGGTATTCCTTGGTATTAGTTCTTATTTTCTTGTTTTTCATTATACAAAATTGCATGCTTTTTATGCCGACATACTGAGATACTGGACTCCTTCAAACAAGAAGATGACAGAAAGACAGTAAAAAAGAGAGAATAAAAGAAAAGGCAAAAAAATAAAAGCAAGAGGAGGAGGACCAATCTAGAGGCCAAATACTAACTCAAATCAAAAGTCTCCTACAATTTTTACCACCCATTGTTGAGCATATAAACAAATTGTCATTCTACTAAATAGTTTTGGGGGGTGGGGGTGGGGGTGGGGTTTACAAATCGGAAAATTCATTATTATAAAAAGACACTTCCTTATTGCTAATTAACTGTTAATCATACAATAATTTGGATATCAGTTTGGGGGAGCCAGATAGAAAACAGTGGGGGTGTGAGGGGCTTAAAAACAAAAAGGCTTGCATTCTCCCCTTCCCCCATTCAGTGAGAGTCTCTCACTTCAGACACACTGAGGAAAGGTGATTTATGACATTCTGTTATTGTCTCAAAGCACATGGTCGGCACAGAGATAGAGTTTCATCTAGCTGCAGCATATTGTTTTATGGGCCCAGGCGGCTTGAAAGGGGGGCAATGGAAAAGTTGAAACTCTAATAGATGGAAAAATTAACTTTATGGAAGGGTATATCAGATGGGGAATTCCTTCAGATTCTGCAAACAGCTGATAGGCCGTTTGTCAAAACATCCAGCAAATCAAGCATAAGCAGGATTTAACCAAAGTATTAAAAGGAATGCCATTGGCACAAGAACCTTAGGGGAGGAAGCACAGAAGATACACAAATAAAACAATCAAAGAGGACAAGTATGCTTAAAATCTTACCTTAAAGCCCCTATCATCTGAATGTTTGTACGAATCATTTCAGGTTTGGCTCCCTTATTTTTCAAAAGCCGAACAACTTCAACTGTGGTCTTTGCCAACAAATCATCTGATAAGCTTGAAGCCAAAGAGGCTGAAAGGAAGAGAGAGTTAAATAAATCACAGTTTCATAACCATCCCAAAATTCCACCAATATAGACAGCTAGTCTCCAGGAAGACAAAACACTTGTTCACCATACTTGGTTACAGACAAGTAATCTCACCAATACATGAAACAGCCTTCTTTCTAACACTGGCTTGATTGGAACTCAGCTGAGGCAATAGAGCACCTAATAGCAGCTCATGATCTGATGCCATCAGGTTCCCAAATTTATGAAGAATATCACATAGAATATCGAGACATTCACATTTTACCTCAGTGCTCATTCCCTAGGGATAAAGCCAGAAAGGATCACCTCTTAAAAATTGGATAGAAATGCAAAAGTAATTAAACATGAAAATGAAAAGTCAATAGGGATTGGGAAATAAACATATTTTTACCATTAAAAAATGAGAAAGGGAAAAAAAGAAGATGCCAGCAATGTACAATAAAAAAAAATTGAAAACTTCTATTCTCTTCTTATTGTATGAGAGACCTTGGCAAATTGCTGAAATCTATAAACAAGCTGAATGAATGAGAATGGTGTGAAAAACAAAGAGGTGCAATCCACCAACACGATAAGAGTAAAAAGCAGCTGTAATTTATAATTATTTATCAGGTGAGACCTCTAGCAAAATCTTTATCAACAACCAAATTACATTAGACAAAAGAAGCTGCCTAGACAATCCACCCATGGAGTTTCCATGGAAATTTACAAAAAGTGGAATAAAAGATATTCTCATATTCACTCTTCCAAGAAATGTGCCGAATTGAATAAATTAAAATTCTGTTGTTTAATTGACAATTAATATTTCCATCATGTGATAAAATTAACTGAACAGTAAAATGAAAGTCATTTGTCCACATATTCTCAAACAAAAAGGGTGACATATTGTACCCACACACACAGCTCAATTTCTATATTGTTTTAACACTTACAAGCAGCATCCTCAACAGATGATTTTCAAAGTGTGTTCTTGATATTTTTCCAAATATTAGTCTGCTTCTAATCTATTTTTCAGGAAACAAATATACCACCACTGAACTGTCTGAATCAGCCCCATGGGAGAATCGATGAACCACAAATAGCAGACATATCATTTGCAGGTTGATTTAAATTGGGTAAAGGTAAACTAAGCTTTTATAGTGGGTTGATTTGAAACAGATAAATCACTTACATTTGAAAAACAATTCACTTTTACAGTGGGGTATCCATTGCAGAAAATTACCAGAGCCAAAAGTCACAGTAGTACTTCTTAAGTTCTTTTCTCAAATAACTCAGGCAAGAAACTACAGCTCAATTGTTATGGAAAACATCCCTAATGGCTACTCTTAGTGGTATACCCAAAAAGGCAGCCTTTTACTATTTAAAGTTCACAGCTACGTAGTGATCAAGCAGCTGAATCATGTACCATTGGTTTTTCCCAGGCCGAGAACAAATTCTTTATTCAGAGTTTTGTGAGTGGTTGAGATTACTTATTGCTTCTAATCCGCTATACAAATGATTGAATGAACTCAATTTCTCATATATGACTCCTACACATGCATATCACCCCATACTCATATTTCCTAGTAGTTCGTGAATGTAGCAACAGTGCATTCCTCATACCCTTGCCATATTTTCTACTCCACCAAACATTCTCATGAATCAGTAATAAAAATAAATATTGGTAACTCACAACGCCAGTTATCCCCTTTATCAACTTTGGAGAGACCGAAATAAGAACAGATTGTGCAACAGATGAGGTAGGGACTTCAGAGATAATTGTCTTCAAAGCTATGCTTGCAATGTCGCGATGCTGGTCTTTCCCATTAAGCAACTTATCACAGAGCTTATCAGCCATCCCCAAAACTTCTGCCTCGCGGATTTTCTTCACCAATGGAGCAAGACTGATGTCACATTAAAGCAACAATTAAGAACCAAGAAATGAGCAGTGTACTTACATCAAGCTACAGTGAAATTCAAGTGTAACTACCTCAAGCTACTGATCAACGAACTTCCCAGTGAGTTGTGAATTGATTAATGTTGCAATTATTTTCTTGTCATTACATATACTAAAATCCCCCGAACAGAATGTAACGAAACATTGAATGACAAATTGTGCAAAAAGAGACAATAGGCCACCAAGTGGGAACCCATCTGTGCTTTCAATTGAACATAACTAATAAAATCAGAAAATATAAGGGATGCACAATCACATAGAACGGAAGTTAACCAAACAGAATTAAACAAAATCAACAGCAAAGGATGGAATGATGTAGCCTTAAAGGAAACCATGAATCGACTTTCATCTATACCATTGAAATACGGTCCACACTCCACATTATAAACTTTGTTTTTCTGTACACAGCCTCCCAGTTTCAGCAAAAAAAAAATGTTCTCCTCGACTTTAAAATTAAATAGAACTCAACTCACTCAAGAAAGCCTCCTCTTAATTGCTCAGGATTGGAAATACACAAATTGTATTTCCCAATTTCATCGCAATATTTTAATGCATCTTGCGGCAAATGAATGAGGTATACAGTGAACAGCTTTTCCTAAAATAGAACTTATGTTAGATCGAAATATAAAAATAGTTCCTCCTTTGATTTGATCCTGAAGCCCTGAATTCTGTTATTTATCCATTCCTCCTTTTTCCATACCACTATTGGTGACCGGATATAACTCAATTCAACTCATTAAAAGCCTTATTTCAACATTTTGAGATAAGCTCCATGAATCTTGTTTCACCATTGCACTTTATCAAAGGTCATACCGATGTAGGACAGCCATGCGAAATCAAATTTGGGACTGTTTAGAGACTGTGAACAGTAATATTGGCTAGAAATCACTCCTAGGGTTCCTTAGGCATCACACCTAGGGGTTAGAATTGCATCACACAACTCAAGAAGCACATTATTACTGAAATTTCTCTCTTTTATTAAAACTATCACTAACTATATATAAAGTTCTAAGTACTCCTAATCCCAAAATATTAGGATTCCAAAATCTCTAAAACTCCAAAACCTCTAGATCACTAAACATTAGAAGACTAAAACTAAAACAAACTAGAACTAAAACTCTAGCATATCCAATACTAGAGTTTGACCAATTCCAAAAATTCTAGAAATTACAAAAATAACCTTGAGTCTAAAAACTATTAAAAGGACATATAAAATACTAATATTAGCAAATTGACTGAAACTAACTTAAAATAAGACTCAAAATACAATAATGCAAGGTTCCATATGGATCTTTGTCTTAATGGAAAATCAATTCCATTATTTTTCACATCTTCAAACTTGCATTTCCTTGAGCATCTTATGGATTGCATCATTCTCGAAAAAATTCGAACTCGAGTTTTAAAGTATTGCAGTATGAGAGTCCACAAGTTTTGAATTTGTATCCTCCTTTTCTTGATGAATAAGGAAATAAAGAAAAATTGGAGATCAATCTTCTCAATTTGGTCGTTAAACTTCTCTAGAATCATAAAATCAATTGGTGGAGCAAAGTGGATAGAAAGAAGCATTGATGACTCTTCATGCTCACTTAGATCCTTGGAAGATGCAAACAAATCAAGCTCTCTGGATATCGTTGTTGCTAGTCGAAAGTCATGAATGGGAACAATTTCACCGAGCAACTCATTTGGTACTATTTCAGAGCTTTTAGATAGTAACTTATTCATCTATAAAGAAAAATCTGATTCAATACTAGTTGCTGGTTTTTCCATCTTGTTAGGCTCCACAACAAAAAAAATTGTTTGGATATTCACTTTTTACCTTGGTCTCTGGACAACTAAATAGTGGAGTTGCTTGGGATTGTGTTGGTTCTTCTACTTGATCTCCTCCCTCATGAATTATTGGGTCCCTTGTTGCTTTGGACTGCTTTTGATGCACCTTCTCTAGTTACACATTAGAATACAAATAACTTTGAGTTTTAGCCCTTGGGGAAAAAAAACCCTTGATGTACATGCTTGGTAAAGAAAATATAGGTACATCTTCGTACCAAGTGCCACTTGAAATGCATACTCTATGTTGTATAGTAGCAGCCCAAATAATTCTGCCTTTATATTTCGACTTTGCAACATCAATTCTTCAAATCTTTTAATATACTCTTTTATAGATAGGTTGCCTTGTTGTAGCTCGTCAAGTTGTTTGCAAAACTTGCCATAATAATATGAAGGCACATACTTCTCCTAAAGTTTAGCTTTCATATCTCGTCATGTGTTGATTCAGAGCAATCCCAATCTTCTTGAATATCCTTCAACACCAACCTACCAAATTTTTGTCAAGCCTACAGGTTTTATCTTGGCAAACCTTATTCTCCGCTCGTCCAAAAAATTATACTTGATAAAATATTCCTCAATAGAAATAAGTCAACACGAAATTATTGTAATATCATTCTTTCCATTAATCTTGTATCTCCATCCTCATATGTCAATAGTTAAGTTGTACAACATAGGATTTTTCGGCTCTGATACCAAATTGATATAGGACAACTATACGAAATCAAATTGGGGTGGTTTAGGGACTGTGAACAGTAATAGGACTTTGAACAGCTATGAAGCACAAATACTTCAAAAAGGTCATAGTGTCGATATCGGATACTTTCTGAATACAAATACGCATCTGATACAGCCGAATACATATCCAATACGGCTGAAAAATATCCTAGAATTTTTTTTTAAAAATATTGAATTTCGGATACGTTAGGATATGCACGGGGATACGTCGAGATATTACTTAAATTTTTAAAAAAGAACAAGGGTACCGGCGCAAATATGTTGGGCCCTTGCAAAAAAAAAAAAAAGAAAAACCCTAACCCTTAATTCGACAAAACCCCCCTCACTAAGTCAATAGCCTGTGAAGCTTTGACTCTCCTCTCTGTTGTCTAGTGTCTTGGGATTATCGGGTAAGCTCCCTCCTCTCTTTCTCCTCTATTTTGTCTTTTACCAGTGATTAACACTTTTTTTGCAATTAGGATTTGCAAAACAAACTTTGGGACCTTGAATTAGGGTGTGCTTTGAAGCTTTGACTCTCCTCTCTGTTGTCTAGTGTCCTGGTATCATCAGGTAAGCTCTCTCCTCTCTCTCTCTAGGCCTCTCTCTCCTCTATTTTGCCTTTTACCAGATATTAACACTTTTTTTAAATTAAGATTTGCAAAACAAACTTTGGGGCCTTGAATTAGGGTGTGCAATTAGGAGTTTTTTTTTTTTCGAGTAGTCTAGAGAACAAATTACACATTTAGGCATATAGCTGATCAACATCACTAATAAATTTACACAATAATGTACATAAGCAGTTGGCACACTACACATAGTCTTTTTTTTTTTTTTGTGAGCAGTCTAGAGAACAAATTAAACATACAGCTGATCAACACAATCGCTTTGAACTGCTGTTACTACTTGCAAATATTTTTTTGATTGTGTTGGTTGTTGGGTGTTGAATTTTCTTGGATACTCCGTTGATAAATGTGTGATTGGGTTTGTTGTTTGGTGTTGAATTTTTTTCATTGTGTTGGTTTTGAGTGTTGAATTTTTCTTAGCTGATAGATGTGTGATTCACTTTATAAATCATAATTATTACATTAAATATAATAATAAAATTTAAAAATATATATATTACGGACGTATCCTAACCGTACCCGTATCCCTTTTTTTAGGTTTTATCGTATCGCTGTATCTGTTGCTTTCCTTAGACATCACACTTAGGGGTTAGAATTGCATCACATAACCAAGAAGCACATAATTACTTAAATTTCTAAAATTTCTCTCTCTATTATATGAAAAATATCACTAACTATATATAGAATTCTAAATACTCCCAAGTCCTAATCCCAAAAAATTAGGATTTCAACGTCTCGAGGACTCCAAAAACTCTAAATCACTAAACATTAGAAGACTAAAACAAACTAGAACTAAGACTCTAAATTCTAACATATCCAATACTAAAGTTGATGATCCACAGATCAGACTATGACCCATTCCAAAAATTCTAGAAATTACAAAAATACCCTTGAGTCTAAAAACTATTAAAATGACATATAAAATATTAATACTAGTAAATTAACTGAAATTAAGTTAAAATAGAACTCAAAATACAATAATACAAAGTTTCATATGATCTTTGTCAGGACAGAAAGCCAATTTCATTGTTTTTCACATAATCAAACTTGTGTTTCCTTGAGTATATTATGGATTGCATCACATACTTTACGTTAAACATACATTATCTTATCTTTTTTTAGTATTTCATTCCAAGTTAATTTTTTAGTCTACCTCCACCCTTAAATTCCAATCAATGACTATCACAGCAGTCTTTCTCACCGATGCATTGGCAGGCCATTTATAACTATGTTCAAACCATCTAAGTTGATTCTCTCTTCATTTATCTCTTTTATATGTCCTATCTTTACTTTTTTTTTTACGGATATTTTCATTGACTTTAGCTAATATAGCAATAAAAGCTATGATTGTCAATCGAGTAGATGATTTTGGGGTAGCTCCAGGGAATTCGGGTTGTTTTACTCTCTTTCTAGCATAACACTTATGAACCATTTTTGCTTGTGCTAGTGTCCCCTAAAAGTCTTGGGAAAAACAATCTTCACAGTATACGACCAACGCCCATCCCTAAAGTCTTACACTAGGATCTAAGTCCTTCAAATACTTAAGAAACTAAAGCAGTCTTACAAGTAAACTGGAAAAAAACCATCTCATTTTAAATGATTGCACAACTCAAATGCAAAAGTATTGTGTTAAAGATGTTACTTCCCCTAAAATTCTTGTGTTCATTGTTGCAGCTTCATTCTTAGTCGTTTTTGAACCTTTAACCATACATAGCTAACAAAACATTATAACAGTACCTAAGAAATGGTGTATACAATCATTGTGTAACAGAAACATTGGATTCAATAATAAAAACTATGACCCAAAAAAAACAGCAATGACTAATAAAAGAACTTCTAAACTAACAAATCATGCAATGAAGGGAGACAGCCAATGACCGAAAAGCAGCACAAAAAAATAAAATAGCTCCTAAAGAAGTTTCACAATTAGATAACATGGAGGAAAGGGAATCAGAAGAAAAGGCCCCACCACTTTACAGCTAACCCAGAAACATCACCAGCTGCATCATCAAGCTGCTGAATTATAATATTCGACAACTTCGACTCAAGATCGGTATCCAGTTTAAACCCCTCTTTGTTCAACTCATTCAGCAAATCAGAGGTTGCCATATATCTGTAATCCTTATCCTTCCCCGTCATCTGCACAATGAACTCATAATTCAACATGCAATGAAAACAATCACCCTCCAGAACAAAATAAGAACAATTAAGGAGAAAGGACTTTCAACGTGACCAGTTCATTACCATAATTTACTAATGTTGTACCTTTTCAATAATACCAGTTATGGTTAAATTGGCCATCTCGAGGAAATACTAGGAAATAGCTTCCTGCTTAGAATTCACCAGAGGGAAGCACTTTGTTACATCAATATCTGAGCAAGAGAAAAAAAAATAAAAATTAAATTAAAAAAAGTCGATGAGAACAATATTTACAATCAATTATTTCTAACCACCACAGCGTTCATTGAAAATAAAATTTCGTTACAAAAATGAGGAGACAAGAAAGGCCAATTGCAACAGTGAAATGCAATCTTTGTCATGTAGATTAGATGTCATTAGTGATGAAGTAAGGCTTTCTTCAATTTACATTGGTAGAAAGATGGAAAAATGCATGTCACCACATTATGCAGAAATGTACCTCCAAAGCATCAAGGACTGAACCCCTAGTTCCCCTGAAAAGATAAGCAAACCACAAACAAATATATGGGCATAACAATGCAAGACTTCACTATAAATCAAGCCCAAAAAATAATATTCTCTGGTCCATCCAACTAAAAATCAGTAAAGTACACACCAAAAAAGCAATCCATTAAAGTGCATTTCCAACACCCAAAAAAAAACTAATAATATCCGACTTAATAGCCTAGCCTAAATACAATTACTTATTTGACCATCTGATAGAAAAAAATTTCAAAAACCCTAGACAGTCCATTGATACAAATGGAAAAACAAATCACAACAGAACAAAATTTAGTTAGATTACAAAGCAAAACCCTAGACGACACATTGGAACAATCTAACTAACAGCATGAATTGAACACAGGATTAAAGACATCGGATAGGAAATAGAGATTACCCGGGAGATACTATAGCAATCGACAACGCGCTTTCTATCTTTCTCTCTCTATCTCATTCAGATGTTCGATCTGTTATTCTTCTTAAACCCTACGTATGGGTATGAATCGAAAGAAAAAGCCAGAGGCGTGAGCAACTTTTAAGAAGCTCTCTCGGTCTCTATGAGCAGTCTGTGGACTGGGAGTTCTACATACAATACAACGACTCTCAACTCTTTGGCCACGCTGTTTTAAGAGTCACTTACTCAGACCGAGTGGATGGATTGAGTGGTTAATTCGGATTTAATTTATTTTTTGAAAATTTAAATTGAATTTTAGTTGAATTTGGATTTAGAGTAATGTTATTTGGATTTAATCCAAATCATTCGACCATGTATTGTCAATAATTTATTTTTTGAACTTGGATTAAACTTTAATTCCAAAATTTCCATAATTTCAACTTGGATTTCATTCTCGAGTATATAATTTTAGATAATATTTAAGTAAGTTAAAATTTAACTCAAGTTAAAATTAAGTTCAATGGTCTTGTTATGCAATTCGAGAAATCTATTACCAAAATACTGCACTTTTCAAACAAATTTACTAAAATACGACAGTTTTGCACTTATTTACTAAATTACAGTTTGACGACGCATCCAAAACAGAACAAATGAAGGGTCAAACTCCAAAGACCCGTTCAGGCGCAGGAGTTGGATTCAATAATTCCGCTTTTAATAGAAAGCGGATTCAATAACCCCGCTTTTGTTAAAAAAGCAGATTCAACAACCCCGCTTTTATGAGAAAATAAAATTTTTGGCCAATGAGAAAAACGTGTTTTATAAACATGCTTTTTATGTTTTTTGTGAAAAACGTGTTTATTAAACTCGCTTGTCACGGTCTTCGACTTTCACTGCTCTGTTGGTGACGACTTCCATGGATTCTTTTCCAGTGAACCTTAGCCAATAATGGGTCGGTTTGAAAGCTATTATATAGAGGGTTTTTCTGTTCTTTTGAGAACAAAGAAGACAACTCTTCCTCTTCCCACAACAAATCATGTTCTTGCAACAATGGAGATTTGGGGCTTATACAGTCACTGTAATAGCTCTCTTCTTCTTCTTCTTCCTCAGAACCATTCTCTCTCACTTCCTCCCAATGTTCTTCTTCACAATACAAAGCATCCCAAGAGCAGTGAAGGGTTTTGTTCTTGAGCCATCTTCTTCAAAAAGCACCAAACACTAGTGCAAAACAACGTTGAACAACCACCACCACCGTGAATCAACCAAACCCAGCACTATGAAGCACCAAACACTTCCACCACCCAACCCAATTGTGTTGATCGATCAAATCATGGTTGGTTTTGAAAGATTTTGAGGGTTTTTAGAGATGAATTTTAGTAAAGAATGAGGAAAAATGGCATAGAGGATTGTAAGCGAGGGAGACCAATAGAAAGCGTATTTAATAAATACGCTTTCTTCAATGTCCACATTTTTTTTTTTTAAAAAAGGGGTCAAAAGCGGGGTTGTTGAATCCACTTTTTAACAAAAGCGGGGTTATTGAATCCGCTTTTTATTAAAAACGGAATTATTGAATCCGTTTTCAAAAATTGTCGTAGTTTGGTAAATAAATTCAAAAGTGCTGTATTTTGGTAAATTTGTTTGAAAAGTGCAATACTTTGGTAAATTTGTTTGAAAAGTGCAATACTTTGGTAATAGGTTTTCAATTCGAGCTACAATTGAAGTTGACTTGGGTTTAACTTCGGTTGCAGCCAAATTCATTAATCCAAATTAGGTTTAAATTGAGTTTCAAAAATTCAGACGTAGTCATGGTAGAATTTAAAGACGATTGAAACTTTTTTGGCTTACAAACCCAAGGGGTAGTCTAGTCGAAATAAGAATGAGCCATAAATTGAGACATCGTAAGTTTGAAATTAGCAAATCATTTTGAGTTAAATCATGAGGAATATGCCTCTCATGAATTTTCTAGTGTCAGTGTGGATAGCCTGATTTTGACTGAACTATAAATGACATTAATCGAAATGCTCGTAAGCTAGTCGGGACACTAAGATTTTCGTTGTTTCAGGATAAAAATGCCCCAAAATAAGATTTTTTTTTAAAAAAAATTATATCACTTAAAATTCAAAAATGCTGGTTTTAAAAAATCGTCTGGTCCACCAATTTTCTCTAAAATTGGCCGATTTTGCGGTTTATAGACGATTTTGTTGTGCAAATGATTTAATTAATAAATTGAACTGATTTAAGGCCCTGTTTATCGGTTCACTAAGTTGAACTGTCGGTCCATTATGTTCTTATAACGAACCTGATTGGAAATATTTTTTATGGAGAGAGTAATTGAGAATAATAAAACTTATGAAACGAAAAAAAATCCTTGTTTAAATTGGGGCATTGCATTGTTTTATAGTCATTTCAAAATTATTGGTGAATCATTGCCTACTGTATTTCTAGAATTACCAAATTCATAGTGAGCTTTTTGGGAGATAATATCATTATTTTTAAATCAACCGATAATTAATTAATCACACATTTTTTGGACTCATGTTATAGCATAAACAAAGAATTTTAGTTGTAATAATTTCTCTTGGAAGCCCAAGTTTAGAATCCTAGGGCACATTTGCTTGGGATTAATGGATAAAATTCGATTAAATTAATCTATTTGTCATTTCATACAAAGATTAGACCAAGTCACAATTTTCGATATTAAAGATCTATATAATAAAATATATAAAAAGTTGAATTGTATTCCCTATACATTTCTCTCCTCCCCAAACCATCACATCACTCATTTTTATTACATGTTCAATCATTTAATATTTGATTAATTTGTAGTTTAACATAATTTTGATTTCAGATATATAATATACATGATAATATACATATAATAAGAAAATTTTATCAAATTACGTATTTTTGAGAAATTTTGTCAATATTTATAAAAAAATAATAGGTAAAAATAAGTTTGGAATGATGTTATCAAATAAATGAAAGAAAGAAAGAAAAATTATTATTTAATATAGTAAGATCGATTTTTTGGAACTCAAATTTTATGTTCTATCATGCCTTTAGGCACGAGGTATGACTAGTATTTTAATACTAGCCCAATGTTAAAGTGTCATCTAATAATATTTCTAACAGATTATGTAAAACTCCAAAACAACTAAAATTTAGCTAATTAAAAACAAAAATTATACTCCAACAAAATATGTTCACGTGCTTGAAAATAATTTTTTACTACAGTGATACTCTAAATATAGAACATCATCATTGTAGTAACTTGTATAAATATTTTATAATTTTGTCTCTCTCCTATGTTATTTCTCACTTCTCTTGTTTACTATTTGTCTTTCCCTCCATTCTCTCTATCTCTCTCTTCCTCCAATAGTCCAAACAAAGGTACAAAATATATGAAATAATATTTAATAGAAGTAGTTAAAATATAGAAAATTTGTTTTATTGGGACATAGAAAGAGGACATAAAATAGGGACTTAATGATATGGCATCTAAATTGGATTTGCCACATCATTAAAATTTCTCCAACTAGTTTAATCCTATTTTTACTCTTCCTTATCTCACTCCTCTTGATCTCCAACGTTGGTTGGTCTCCTCCTACCATTACCTTGATTTTGTCTTCTACCAAACAGCAACAGAGTCCTCTCTCCATTTAAGACACTCTTCGTCTTAGCACTCAAGGAACCCAATCAATACCAATACATTGTCTTTGAACCTGCAGTGATCTAGATAGATGCTGAAAACCAAGTCGCCATGAATCTACATCCACATCTTTAGCGGTTCATTCAAGGAACCCAATTAATACCAACACACCGTCTTTGGCAACTCACCCCATTCAGTGAAGAAAAGAATTTTTATGTGTAACAGAATTATCTCAGGCCAGAGAACTAAGAGACGTCTCTCTCTCTAGCTTCAATTGATGGACACAAATTAAACAAGCCTATTTTTACAATTTACAAGATCAAGCCATGGAATAAGAACTTTGATTGACTTTGATTTTTGAGGGTTTTGCCAAAGGCATTTAATTTTGATCACAATAAACAAGATTTTTTTGGGTTAAATTGTACCAGTTTTTTGAAATGGTGAAAATATGTCAGTGCAATCTCCCATTTGGGCCTTCACTTTCCTTGGTCCTCATCACATGTTCTTTCATATTTCCTACGGTTTTATGCACAAGTTTTGTTTATTTAAAAAGGTAAGTGATGCTCTTTTTTATCGAAATTTCTCAAGAAATGTAGATTTCTTGTCTTACTTCATCCCGATTCTCAATCAAAACTTCACTTGTTTTGCTTGGAAATGGTTGTATGTAGTCCTTGGATTTGAGTTAATTGATTTGGAGATTTTTGCCGTTAAAAATTGTATGCAATCAGCTTTACAGAATTATACATGTAAGAATTGAGAACAATTCAGAGATATACGTGTGAAAACAAAATTAGGTTGCTACTGTTTTTTTAAAATTATGTTATTTTATTTTCCATGTTTGAACTTGTAATATGTATGATCCACTTAACTTTGAATGAGCACTTTGTTTAGAGACAAGATGGGAACCAATTTCGACAAAAAATAACAACTATTACATTCCAAATTGTACAATAATTTATTCAATTCACATACACTACAAAGCTACTTAGATTCATTTGGTTTGTACTTCCATAATCTATTCAATCCCCATACACTACAAAGCTACTTGGATTCGTTTTGTTTGTACTTCCATAACAACAATACAAAACTTTAAGGAGAAAAATATTTCCTGCCCAAAGGCAGATAACCAAACCATATGAGGACAAGTAGGGGGGTGTCAAAAGTGCAGGTTAAACGGGTGACAGGTGAAAAACATGTAAACCCGTACACGACACATTTAATAAATCGGTAAAAAATTGAAACACGAGCACGAACCGTTTAATAAATGAGTAACAAATATGACTCGTTTAACACATCTAATTTTAAATGAGTCGGGTTGGGTTGGGTCAGGTTAACACAGTAAACAATTCGTTTGACTCATTTACTTGTTTACCACCCATTTGATCCATTTAACACGGTAAACCACCCGTTTAACCATTCATCTGTTTATTTAAAAATATTATGTAACTTTATAAAACTAACAAACTAACACAATAAATGTGATATTTAGAGTTATCATACCACACCATATTACAAAGTACAAACTACAATCCAAAATATCTAAATTCCACCAACAACCATATTACAAATCATAAATACAATCTAAAATAACAATCATATTACAAACCACAATCTCAAACGAGAAGAACTCACCATCCTCAAGAGAGTATTTTTAAGGTTAAGTTGATTCTTCAACAACTCAACAAAACAATCATTACTAGAAGTATTCTCCAAAGTCAAAGAAAATAATTTTCTTTCAATTCCTCAATCAGTAAAAAATGTATAAATTTTATCAGACAAGGCAATACCAGTATGGAGAGGGGGCATGAGACAAAAGTTTAAAAAAAATTCTGTAACTTCCAATCTAGATCAACGTAATGGGTTGTCAGAGAAACATATCCATTAGTCGATATAGAAGTCCACAAATCAGATGTCAAACAAATTCTTTCAGGAAGGGAACCGACACAATTTTAAGTTTTTCTTTCTCTCTCTTAAACTTTTTTAACACATCTGACTTTGCAGTATTCCTAGAAGGCATCTTGATATTCTCACAAGCATACTTGAACATTGCTCTAATACCCTCATATTGGACAAATCGAAATGGTAAATCATGCTTAAGTATTACCTCAACCGCTAACTCATGAAACTTTTCAAGATCCAATTTTGTGGATCACATTATCATAGATCCTTGACCTTAACTTAAAAGTAATTGTCCAATATCTCTGGTGTCTTTTTTTACACATTTTTCCATATGAGTATGCATGTTACCAATTCCATGACTAGAATCACATACATATTTGATACCACAAATATTACATGTAGCACGCTTCTTGACGTCTGAATATTTTTCATTTAATTATGTAAAGTATTTTCATGCTATTGAAGTCTTTTGTCTCTTACGATTAGATTTACCTTTTTCTGTAGTTGTACTAGTTGATGTTTGTGTTGTTGGAGCTGCAACTACATTAGATTCATGTCCAACTTGATCTTCTTCATCAAAAATTATAATATTGTGTTCGAAAGAATCCATCTGTTTAAGGCAAAAAAATAAAGTTAAATTGATATCACCCCCAACAACCACTGCATACAGATCTTGTAAACAATCACTATATACCATGAAGATGTAAAGAGGTCTGAAAGACAATAATTAGAATAAAGCCACCTAAACAAAGAGGTAAGAGACATTAATGATTGTTTTTGACAAGAATTGCACATTAATGATTCATAGAGGTCAGAGTCATGGTTACAAAAATCAAATTACTACTCTGGAAAGTGCATACAGATAGAATAAATACATAAAAAGAAGCACAAAAATCTGCCTCCATATGTGTAAAACAAAAAAAAATCAAAATTTAAACGTTTATAAGCGAGTTCACATGTCTCACCACCTACTAGTCATGGTTACAAAATGTAAATGTTTATTAAATGGGTTAACCCGTTAAGGTCTCACCCAAACCCATTTAATCCGTGTCGATTCATATCTGTTAATCGTGTCGTGTTGGATTTTGACAAGCCTAGCGACAAGGCAGTAAAGAAGAATAACAATCACTAATTTTAACCAAGTATTACACAAAAAAAAAAGAAAAAACCCAAACAACACTAGTCTTATATAAGCACTTTTCAGCCCACTTCTTTAACTTCTGTGACAACATTACAAACCATTGGATGGACAAGCACATGCATAATTTCATACAATCTTCTCATTTCTAGACCTGTCATACAAAAAAAAATTCAATCAAATAAAAGTCAAAATTAAAACATAAAAAGTTGCACTTAACACTTTAAAAATACCTAGTCATGCTTACATGCTATTTGTTTGGCCAAGCATCTCAACTATTTCTCTTTACTGAAGCTAGAATTAGGTAAATCTTGAATACCATATTTATCTTGATATTGTTTATTCTAAGAAATCAAAAAATAAAAACCATAAGTTGAACATCAAAAATACAAGTAAGACTTTTGAACAAAACATAAAGTACTTACCAAGATATTATTTTCAAGAAATTTTGGATGAGTTATGTTTTCCATTGCATATCCTCCATATGATTGGTTTAGATTACCCCTTTAAGTGACCCCCCACAATAAGGTCATAATTGCCTATCATAAAGCATACAAAACTAAATAAATAATAACCCAAAATGTTGATAGAGTGTTATTAAGTAAATTTTTCATGACTCACATTACTAAAGGGCAACATAGGATCCAATGGAAGGTATTGTTCATCCCCCACACAAACATTGGTACTTTGTGGGATTTATGAATCCTACAATTGTTTAGAGTTAAAAACAGTACAAGAATTTTAATAACTACAAACTTCCAATTTGTACTCAAGCAATGTTGTATAAAATAGGAGATTATATCCAGAACGATAACATTCAAGTCATACCCTCACCACAATGCTCTCTTGCATTCCAATTACATCAATTTTACTAGTAGGTGGACCATCAATATGACCAATGACACTGTCTTCTGTCATTTGACATTCCTAAAAAATAGAAAAATATTGGAAACATTTAATAAATATGACAAAACAAATTTGGCATACACAACTTATTTGTACCTTTTTCTCTCTTTCTTCATTGCTAAGATTTCCATGAGTTATCATCATTTTTTTCTTTTCATTTTTTTTCCTAACAATTTGTTCCATTTTAGACTGCTTCCTTTGAATAGTGGATGACCTTTGCTTCGAACTAATACCAAAGTGAGTATGCTCTGTGCCTCCTTTGATATAACATTAACAATACAACCAGAATTCCTACCAATAATCAAGTTTGGTGTTGGTTGATTAATTCCACAAGCACCTCCATTTTTTTGTAGGTTCTCCTTTAATATATGTATGAAGTTCATCACCTCCTTACACATTTTTTCATATTTTGCCGTCAAGTCTGCAAAGTCACTAAAAGCATTGCACATCTTATCATATCGTACTGCTTTAGGTGTAACACTCCAAATATCATAACTAATTTTAACTTTTGTGTGACATATTTTCACATCCTTCCTCCATCTCTTCATGATGTATTTCTTAGGAAGTAAGAAAATCTTCTTTCGTATTAATACTGCTATGGCATGCCTACACAATATTCCTCTAAATTCAAACATGCGACAATTGCACTTCACGTCACAATCATTTTCTTGGAACCAAACCTTAAAATTTACGCTCTTATTTTTGTCTTCAATAATGATATCCTCTGATACATTGTACTCAGAGATTGCACTATCCACTTTAACTGAAATCAAATCACAGTACATCTTCACTGTCAATTCATTTTGAAATTCTTTAAACTTTGAGATAGTGTACATATGCTGAACTTGTTATCCATGCCATAAAGGCTAATAGGGACCTGTGAATAAGACGATCTATAATCTTCATGGTTTTCCTTTTGTACCTTACTTTTCATTACATTCTCATATTGTTCCACAAATTACTTTATGGTAGTCTTAGGGTTGACAAACCTGTCAAAAAATGAATGCATGTTTTCACTTCGTTGGGTGGTAGACATTCTTGCCCAAAAACTATCTTTCACAAAGACCGATACCCATCAATGTCTCTCATTGTACAACTCATTCAACCAATCATTATTATGCAATTTATATTTCTCAATCATCTCATTCCAAATATCTTCAAATTCAAAATGAGCCAAGGAATTATAAACAACACTTTCCAAGGAAAACTTGATTGATTCATATTGCTTATAACCTTTCAACTTTTCGGGCAACTTCTTCATTATATGCCACAAACACCATCGATGGCTAGCATTAGGAAAGATAATCTCAATTGCTTTTTGCATAGCTTTGTCTTGGTCAGTAATAATTGCATTTGGAGCTTTTGAAGACATGCATAAAAGTCAATAACTAAGTAAACGTCTCTGTGGCCTCATTAGATATCAACCCACCACCAAGCAAAGTTGACTGTCCATGATGATTCACCCCTACAAAGGGAGCAAATAGCATGTCATACTTATTTGTTAAGTATGTTGTATCAAATGTAATGACATGTCATAAAATTGTTGTAAGCTTAGCCTTGCAATCTGTTTTTATGTTTGGATGCGGCTTAAAAGAATTCTTTGAAGTGCTTCGCGACTTGTCTAATCGAGAACATGCAACTGTCACATATTTCAACTTTCCGTCATCTCCTTTAATTGACGATATTATTTTCACTGGAACCCCAAATGCTTTCCATAGATTATGTAATAGTCAACCAACTCATCATAATTGTTAAACATCTTCCCAACTGTGGGCTCTTTTGCTTTTTCATCTACATTTACTATGTTATTCATTTCAACCCCTTCATTTTCTTCAATCATCTCCATATGTGAACAGCTACTAGAAGATTCTCCTTCTATCACTACAACATATAAAATAAAATGCTATTTTAGGGATGAATCTCACACACACGATTGCAAGAAAGAGGAAATCAAGATTTCAAGAATGCACAAACATGCGGCAAAGAAAAAAAAATTCTATTGAAGGAGCTAATGTTTTGCCACTACAATCCAACACTCAAAAGACATAAAACAATACTAACATAAAATAATTCTTAACATGACTCCAAATGAGAATAATAAACTAATCAGATTTCTAATCTAACAAAAGTGATTCACCGCCAAATAACTTCAACAAGACTAATAAGTCTTCATAGTTTCTAATAAACTCCCATAAGTCAAAGACTTCGAAATAATAAAAATTATTCTAAAAGTTTAATAATAAAAAAATAACTAATACTATAGATTGGTTTAATCTCAATCTCCAACATATAGTGGATCATCAATGTATTCTTATGCTTTAAATCCGAGAATCGAGAATTTACTGTAGACAGTGGTGGTTGGGTTCAAGGCGACCTGGTTTTCGACATCTATCTCGATCACTCTGCAGGTTCATATTTTTTGGCCATTGGACGTGATACCAGAAGAAGTAATTGGAGAGTTGAATGGAATGGGTCGCCAAAGACGCTGTATTGGTGTTGATTGACTTCCTTGAGTGCTAAGCCAAAGAGTGTCTAGAATGGAGAGGGGGCTCCGCTGCTGGCTAGTAGAAGACGGAATGAAGGTAACGACAGAAAGTGACCAACCAAAGTAGGAGACCAAGAGGAGTGAGATAATGAAGAATAAGAATAAGATTAAACTAGTTGGAGAAATTTTAATGATATGGCAAATCCAAATCAGATGTTATATCATTAAATCTCTATTTTATGTCCTCTTTCTATGTCCCAATAGCATTATTGTTAAAAAAAGTAATTAAAATATAAAAAATTTGTTAGAATGTGTATTGAAAAAGTGAGTAGTTAAAATATAAAAAACATACTTTTAAATAATTAAAATACAAAACCTTATTGGAGATAATATTAAAAAACACACGATTGATATTAATATCCAAAATGAAGAGTAATGCATTGATATATAATGCTTTTCTTTCTTTCTTTTTTTTCACCTGAATATCATTGTATCATACACTACTCCTACATCCAAACATGAGATTGATATTTAAAATAATGGATCCACAATTTGATTTAGTTGGAATAGAATAAAACAGTTGACCAATTATTACCATCACTATGATCTGAATTAGAATCAATTGTTTAATCTTATTTTATACTATACCCAAACCAAACATACCTATAAATTACTAATCCCTGAAGACCTCAGATCCCAACCAGCCTGATGAGGAGTGCATGATTATAAATGTCAAGCTTGTGTCAAATGCAGAGGATGACTATAGTACCGATTTTGTCAAGTCTAAGTTATTACTTTTTTGAAGTGTAAGTTAAAATTGCAAAAAACGTAATTACAGGCCGTCATAAAACCACCGAAAAATTATTTATATTCTTTGTGAAACCTCTCGAGAAATAATTTACAAGAAGAAAATTTTGATTAAAAAAAGAAATAAAAAAAGGGGAGACCTTGGAATCTGGCAACGAACCTGGTTGATTATAGATAGAAAATTTACATATGCCCAAAGAAAAAGTTTAAGCACCAAAAAGAAAAGAAAAAAAAAAAGTTACAAGCTGACGATTCGTGACGAAATTTCTAGTTCTCCCTCGGATGCTCCCTTGATCACCTGGCCTTCCTGAAACCCAAGGCAAATCCTTTAATCCAGTCATAAACAACTTGTAAAGTTAAGAAACAATAGTAGCATCATTAAGAAAATAAAGAAGTCATACAACAATTCCACAATATGCTCAGAAACCCTAGGAATACATATTAAGGTCCATGGGGTGTCTAATAAGCATATGATTCCATAGGTCAAACTTCCCAAGTTCTCCATGGGAGATGGGATTACAAGTTTCCAATATCACAACCTACTTGATTTTCAGCTTCCAACTCCAAATAAGGTGACGCTCTTAGGAATGCATTCCCTAAGTTGTATCTCAGCATTTGCACAAAGTAGCTACTATAAAATTTGAACCCGCCTTCCCACAACACGAGCAGTTACCATGACTTAAGTAATGCCCCGATATAAGCAATGGTTTTCAATGTTGCCAGTTGTCTTAATTTCATATATTTAGCCAAACCAGTTTGAACTGCCAATCTAGAATTTCAGTCATTCCATTTCCTTCATACAGAAGATTTCAAGTATTCATTCAGAAAGTTTTAGTAGATAATGTGTCAGTTAAATACAACTTCATTGTCAGCCAGGACCATTCAAAGGACAAAATAAAATCCACGAAGGCTTGGCTGACAAAGGGGTAAGGAAGTCCACCAAAACAAAAAATGAGATAACATACCGTCAGATCTCTTGATTGTGTTTGATAATGAAACTGCTCCAACGCACCATCCCCACGAAGAATTTTCGCCCCACATCCTGGTGTGTCCACTGATCCTACAGCCTCTTCATCAACCAAAACTGCATCTACAAAATCAGTTCCTGACTTGGCATCTGGAATCTGTACATAAAGTGCAAAATTATAATAAGAAATCATCATAAACCCAGATGCTTGGCACCAATCTCAACTTGCTAGATGGAAAGTGAAAAGGGTCACTATCATCACAACCAAAAATGCAAGGGAAGGGAGGAAAACCAAGGCTGAAGATAAAGTCAATGTTCTTGAGTCAAATAGGTGGACTGCCACTAACTAAACAATAACCTAGTCAGCTAATATTCTCAACATGGAAAAAAGGTCAGGTAGATCAACTGTTTCTCATGTCAAGTGAAAATAATGATGCCCCTCCATGATGTATGTTGCTTCAATATGAATGGTAACATGCTAGTAATTGCAAAGGCCAAAAGTGCTCAAACCAAAATCCTAAAAATTTAAATTGTGTTCCCATTATGAGGTCTCTATAAAAAATAATGCCCAATTCCACCTCGTCTTTTTTTTTTTTGAAAACTAATTATATACCTCAAACATGGCTTCTGTAAGAGTATTTTCTAATATGGCTCTTAGACCACGAGCACCGGTATTCTTTGCTATTGCTTTCTTTGCAATTAATCTCAGTGCACTCTTTGTAAAATGTAACCGGACCTGCGAATATAAATGAAAACATCAACAAACAAAAAGCTTCCAAATTTGCACTGAATGCTCAATATTTGCAAAAGAGAAGAAAAAGAGAGCAATTTTTACTGGCCAGGAGATGGTGTGAATCAAAAGCTTACATTGTTCATGCTGAACATTCTCTTGTATTGCTTACCAAGAGCATTTCTGGGCTCTGTTAGGACCTATGGTAAAAGTACAATATTACGAAAACTGTCAACTTTCCCATTTACGGATAATAAGAGCAATCTCTTTAAAGGATCTAGAATATTTTCTTGGGAAGTATATTGATGAAGGTCTACTGTAATTTCCCAATAAGGACAAAAGTATCTCGGTTATAAACAAAACAAATGGAGTTGACTGACAAGGCAATAAATCCATGTCTTGAATGCTAGAAATTTTCTCTAACCTTTCCCAGCTATGTACTACCACCACTCTGCAGGCCTGTTGAGGCCCTAACCAGTTGCAACTCAACGGCAAGGAAAAAAAATGAATAAACACAATACAAAGAAAAGAATGAACACACCTGAACAAGTTGGTCCTCATCGAGAGCAGACAAACTCACTAAAATAGGAAACCGCCCAACAAATTCAGGTATGAGACCATATGCAGTAAGATCACCACTTTCAACCTGGAATTCCAAAGCAACTATCAGTCTATTGTTTCAGATGAGTTTGAGATAAAGTTAATAAAATCTACTAGAAAAGGCTAAACTTTTAAGAATCTTAACCAACATATTAGTCTTGAATGAAAATTTTATGGAAAAATCTGATTGTTTAGCAACAACAAAGATTAATCCTCACAGATTCCAGCAATGAAGATGTCACTAAAGCATTAGTTAGTCCCCCAAGTCTCATATTAGTACGAACTGGTGCTCCAAATCCAATGGAAGAATCTTGTCGCCTGGTCCAAAAATATGATGAGCTCAAACCTTTAAAAGTACTGTCACAATATAAGCTATCATTCATGAATTATAAATAATTCTGTTTAGCAAACAACTTTTAGTATTGGCACTACCTCTCTGAAATAGTCTTTTCCAAATCAACAAATGCTCCACCACATATAAAGAGGATATCTTTTGTATCTATCTGCCAATCATTGCATTGAGATACAAAGACAAATGAGTAACTATAAAGAATTTATTAACGAGGTTACAAGCCATGCGTATCATTTGGTCCTTCCATTTCCACACATACAAAAATCATTTGTTCTTCCTTTTCACATTTCCTGTTCTCTAATAGAAAACAGGCTTCATTTTCGTCACAGTTCTAAAAACATGGGTCCTAAGCACAAAGGTTGAATCATCAAAAAGTGAGCATTGTAATCTTCTTTCGAATCATATTTTAGGGACATGTGTAGCCGAAAAAGATATGTTGAATTTGAATCTTCATGTAACATTATTGCAAGTTAATACATTGTTGTCCAGTTAGATACACATTATCTTTTCATTTATCAGGAGTCAATGTATTTTGGTCATTCCTATATTTACTGGACATGGCATAAACCGATGGTCAGTGCTCCGTCCATAGTCTAATGTTATTGTGTTTTCTCTGGACAGTCCTCATTAGACTTTATTATGAAATCATAACCATCATGATGCAAAGGGTGGAACACCAACCAATAAGTGTATATGCAATCTCCCCATTCTAAGGAGTTATTGTCTGAAAAACTGAAAATTATGTTTGCGGAAGTGAAGAGCAGAAGGCTAAGGATGTCTAGGTGAGATTCCTAGGCAATACTCCTATCTACTTCTAGTCCTCCTCTCTTTAATTCTCTGCTGAAACTTTTCGTATCTATTCAGCCTCTATTTCAACACAACCCTTGAGCAGTGGAAATCCAAAATTTCCACCAGCTTACTCTTTACAAACTTAACAAATAATTTCTTTCAAAGCCAAGCCAACTTCATCCAACACCCAGTAACAAAATTATCTTTAATCTATTAAGCCATCAATCTCAAATTTCAGAAAACTTACCATAACATAATCGTTGCAAGCATTATTGGTAGTTTGCTAAAGTGTCCTGCTCCACTCAAGTACTGATAACGCTTTCAGTTAGAAAGGGCAAAGTGTCTGTTTGGTAAAGTATTTGATAACCGTAACAGAGACTTAGCACCACCCACCTTCATTCCGGTTGGATGAAAACTTCAGTGACAGCTACTATACATCCCAACCAGTGCTGTGAAAAGCGAGCCTAGGTGGGAAGCAAGCCTTGGTCGCCTTGAACAGCCAAGGCGAAGCGAGGTTAAGTAAAGTGAGGAAAATTTGAATATATTGTCTATTTAAAATATGTAAATGTTAATTATTGCATTTAAATATTTGTCTAATCAAATTATTAAATTAAAATATTTGTTTATTTTTTATATTGTTCGCTTTACTTCGATGAAACGTTTGCTTCACTTCTCGCTTCTCGCCTAGGCCCTCACGAGACTTGTTCGCTTTGGTTCACTTTACGCCTTAAATATCACTGATCCCTATCATGTTTAACAAAGTGATACTTCTTCAACCAAGCATTCATCAACTGAAATTAGTTTCCACTGTAAGCAATGTAGGAAACAAAAACTTTTCCTTGGTCTATATATTTCGATTCCATCAAGAAAAGAAGGATCCATGAAAGCAGTAGTTTTCAATAGGGGTGTTCACATTTTCCATTAGCCGCAATTTCCTACCTTATCCGACCTTACCCAACCCTATTGAACGACTACCCGAAAAAATTGAGTGGGAATGCGAAAAAATTTTTGGTCTTCTAATTAAATCGGGTAAGAATGCAGAATAGCCATTAATTTTCGTGTTCCTACCCTACCCTACCCTACCCGTACAAATATATATTATGGCAACTGAAAGAGTGTTAACGAGATCCATTAGTAATTTTGGGAACACTATTCTTATATTTAATTGAACCTGTAGAAAAGATCGACTCTAAAGGAGTTTTGATTACCTACATGCGACTTTGGTGGAGAACCATAGGAAGCCCAAAGAAATCCAGTTTCTAGATTGTTTTATAAGTCGTGGGCCAACATTTGACTAAGATTAAAAATTTAATAAAAAATCAAAACCTAGAAGCTTCGTCTTCAGAATTATTTTTGTCCCTTTTTATATAAAGGTAAAATATTTCTTTATAATTTTAGAGTTTTTCATACCATTTTTGATAAGTTATTCTTTTTAATACATTTAAATATTCATTATTAGAAAAGTGTGATAATGATGATGTTATGTCATCCTTTTGTGTTTCTATTGCAATGCTATGGAAGATCATTAAATCACAATTACATAAGTAACAAGAATTAGTAATAGATCAGCATATAAATCAACATAATATATTTAACCTACCATACTTCTTGGCTCTGATACATCATCATAACATAATTATGCTAACAAATTCATAGTAACAGTAGTTTAACAGAATTAAATCACAATTACATAAGCAATTTAAATACTGAGCAACTTAAATCAGCAGTTATGGAGGAGTTTCGTCTTCAACTGATGTCTACATTTGGAATGGACAAAACCGAAAAGATGAATCTCGCTAACACTCCTTCAATTGAATTGAAATTAGTTCCAGTGTTTCTATAGGGAGTGAGAATTATAGCTATAGAGGATGAATGTTTTTCTTCCTCTTTTCCAATGTCTTTAAGACATTCCTCAATAATTTGACATTTAAAGTCAGTTGGATAATTATTTCAGTAACGAACATGACATTCCTTGATTAATCTAAGATGTCCGTTATGATTAAAATCATAAGCCAATGTCCACACCCAAATCCATGGAACAAAGAATTCGAGTGAGAAATTGAAAATTGGCTTCACTGCTATATCATTGTCCTTTAAGGATGAACTTTTGTCTTTATACAAGTCAAATAATATTTTCATAGGTTCATAAGGAGTGTAAGGATATATCCTTATGACATTTAGATATGATAACTAGACTTGAAGGTATAACAATTAGAACACAAGTCTTTGCATATAAAAATGCATACTATTCTGATGAATATAAGACTTCTTTCTATGCATATAAAAGTGCATATTACTTTAATCCATATAAGGATGTATATTATTTTAATGCATATAAAAATGCTTATTTTCCCCCACTTACTATAAAAAGATAATCACAAAAGGGTAATATTGATAAAGTCAACTCGTCAAAACAACTTAAAGTGGTTAAAACATCCTTGTCAGATAAAGTTGACAATAAAGAAATTTTGTCCAGAGATAAATCTCTCTATAATTCCTAAAGCTTTAACATTATCTCCATATATGGAGAATAATTCTATCTTTTCTCTACAAATAAGTTACACAATCCTGATATAAATTTTTCTTTCCAGAATTCATTATTAGCATCTGTCATTGGGAAGTGGTGTTTATTTTGCAGGAAAAGTCCAAGAAGTTCCAAGAATGAATCGCCTAGATTCATTTTCCTTGGACATCATTGACAAAACTCCAGAACTTCTTGACTGTATTTGTGATTATGCAAGTAAATATATTTTTATTTTTGTCTTTACTTGGTGTAATAATTACTGCAAGGTCTCACTTTGGTGTCTCTATTGCAATACTATGGAAGATCAATTAATTGATCATGTCCCTATCTTTTTATTAAGAATTGCAAGAGTACAAAGACAATCTTGCAAGAAAAGTCCAAGAAGTTCCTGGAATGAATAGCCCAGATTCATTTTTCTTGATTATCACAAAAGGGTGACATTGATAAAGCCAACCCGTCAAAACAACCTAATGTTGTTAAAGCATCATTATCAGATAAAGTTGACAATAACCAATTTGCAGAAAAAGTCCAAGAAGTTCCAGGAATGAATAGCCCAGATTCATTGTCCTTGGACATTATTGACAAACTCCAAAACTTCTTGACTGTATTTGTTATTAAGTAGGACTGCATAACACCCATTAAAGATTGATCAAAATCAAGGCATCTAGCATCTCTGAGTGCTAACATAAAAGAGACATTTAATCTTTGAAAAGTTAAAGGTTTTAAAGCAACTTGAACTAATCCAATATACAAAAATTTATAATTATTATCTTGATCTTTTAAGACTTCTCTTTTAGTTAGCAATTATAAAATATCTCTATTCTGATAAAAAAGAATAGTCCTTTCAATCGTCTTAATTGTTAAACTTGATTTAAAATCAAAAATGCCAATATTATTTATGGTGCTATCGACAGGATATACCTTGAAAAATTGAAAAAATTATTCAACTTGTTTTCTGCAAATAAGCTAGGTAATCTTGATATAAACTTTTCTTTCCAGAATTCATTATTAGCATCTATCCTTAATAAAATTTTTACTAAAAATACATCCTTAAACCACCTAATATATGTTAAGATGGGGTATCTTAAATTCATTAAGAGTTCTTTACTTTTATCAGTACTTTGAAAACTGACTCCAACAAAATATTTTATTGTCCTTTAAGGAAGGACTTTTGTCTTTATACAAGTCAAATATTTTTTTCTCTCTCTCTTTTCCCACGTCTTTAAGACATTCCTCAATAATTTGACATTTAGAATCAGTTGGATAATTATTCTAGTAAAAAACATGATATTCCCTAATTAATCTGGGATGTCCGTTATGATTAAAATCACAAGCCAATGTTTACACACAAATTATAAAGAAATGTTTTACCTTTTATGAAAAAACTGGTTTGAATCTTCTTTCAGAGATTTAATATTTGAAATGGTTAAAACTTTATCTTGTATTTTTTCATCAATTAATTCATTGATTTGTTGAGTTTCAGCTAGACTCTTATTTTTGAAAAAATTGCCACTTAAGGAAAGTGACATGAAGGATGACATATGTGATGGTGATACTTTTATGTCACTTTCCTTAAGTGATAATTTTTTCAAAGTTAAGGGTGGCACCAGCGAGATCCAGCTAAGGTAAGGAACTTCGTGGTTTTTATATGCAATTCATATCTGCTCCGCTATCAATTAAAGTAATAGTTTCAACAGTAAATTTAAAATTTATAACTAATATGATTTTAACATACTATTTCTAATAAGTTATTTTTTCTAATACGTTTAAGTATTCATTATTAGAAAAGTGTGACGGTGATGCTTTTATATCATCCTTTGTCACTTTCCTTGATATTGGGAAGTGGTGTTTATTTTACAGGAAAAGTTCAAGAAGTTCCAAGAATGAATAGCCCAGATTCATTTTACTTGGACATTATTGACAAAACTCCAGAACTTCTTGTCTGTATTTGTGATTATGCAGGTGAAGATATTTTTAGTTTTGCCTCTACTTGGCGTAATAATTATTGCAAGGTCTCACTTTGGTGCATATATATATATATATATATATTAAAAACCCCTAATTCCCTAACCATGTGGTTTAAACTTAAAATAATTGTTATTGTATTTGTGCAACAATTATGATGAATTGATGTTTATGATTTATTGTATGTTATAGTAATTGTTCTTATAATTGTTTTAGATTTTAGTGTTATTGGTTTATTATATTGTTAAATTAATGCATGATATTTAATTGAATTGCTAAAATAATCCAAAAATTAATAACTACAAAAGTGTTTATCCGATTTCCTACCCGACTTCTTACCCGATTAATTTAGCTAGAAGTCATGTAGGAATACCACACTTGATCGGGTAGGATAGGCCAAGAAAAAATTCTTTCGCAAAGTATCGGATAGGAGGACGAAAGACCATATTTCCTACCCGCAGAGTAGGGTGAACACCTCTAGTTTGTAACACCGCTATCCAGAGCAAGCAGTAGCAAATCTTTTCGATATGCCACCCATCTCCTTGTTGCTTACTCAAAACCAAAACGGAAATCACTTCCATCAAAGTTTCCACAAGGGGTGATGCAAGATTCTAATAAATAGTCTGCTTGATGAAACCCTCAAAATAAAAAATCATATTTTAATCTTCCCCGTCCACAAGAAGCGTCTCTGCCCATGGATTATCTTTGCAAATGAAACGTCTTAATACTAGGACTTATATAGAGTTTTTTAAAACGCGTTTCATATACAATAGGAATGTTGACATTTGACAAGTCAGGCAAGCATATAAGCAGCCGTTATCTTATATGCTACATGACATGCAATGAACAAGCATAATATCTGAAAATGAAACAATTAAGACAAATCTCCCATTAAAATGATGAGAATGTACAACCACACCAACAGACATCAAGTATGAAATTGAGGCATGTAAACAAAATCAGTGTAGAAGCAACTATGGAAAATTAGATTACTAGTGACAATATGATATAGAAAATAACTAACAAGATAAGGATTTTTTATGGTATACCTGAATGCTATCACCGCGAGGATGCTTCCGAGCTCTATTATCAGGAACATTGACAATCTGGACCAGAATATGTGGTCTAAGATAAACAACAGACAAATATGTTTAAAGCTTCAAAAACTTCCTTGTTGATCTATGTAAAAACATACTAACTCAACAAAAAACCTAAACACCAAGAAGTGCAGTCAGCATGCCTCCTCAAAGGTATAGAGAAAACTAAACAGGTTAATCAAAACAAAACAGAAAAGAATACTTTGCAGTTGTATCACTCACGGTTCCTTCGATCATTTTCAGCAAAGCTTGTTGAACACCCTCTCCAGATACATCTCTGCCAGTATTTAAGCTCTCAGCCTGTTAAAAGGTTTCAATCAGAATGCTCTCAATCAATGAACTTTGGCAAACATAAGAAGATGAAAAATAACTAGACCTTTTTAGTTATCTTATCAACTTCATCGATGTATACAATCCCTTGCTGAGCTGCTTCAACATTGAATTCAGCAACCTGAGACCCAAGAAGGATCACTGAAAACATTTAAGTCAGTATGTCATAGCATGTATATACCAGAGAGATGAATTTATTGATCATACCGTAAGCAGTTTGTACAATATTGATTCCACATCTTCCCCAACATAACCTGCCTGGAGAGAGAGAGAGAGAGAGAGAGAGAGAGAGGGAGAGCAACATCAGTGCTATTCAACTAAATGACAGAAAATTTTGTTCTTACTACATTGAAAGACATGAAGGAATGGCACTGGCTGCAACCTGCAATAAACATGCAGTAAGACAGGAGTTCCAGAGGTTTAATTCAATAGTAAACCAACATGAGATAATAATATTTAACTACACTTTGCATGCATAAACATTAGTAGTACAAAGAGATATATTAGGGGTAACAATAGAATGTTCTTGCTTCTATAGTTTCCAACATCATCTTTCGTTCTACTAGAGTGACAGGATTTTTAAGAAAAAAATTCCCAAAATTTCCATCATCATCTTTTATTCTAGACTGGCAAGATTATTAACAAAATATGCCCAAAGAAAAGGTAAACATTTTGGTATGCACTAAAAACAAATTATTCTACAGAACTGAAGCCAAAACTTATGAATATATCTATCTGCAAATGCATGTATGTATACGAAGAAGAAGTACAACATGGAAAGCCATCCTTCAACCATTAATATTGCACTACGAGAACTTGCACAAAGAGTAACCTGTGTTCCATAAACAATGTATAAGTACTGTACTTGTCTAAACTAACCTGTGTTAATGTTGTGGCATCTGCAATGACAAAAGGCACATTCACCACGCGAGCCAGTGTTTTTGCAAGTAATGTCTTCCCTGTCCTTTCAGTCAAAGGTTAAAATATCCAATTCAGAATGGCAGCTGTAAGAAGGAAGAGCTTTTTTTTTTTTTTTTTCTGACAGTAAGTCCCCAAGTAGTGCAAATTATGAAAAAGTGATCTGATTTGAAATTTGAAACTATGCCATTATTATTGCACCGCAACCAACAACCAAAGAATGAAAATAGAATCTAATTGGCCATACCTGAGCCAGTCGGACCCATCAATAACACATTGCTCTTCTCGAGCTCAACAAAGTCGCTATCAAAGCAGTTAACTCCACTTTTACCTGATTCTGCACCTGAGCTGGTATTAAAATCAATAATAGTAGTCACAAACAAATGTCAACAACTTGTGAATGGTCGGGACATTCAGTAACAAAAAAAGTACGTTATCCACATCACCCTTAAAATAAAAGGTATGGGTATCGTTGTCAATGAACTTACAAACCATGTATATTTTTTTGCACCATCAGTAATGTGTATCCTGTCATATCATGCATCATAGGATATAGTGGAAATTCTGTAGAAGGGGGATTCAGTAGCAAAACTAAGGATATAACCTCATCTCCACTAACTAAATATTATAATAAGTACAATCATAATCCAAAAATCACATGCTTCAAATTGGAAAGAACATTAGGTCAAGACGTCAAGTTATTCAAGAAAAGGCAAGGATATTACTAATTAATGCATTATCTAATTTCACATCCACAAGGCTAGATTTTGCCCTTCATAGATCTTTTGGGGTCATGATTCCCATTTGGACAATAAGAAGTGCTTATAGTTCAGTATTAGAGTCAAAATTTTGATGTACAATCAGATATTTAAGAATATTCCAACAGTTTCTCTAAGATGTAGAAAAGGAAAGAAGAAATAAAGCCAGAAACCGCCATAAAGAGGACATGATTTTCCTCAACCTTCTGAGATAAACAGATACAGTATTTGTCTTCTTTTAACCTAGAGTACCTTCAAGGCAATAATCTGATGATTCCCAGGCAACAGGTACATAGCTTATTGTCCACAATCAATCTATAAACCATACAAGTTATTCTCCATGTCTATATATCACATCATATGTTGATATTAATATCTTTTGGTGTACTAACAATTACGGCTCAAAATGACTCCAAGAGGATGCAATTCACTCACTCTTTATGCAAGGAGGCATAATATATCCTTTTGTAGTGGTTGTAAACTGCCACTGAAAGCACCTGCCATATGACGCAAATCATTTTCATTCAGAAGCTCTAACATTTTATGTGCCGCTTAAATAAGTAATGGGAGATGACCTAAATACCCTCCCAATAAATTTCTATCAAGAATTCACAACATTATCAAAAACTACAAAACAAATGTACTTTAAATTAATCATGGAATAGCTTCCATTTCCAATACATCTCTAATCAGCAAATGAAGACATCATCAAGTTAAAAGTTGAAATCAAGTAAACAAATTCTAAACAACATATCCTAGTAACTATATATATAGCACAACATTTCCTCGACAACAGAACAAATCAAAAATCCAGAGTAAATCTACGGGCACAGCATCAAAAATTGTGCCCAATGGTTGGACTTGTATTCCTTCGAGTACCATCAACGTTAATATTTATCCCAAGTGCAAATATCTAAAAATTTAACAATAATCCAGTAAATTTCGAACCTTTTTTGCTCTTTCTTGCCCAATAACAAACTCATCAAGCCCTTTACATATCTCCTTCGGCGTCGGCAACTCGTTCCCCAAATTCGCCCCTCCCCACCCACTCCTCTCCTCTCCACCGCCATCCCTCACCACAACCCTCGGTCCCACTATCTCATCCGCCGGTGGCGGTGGTGCAGAAGAATTCTCCCCCACATCCCCACCATAAGACCTCAGTTTCTCCCAAATCTTAACCCTATCTTTCCCATTCCCATCACTTTCACTATTCCCCTCCCCACCCCTACCTCTAACTCTCCCAATCTCTATAAAAGTCCCCTGCAAAGGCACCAACTTGAGTGGCCTGAAATAGAAGGCGGTTCTGCAATTAGGGCAAAGATTGAGAGCTTGGTAAATACCAGCCTCGCCGGCGGTGATTGACAAAGGACGGTTCGAAAACAATACATTCATCATCTTGGAACAACGTGGGCAGTTCACTTCGGCCCGAATATGGTCGTAATCGTCGGAACTTCCGTCCCATTTGTGCCGCTCTTGAAACCCTAACCCTAAAATCGAGTGGCGGGGATGGCGTGTGAGTGGTAGTGGGGGTTTTAGAGAGGAGTTGTAGTGAGAGAAGGAGAGAGAGAGAGTGGTGATTGTAGAGGTTAAGTGTCTAAGCTTTGCTTTGTGTCTGAATATTGTGAACATGTTCGATTTCTTCTTCTTCTTCTTCCAGAATCAGAGCCCTTGTTGGAGAGGTACTGGTTGCATGTATAGACAGGAACTCGGTAGAGTTGAAACTCAGCACAATTCAGTGAGTGTACCGATCCTAGTTTCGTTAGGTCAAGTAGGAAGGCCCATGAAAGTCCATTGGTCCGTTTCTCGTTGTTTTCAATAGGTTTGGTGGGAAGGTTGGGTTTTGAGTCAAGCCGAAGCCATGTGCACCACAATAAATTATGAAAAATTATGGGTTCTTTAGCAGTTTGTACAAAAAATTAGATTTAATTGTCAAAAAATATATAAAAAATTATTTTCTAAAAAAATCCACTTAAGAGATAGAAATACTTGAATATCCTTTTATCGTAAATAAATTTCTTAAAAACGATTTTAGAAATTAACCCCATATTTTTATTTTATTAGGACTTCTTGAGAAATTTGACAGCTAAAATTTAAAAATTTTAATTATCTTATCTTAGATAGTATTAAAATTAAAAAAAATTTGGTCACACACACACACACATATATATATATATATAATACTATGAAATCACACTATAAAGTCTAGTTTTTATTACTCTTACAGTGTTTTGATACATTGTATTGATATAGTTTAAAGGATTTATGAAATTAAAGTGTATTAATATAGTATATCAAAACAATGTATGAGTAATAAAAATTAGGGTTTAAGAATTACACAAATTTAAAGTGTATCAATACAGTGTATCAAAACACAGGATATGAATAATAGAAACTAGATTTTATAGTGTGATTTCGAAATATTATGTATGTGTGTGTATATATATATATATATTAATGACAAGAGAGATATATTTAATGATAAGGATAATGGCAAAAAATTTAAAATTCAAAATAGCTAAGATATGCAAATTTGTGATAATATAATTTTTTTCATTTTATTAGAAAATATTTAATATAATAAAACAAAATCAAAAATCAACTTAATTGTCAAAAGAAATATGTATGATTTACGGAAGGACAAATATGTTAAAAGAAAATCATAAAAAGTCAAATTGTGTACTTGAACATAATTAAGTTCTAAAAAATAAGGACTTAATGACCTAACATTAAGAGTTATGTATTTTTTAATAAATAACTCTAATTTCGTGTATCTCCTTATATTTCCTATAAATTATATATATATGAGAGAGGGAGAATAATCATAATCTATATATGAATATAGATAGACATGAGAGAGCAAATTTTTTAATATTAGTCAAACTATTATTGTAAATCTCACATTTTTATCTTTATATATGTATATAGGTTTATATAGCAAGTTATTATTTCTTTTGAAATGATAATATGAAAAAATTCGAGTAAATAGTAGTTAAAACTTATTTTAGCTTGCAAATATATGAAATCGTTGTAATAGAACTTGTACCAACTAGATTTGATGTACAAAAACATGTTGTATAAACTTGGGTTGAAATTGGAAGAGTTTGAAATGGATTGAAAATGAAGAAGGAAGAATTTGTAGAAAAACAGGCAAAACCTTCCGAAAGGTGATGAAAAACCTTCTGGAAGGTTAAGATAAAATGTTTATCCAGTAGGCAAAACCTTCCGGAAGGTCGCTGAAAAACCTTCCGGAAGGTTGATGAGAAACCTTCAGAAGGTTAATAAAAATATTGTCCAGTAGATAAAACTTTCCAGAAGGTCAATGATAAACCTTTTGAAAGGTTAATGAAAATGTTTGTCAAATAGACAAATCTTCCTGAAGGTCGATGAAAAACCTTCCGGAAGGTTTTCAAAAAATCTGAATTTTGAAGTCGCGAAACAATCGGTTTTTTTTCCACTATAAATACCTAAGGACGTTCCATTTAGCCGATTTCAACATCTCTAACCTTTGAAAACCTTAGAGAGGAAGAAAGGAAAAAAAAAACAAGATCAAAAGAGATTTCCACTTCAAGAAGATCAAAACCCTAATTTTTTCAAGAACACCAAGGTAAGAGTTTCTTCCTATTCTCTTACATTGAGGCTAAGACTTATCTATATGTATTATTTTGACTTTAAATCTTATATATATTCTATGAAATCATCATTTTTTAGTATCCTTGCAAAGACCACCATGTTTTAAGCAAATTAATGGTTGGATAGCCATTAAATCTCTTTTTTTGGCATAAAACTCTGTTTTCAAGATAAATGGATTTTTCTATTGATTCTTCCTTTGTTCTTGAATTCGAAACTCTAGTGCTTTATGTTGAGTAATAAAATGGTAATTGTGATGATCTCTTGCTTATTTTTAAGATTGTCTCTTGTATTATAAATTGTAAAAATTGGGGGCTTTGAATTTCCTTGTGATTTAAGAAAATGTTCATTATTGTAGCTCTTGTATGCTTGTTGTGATGGACTTGAATTACATTCAAGCACTGCCGTAAAGTGTTAGAGGTTAGTCTATCCCAGTGGGGGTGAGATGATTTCCTAACATTTGTCGTGGTTTGTTGTTTGTGAGAGCAACCACTATTGTTCACGTAAGTTCGAGGCTGAGGGATGGTATACCTTTTCTAGAAAGGATTCGTCAATGTGGTGGAAGACGGTATGCGTCCTTCCTAAAGTGGTTTGTATGGCTATGGTTGAGTGAACGAGGTAGAGTCGTTGTGTAGATTCATGAGAAGTAATCAACATACATTAGAATATAAGATGACACTATTGAACAATTATTGTTATTGTGTGGAATTAGTTTCCTACAAGAGTTTGTGGAGGTATGAGACTCTATAAGAACTTATGGGAAATGGTTTATGGTTGGAAATGGTTTATTATTGATAAATTCATTTTTACGGTTCAGTTAAATTATTGTTATTGTGTAAACTTGAGATTTATTGAAATGTTATTGTTTTCTTCAAAAATTAATATATGATATTTGTCAAATGAGACCGATTTTTTTACATGTTTTTCAAACCTTGTTCGAGTTTGGGGAGAATGTTGCTACGGAGCTTAGTACTCACCCCCTACAATATTATTCATTCTCAGATGTCGATTTCGAGAAAGAGCTTGAAACTGATGAGCAGGTGGCTTGGGAAGTCCAATTGGAGAAAAGCGTGGATCCCAAGAGGAATGTCTAGAGTTGACATCTCCATGCTTTAGATTAGGGGATATATTTTGGTACATTAATAGATATATTTTTGTGTTTATTCCGCTGTGAGAAAATAGTTGATTCTTTTGGGATGTAATGGACATGGTTGACATGTTCTTTTGGGATGATATTGTAAATGTTATATTTGATGAACGAAATACTCTTTAATGATGAATTTATTTAGTTGCTTTCATGATGTGAATGGTCTTTAGATTGTAATACCGTCGAAGGTAGATTTTGGAACGTTATAATTACATATATAATAGTAATTGTTTGTGTCTGAAGGCACAAAGTAACCAAAAATTGAATTAAATCTTGAAGAATACTACCATGCCTAAAGGAACTTTGCAACATAAAATAAATCGTCAATTTGAAATAATTTTTACATCATTTGCTTCAATTAAATAAATTGAAATCAATCTAGTCCCCACTAATTTTTCAAAAATTTCGGCTGAACTACCTCTAAAAATAGGAGTCCAAGAAGATTTCAACCTGCCTACAACACTCACAATCATATATTACAATTATAATAATGTCCCGCAACACCACAATTCAATTCTATTTCCACCATAATCATCATAGATCACAACTCAATTCCATACCCAACCATCAAATTCACATCAAAACCAAACATATTCTCATAACCATGTGTAATTAGTTCTTCATACTAAACACGGAACAAACAAAATAATTGCAAACTGCACACAAAAAACAAACATGTACAAAGACAGAAAGAATCCTTCAACATTATCTTCATTGAAGCTAGGAGTTACCACCACACAAATGTCTTATTGGAATTAACTTTAACCCGTATCTGAAAGTACGACGTAATTAAAAAAAAATGACCATTGATCTTGGACACAATGAAAGAAGAAAAATAAATACCATATATCATCATTAATTCTCAATCTAGTTGGTTGGTCGTAAACATCAAGTAGATCATGCACAAATGCATGTGTGAGTAGTAACGTCTAAGTATTTCTAAGTTCTGACTAATTCAATTTAGGTTGTATCTTATTATTATAGATAGTGATAACTTGTGCCTAAAGGTATCATACAATTCATAAAAATTCAACATTGATTAAAAAATTCAACATTGATTGTGAACTCAACAAAAATCAAACACTGAACATGGACACTACCCAGACTGAAAACCTAAATTGTATCCTTAACACACCCACACTTTGCATATATGCTCAACCAAGTATTAGCAATATGAATATTCTCGTGAATGCATTATGTTGAATAAAAAAATAGTCAATATTTAATCATAACATCTTTTTGTTCTTTTACACAATTTTGACAATTTTGAAAGGTTCTCCTAAAAATAGAACCTCAAGAAATATAGGCAACTTATAAAATGCTAATTACACGTGTTGTGTGAGTGTGTGTTCGCTAAGTGTTGTTTTAGGGGCACTTGGTCAAACATCTTTTGTGTGTGTTGTGTGTTTTGTGTGTGTTGTGTAACATGAAAACATAATTGATGAACTCAGGATTTTCAATTGAACTAAATTAACTCATAGTTCATGGAGGTCATGGACTCAAGACTTTAAATTGAAAACATATTAGACTCGCAAAGTTATCATAAATCAAACTCACCAAAAATTAATGAACTCTACGAACTATGATTGCTATCAATGTTAAATAGTCATTGAGGGTACTGTTTATATATGAAAATCAATTAATGATCAAAGCATGTTGTATTCCCATTGAAACACATTACAATCAGCTTGACCAACAAAAGATATTACACGTGTTTCAGAATATTCAAAGTTGAACTAAATACAATAATAAAATGAACCCAAAAAAAAAAGAACATTAAGATAATAAATGCCTAGTAGTGTGTAAGCTTGAGAAGCTTTTGTCCGACACAATTAATGGTAATGAGCAAATATCCAATATTCGAAGCATGAGAGACTTCGACGTTAGAGTACCTGAGAGACAATTGTAGAAGCATTGGTCCTATTGTAATTGTCCCAAGGATCGATCTACTGCTTAAGAGTAGTCCACAATGGCTAATAGAGTGCCAAAACCATGCGCAAGCACAAATTTGAGCATAGGATACAAATCTACATAAAAGGAACAAACTAATGTTAGGCCCACAACTTGCTTGTGTTTTAACAACCGTCATATACCCACTTCAATTCATACAATCAATAGCATAATCAAAATTACAATTGAATATATAGAATAAAAGAACTTACAAAAGTAAAATTAGAAGACTTGGACGTCTCCTTCAACAAATATTTTACACAGAAAATCAAAAAATCAAAATCAATCATAAATACAAACAATTAATCACAAAAATCAATTCAAAAAAGCACAATATGATAGATTGTAGCATCCAATACACACATTCATGTATAGAATTCCAAGAAACCTTAAAACACATGCATTAAATCAAGAAAGTCAAGGCCATTAAATTGAGCTTAAAAGAAACTACCCGATTTTCGATACACTTTAGCAATTCATATAAAAGAAAAATTAATCCTCAATTTAAAAAATGTGCTACAATAATCAAAACTCAAATGAAGAAGTGCAACATAGAATATCAAGAATAATACCTCAATATTGTTGTATTCACAAAGTTAACCTACTCCACAATAGCCTTTAATCAACACCATCGATTAATGCTTCGACCACCTGCACAAATTAACTTTTCTCACTTAAGGCACTGTGTAAAAAAAAGTTGTCAATTACAAAAAAATAAAGGATAAAAAAAGAAAAGAGAATACATTTGAAAATACATTGCGAAGTTCTTTAGATTATTTAGATTTAATATTCTAAACCCAATACTCTCAAAAAAAAAAAAATCTATACAAAGTTCTTTCTAGAAAGATGCTCTGAAAAAAAAATTCAACTTATAACCAATTTAAAATTTTTCGTCACACATAATCACAACTCATCGATTAATTAATTTGTTAATTAGAAATTAAAAGTGCGCCTATTGTGAATTTGTTAAAAGTGTGCCTATTGTTCATTCAATCCAACTGACCATGTTTCTGTGAGACATTTCATCAAACTAACCATGTGCATAACCAAAGACGTGGCATTTGTTCAGCATATAACCGAAAGGAATTCCATGCGCACAATTTAGGAATGGGAAAAAAAGGCAAGGTAGTTACCGATTTAGGCAGGAATTCTATGCTAGAAAACACCATTCTGAATTGCACAAACAATGAATGAATTACCACAACACCATAAATTGCCAACTAAAAAAAGTGGCATAACAAAAAACTCATTAAGCAAAAACCTGGTTGCGTAAACAAAAACCTCATTAGGGTTTACTTGCGATACAGAAGATGCGATATAATAGACTTTAATTTAGGTAGTCTTATATTAAGCAAAATTGCAATTGAATAAGAGTGAGATGCCCAATCAAAGGGCATTGAATTGTAACTAAGGTAAAAACAGTATATTGATTATACTTACACAATTTGTAAATTTGCTCAGAATGTATTGTTAACATTAACAAATGCATGCTTGAAAATCAACATTCCTCAATAGTGTGAACATTAACAAATGCATCAATAAATGAATATCATTCTACCTGCAGAGTGTTGCTCATTACTAATTCAAAAATTAAAAAAAAAAAAAGTGTGCATATAGTTTCCCAATCCATAAAGAAAATGTAAAAAATAAAAAAAAATTATTGGACAAATGAAAAATAAACACATAAACAAAAACATGGGTTACCCATGGGACCATGTCAATTTATTGTTAACAGGGGAAATGAACACAGAAACAGTTATAAACAATCAATTTACCTTGATGATTGTGGTTCAAAGGGTTTGTTAAGTGAGTATGTGTCAAAAACCCTTGGGGCATTTCATCGAACAACTTATAGGTCTACACTGATAATGCTATTCTGTGGGTGTTTGTCAATGTGAGTGTGGCATTTTCTTTTTTAGCATGTGGCTATGGGGGTGTGTATTGTGCATCACTAATGTGTATGTGTGTATGTAAGGGTTAGGGGCTGTGGAAAGCTGATGGTGGAATAAAGGAAGAGAGAGGAGAAAAGGAGAGAGATATACCTAGAGAATGAGAGAGGAGCGGCGGTGACTGCTGGCGAGGTTGCTGATGGGTTTCCATGGTGGTAGTCGTTGTTCAAGCTAATAGATAAGAGATAGTGGAGAGAGAAAGATTAGATAGAGAAGTGGGGAAGAGAAAGGGGTTAACATACACATGAGAGAGAAGAGAGAAACTGAGTGTGGGTGTGGGTGTGTGGTAGTAGAGAGGACCGAGAGAGAGGGAAATAGAGAAAACCTAGCGTCTGGTGCTGGTGACTCTGGTGGATGTCATTGGTGGGTCTATCTCTCTTGGTGGCTTACAAAGTGAGAAGAAAGAGAGATCAAGAGAGAGATAGGGGAATACCTAGGCAACGATTGTCACGCCTCATCCCGGTCTCCCAAGAATGAGACGCGACTAAGTTTTAGATACAGCTGTTTACGTATATATAATCTAGATTAATAAAACACTAATAAATCCTACAGGTGTAACAATACCACCCATTACCTTAGTTAATAAGTCTGATGATAAACTTGTCTCATAACCTGTACCATATATAATACATGTATCAATTATTTGTTTTCGATGTTATAGACAGATACAAAATTTCACACCCACATAGCATACATCACAAAGTATGTCTGTTGAGTCTGTTTACAAATATATATACTATTAACTTGCTATAATAATCTCTCATTTAACATAATATACAACCCAACAATTTATTATATAGTCCCTCAACTGATTTGACATAACGAATAGAATATCATATTAACATTGCACAAAACTCATCAGGTAATCGATCCCACATGGATCTGTGTCTCCCAAACCTCCCAGGAACAGCACAGTGCTAGCACACTACTGCACGCCCAGTACATAACACGTAATCATGGATAATGCTATTAAATTCTATCATCTAACACCATCTTATAATAGCATTTTCAAAACATATAAAGATATATACCCACCTCAAATATATCGATCTACTATTCTTCGGTTCTATCGGTGGATCCTTCCGATGTTATCGTATTAGTTCGAACACCGACTGTCTCACCCGTTGTTTCTAATACATTTGTAATTATAAAATCAATATGTTTATCACATTTAATAGTTAATCATACACTGCATGCAAAATGATGCCCCCAAAGTGCCCTGGTAACTCCAGTTTCTGTACTATCCATTCACACACTAGCACTTTTGTTCTAGAGATCACATTTTTCTTCCCAAATTTTCAAAATCACTCACATTAATCACAATTAGGATTAAGTAGGTCAAACACATTGACCGGGGGTCCACTTTCACACATTTCAACCCCGAATTTTAAAAATTGTACTTCTGGTATTTCGTATATTCCGCACCAAATATTATATTCATTTGCATTTGAAATTTACATTATCACATCAATCATCAATTAAAAATGCTGCATGCAAAATTTCAGGTCATTTGGATTAAAATTCACACATGTAATAATAATATTTAAAAATTAGGGTTTCGACATTACCGACACTCATTTCCAATTTTTATCGTACTTTTCTTTTAAAACCACTATATTTAAATTCACATACACATTTAATCAATGTAAAACAACCTTTAATTGTGCCTTTAAACCACCCATTTTATTCCCAAAGTTTTCATTTTCGACCTAGTCCACTAAATGTTTCCCGAATATTTCAAATGATTATTTATACACTTTTCGTACACCCGGTTGAGTACCCATTTAATACCCCTTCTTAACAGCCCCTAATTTTGTGTAACACCCTTAATAAAATCTATTTTGAACTTAAAATAAAACTGCCAATTATTTTAACACAAAACAACCCACTAATTATGTTTAATACATTAATTTAAACTCACCAAAATATACTTTGAAATTACATTAAAGCAATTCAACACATATACACAAATACTTAAAATTAATCACACACACATACACTCTTATTTTCTTCTTGTTTTCTTCTTACTTTTGGTTTGACATGAAGTCTCCAAAATTCTTCTTTCTTTTCTTTTTTTTTTTCTTTCTTCTTCCTCTCCTTTACTCTCCCTCACTCACGGTTTGAACACACACACACACACACACTGGTTTGTCTTTTAAACACACCCACTTTACTACATATTGAAGTATACATACACATTATTCCATAAATTACACATACACACTTTACTACACCTTAAGACACACACATACACTTGGCGCACACACACACATGCACTTGACTTTTCCAAAATGATCCACCACTTTAGCCTTGATACATGTATAAAGATATTTCATGAAACTTTAATAATTCTATTTGCCTCACACCAAATTCTTAAGTGATTTCAAAATCAATTCAATACTATTTTCGTACACAAAATTTCATCTAATAAATAATTTCACATAATTATAATTAGTCCACTTAATTATGCTAATATGTATGCAATGCATGATCGGGTCTCACAACGGCAGAGGAGCCATGACAGATAGGGGAAACCTAGTTGAGCCATAGCAGAGCCAGAGGAGAGAGAGAGAGCATGCTTGGCTTGGGTTGTGTGTTGGATTGAGTGGCTTGTGTGTGGTTAAATTGGCCGAGATTGGGAGAAAGAGGCAGAAGATTTGAGATTGAGAGAGAGAGGTAGAAGTAAGTTTGAGAAAAATTTGAGAGATTCCGAAGGGGAGAGAGAGAGGCGTGAGTCAGGTAATTAATCTTGATTAATGATAACAAAATTGGTTTTCATCGGTAACGATAAAGGAATGAGGAAAAGAGATTTGGGGAAAGTTAAAATCCCTAATAATTAAAAAAGGAAATATTGTTGGGAAGGAAAAATAAAATTCAGTACTCATTGTAAACCTTCGGATCAGTATTTATGAGATAATTTGAACTGTCTTTTATGTTGAGATTACGTTGTCTATTAGATGCATTTATGTTTTGTCTTAATACGATATGGACTTCTCTTTATCTTTAAAATTCAAACTCAACTTTATTTTATTATATAAATATATAACATTCAAAAATAATAGTAATAACATGCTCAATAAAATAGTAACATACTCAATAAAAAAAAATAGTAACATGGTCAAAAAAAAATAGTAACATGGAACATGAACAAAATTGAGATTCAAACTAATAACACATTGAGCATTTTTAAGCAATATGAGAAGTTGATAAAACATTTAAACAAAAATAGTAACATTCAAATCAAAAAACAGTAACATTTAAAAATAATAATAATATTTAATCGATACCAATAATTCAATCATGATAGTTACCAACAAATAAAGAGAAATTTAACTCATTCAATCATCATTAGTTAACAACAAACAATGACAAACCAAAGTCCTCAAAGTCAGTCTCTAGATCTCACAAGGCTGACCTCCAATTTCCCGTCGAAAAAATAGCTCATTGTCTTAAATCCGGTAAGTACATCGAACGTGTCGGTGTCGATGCTCTGGCCTATCTCTTTGTCGCCCTTGAATACCTCGCAGCTGAGGTAATTTTTTAGTTTTCCAAGTACGCCAAGTTTTCTTTGGATTTGATGAATTAGGGCTTTTGATTCTTTATAGGTTCTTGAACTTGCTGGGAATGCAGTGAGGGACAACAAGAAGAATCGGATTGTTCCAAAACATATACAGCTAGCAGTGAGGAATGATAAGAAGTTGAGCAAGCTTTTGGAGACGAGCAATGCTGTAGGACCTTATTTGGGGATCTAATTTAAGGACTTAATGATGTGACTTCAATGCAACCATTGGATTAGTTGTGAGTTCCAATGTTAAATGGAGCGCACAACTAATTCAATGGTCGTATTGAATTAGGTTCCCAAATTAGATCTAAATAGTATTTTCCTTTGGAGACTGTTACGTTTGCCAATGGTGGAGTTTTGGCCTAACATTCATCAGAATCTTCGCCAAAGAAGATTGGTATGGAAAATGGCGAGATTGACTCTGTTTCTCAAAAAATTTAAGCCTTTTTTTTTGTTTGGGAAAGTTTATGGGCTGAAGTTGTATATATATATATATATATATGAAAATTTTGAATGTTAAATTTTATAGAAAAAATCTTACTAGCATATCTATATTAAATGTTAATGATTAGTTGTTTTCGGTTAAGAAACTGATTTAAACGTTAAAGACTACTATCAATATTATAGAAAGGGTATTTTAGAATTTTTAAAAAATAGTGGACTTAACTATTTATTACTTAGATTAAAAATAAATTTATTCCTAAATAAATTTTCTTGATAGACTAAACTCAATTTATAGGAGACACATACCCAATTTTCAATTTTCTCTATAATAACAAGCCTAGTATACTCTGGGCTTGCCCAAAGCTCCAAGGTCCAACCTTCTTGGGGTCCAGAATGGTAGGGGCCTCGGGTATTCTTGGGTGAGGAAAAATCTATGAAGAAAAAAGGGAAAAGGATGATTGTACATGACTCCAAATTCGTTTGAATAGGTTTGGGAATTAAATGTTGCATAAACATACGAACATTCAACAATGCTTGTCAACAGCCCATAAAATCTTGGTTTTTGATAACCTTAGAGTAATTTTAAAAGTCTCAATAAACTAGTCTTCTTAGCTATTTTACATAAGCATACCTTAAATCTTATCTCCAACAAGTTAATTATCACACTAGCTATTTTCCATAGCTTTCATTTGGCTGGCTATCCTTGGCAAGGAAAAACAGCTAGCTATTCTATTTTTGCGCCAACAACACCCCCATCGCAAAAGACTTGCTCCACCGATTGAAGACTGAAGACAAAGGCAAAACTTCACCGACTGAGAGGGTTTTTATCTAAGAGGATTTTGATGTGAGGGTTTTGAGCTGAATATGATCTGAGAGGGTTTTTGATTTGAGAGGCTTCATCATTTGATCTGAGAGGCTTCATCGTCAAATTTATAGTGAAACCCCCCAAAAAATGTAACAAAATCCCCCAAAAAATTTAGTAAAATTTTCCAAAAAATATAGCAAAATTTTCCAAAAATTCAGTAAAACATCTCAAAAATTCAGTAAACCCCTCAAAAATCCAACAAAACCCTTAAAAAATTCAACAAAACCCCTTGATATTTACTGTTGTAGCCCATCTTTTATGATATATACTATTTTAGCCCATAATTGCTTAAATTTGTACAATGTATAGTTGAATTGCTATTTTTTAAATTTCATTATTAAAAGTTAGTTAAAGTAGTTAGCTAAAATTGATAGTATTGTTGGAATAAATTTGAAAAAGTGATTAGTTAAAGTAGATAATATAATATTTAAATATATTTTAAGTAATTATTTTATATAACATTATTGAAGATGCTCTAATTACTACGAAGACGGACCTTGATGTATTAGTAAAATTCCCCTATTGCTATTTGGACAGTATGGGTTACTTGTTACAAAAACAATTTCTCCAGATATTAAGAGTACTAAAACTACTCACATCCGACTCTTCTCGGATCATGACGTGGCAAGAAACTCGTGTATTATACAATTTTTTTAATCATATACCCGTGAATGTGAGTAAAAACGTCATAAAATTAATTAGTTTCAAATAGTATTTAGACGAGTTTCTTGAGTTTACACGATCCGAAAATGCAGAACTTTGTCATGGATAGCAAGTAGGCCTAGGGGTATTCGTACTAACCTATGACAAGAAGTTATGATATTTTATATTTCTATCAGACATTTTGTGAAATAATTTTTCTTAATCTACCTTACCTGATCAAGTATAATATTTTTATCCGAATTCTATTCAAAATAATCGGGTAGAAAATTAGGTGAACACATATTTTTTAGTTATTAATTTTTGAATTATTTGAACAATTTAATTAATTAACCTGCACCGATTAACTAACATAATAAACCAATAACACTAAAAAATACAATAAATTCGATAATATATAAATAATTACAATAAAATACTATAAGAAAATCATCAATATCAATACATCATAAAAAAAGAAAGTTAATTTTTAGGGATATATGTATATATATTTTTTAAATGTTAACATTTATATATATACTAGTTATTGTCTGTGCCTGAAGGCACAGAATAATAAAAAATGATAAACAATAAACATATTTGCATTCATATTCAAAATCAAATCACAAATATAAGGAAAAGATAAAGGAATTTAAGCATCCGTTTGTAGTGGAGGGTGAGAGGTGGTGGTGGTAGGAGATAATAATGATTGTGGTGGGTGACAATTATCGTGGTAGCAATGGTGGTAGCGACGACGAGGGTGCATGTGTGGTGGTGGTGGTGGTGGTGGTGGCGATAGCGGCGACAGTCGCGACAGCGGCGGCGACAGTGGCGATGGTGGTGGTAGAAGTACTGGTGAGACGATTTCAAACACTTTTTTTTTTAAAGTATTTATGAGAAATAATTTTTAAACGTACTTTAAAAAAATCACTTTAAACACACCCTTAAAAGCTTACTGTTCCTATTAAATTTAGGGTGTTAATATTAGCTGTTAGATTAATTTTAAAGTAAAATTTAAAACGATCTCAACTGCAAATAACAAAAGTCATTTTGTTTATCTTTTGAAATTTGAATTGTAAACTAATTTATTATATAAATATATGCGAGTAGGGTAGAGTACAAATACGAAAATTTTATGGATATTTTGTATTTCTACTTGATTTTTTTGTGAAATACTAAAAGATTTTTCATTGTCTTATCCGATTTTTGTAGGTAAATAATCAGTAAGTTCAATTAAAGTAAGATAAGATCAAAATTTATGATTAATCAAAAATTTGAATAACTCTGACTAAAACCACAAGCCTGGCGGTGGGCACCATGCAAAGAGATCGTGTGGCGATTCTAGCGATGAGGGTGTGGGTCACAGGTCACTGCAGGAAGTCATATCTTGCTATTAGGTGCACTCCATTATTGATGAAGTCCTTGCAAGCAGAGCATGTTTATCCGCCTAGGAAGAGCCTATGCCAGTCTGTGGCCCACTTTATAATTCCAATCCATACCAGCTACACCATGGAAAATATATACATAGTTGACCTCACACACACAAACAAAACAACTGTTAAACTCAATCTGCACGGTTTGGTTCAATGGCTCAATAACGAACAAGACGTAAATTGGAATGTTTATCTAAATAATGTTTGATTGAAAAGATTCCTATTACGAGAAAAAAAAAAAAAAAATCCTACATGATGCATGTGGGCAAATATGTAATTTCACTAAAAGCATAGGTAGCTCCATTAAATATGTCATCTGGCATATTAAACTTGTCTCAGAACATCATGGTTGCATATTTATGAGGCCTCTTAAATGAAGAAAGCGTAGGAGAGGCTACCTCCTTGTTCTCTCTGTCAGAGGACAGGTTTGCTAAAGTAAATCCAGTTTTTTCATGTGAGAGTTATAGACCTTAGCCTTTATGGACAAGATAAGGGTTAGCTGAGGGAAGTGGTTGGAAACATCATTGGCAAATTTAAGATCTATGTTTTTCATAGATTATTGAATGGGAGATTTATTATTCTTATTTTGGTATAGCAAGAATGGAGATATCGGACTTAAAGTGATAACAAGTGAAATGCCGTGCATTTAAATTCAAGAATATATCACGTTTTAATAACTAACAAGAGTAAGATGATTTATTATTTATCTCTTTTTAGATCCAGTTATAAATGGAGTCTTATGCATTAGATATCATCTTTGGGCGTTGTAGCACTAGATTCAAAATTCTAGTTGATCCTGTACATTGTTTGTGAGATTAGATAATAAACAACGATGAATTTCAATTATTTGGGGCAAATCTCTTGTTTGACTGAATTTCTTTACGCGCACCTCGAATAATATCTTCTCTAATCTGATCAAAGATAAATTATCCACGCTTAAACTAAGATATTTATGAAAGATAAATCTCTCGGGACATGACTCAAAAAAATTATCAAAATTTAAATTTTAAACATCTAAATTTACTGATCATTTCTGTTATCGTTTGAATTATCTCAACAGATTGCTCACAATTGTTGATATATGCATGAGAAATCATTTGGTCTGTTTTAGAAATGTCAAATTATCTCAACCTCAGAAGATTTTTTTAATATGTTTTTTAAATAAAACTATAATATATATATATCCATGGTATGTATGAACTTTGAATGCCAAAGAGTAATTTCTTTAAAAACAAATTTAATTTGGTTAGGTCAAAGACAAAGAGTGCTGTCAAGAGCAGTATTTTACATAAATTGTGGGTGGCAGGTGTTCTTCACACACTACAAGAACTAGCTACAGCCTATTGATGCAAGCCTATTTGTCACCCTTTCTTGACACGACTAAAAGTCTCAGCATCATACATAACTGTTTTTTTTTTTTTTTTTTGAGGTTTGGGGGTTTCGCTTGAGACAGTAAAAACAATTGGTACAATTGCTTTTGTTGGGGGTGGAGGGCCCCAAGTGCACCTTATGGGTTTGAGGGCTGTTACTTCTCTTGTAGCTATAGGATATCCTAGAGTTTAGGGGTACTTTTAATCTGTCAAGGATAATATATCATATTAGAAGATGAATCCAAATCTTCGGATGAATTTTAAGTAGGGATTTGAATTAGTTTCTTCAAACCTTTTTAAATTTAAACTCATCTTTATAAAGATGTGATTTAATATTTCATTCGATTCACATCTATATTTATTATGAAACATATACACATGTTTGATATACGGATATATCATAATTATTAATAATTATTTGTCATATAAATGACTATTTTACCCTTAATCAATATAATTTATACACATATTAAGGGGTACAATTATTTTTTAAATCCTTAACCCCCTTACCCATTTTCCCAAACTCAGTCCTCCCATAGGTTTGACGAAATTTATGATCATAAATTTTATTTTCAAGCCAACTACTGGCCGAATTTAAAAATTCGAGACTAAATTTTCAATACAAACATGAAATTTGAGGATCATTTTGACTATTTTTTTCAAACTCATGTTACCAATCCCCCCATACCCCTTACCAATCAAACCCCTATTGCATGGACAAGGCTCTCCTCTATAACTAGTTTTGCGAGAGATAAAATAGTAAACAATATTTTCTCCATTTTGAACAAAACAATTCATAGACTCGATCCCACAACTTATAACTTAGGTCGATGAAGATTGTCATCGATTTATGTCATGCCTTTAGCTTGTAGGATTATAATGAATATAAAATCAGACATCTTTCTGCAATAATTTTTTTTTTTTAACTATTCTGGATAGCTTCAGTTTGGTTCATGCCATAAATTATGCACATTGGTGATGCAGATGAAAAACACATGGCACTCTCAACTTAAGCCTAGGTGGAGTTAGGTACTGTATAATTATACTTAGGCACTGTATAATTATATTCATCCAAACACATGTGTGCCTTGGCCTTGGGATGATGAGATTGAGATGATATGTTCCTCCCTAAAAATGAGGGAGACATAAATAAGAGAGACTCTAGAAAAGTAACCAATTTTGATTTAGTATGTTACTCTCACGATTTACAAATACATCAAACAAATACCTATGGATAATAATTATTTTTGATAAATTACTAAAAAATTATTTTCCAAACTACAACCTTGTTCTATTCTTAGCTTTGGATTGAACAAAAGAAACCTTTAGGATAAGAGGAAAGCACACAAACCATATTCAAAAAAGAGTTAATTGTATTTTGTACCTTAATATATTTTAAAAAATTGTGTTGCACCTTAAATTTCTCACATTGTATGTTTAATGTATAAAAAGTGTTACGTTCTGCCCCTTCTGTTTGCTTCTATTACTCATTTCGTTAATGTCAAAGGAATAATTTTTGAAAGAATAAGTAACAAAAGATAACAAAAAAGTCACATTATGATATAGATCAGATAACCACACAATACTTAGATCTTTGGGATCGATATTGAGGTAGTTCGGGTCGGTCAAATAGGTTGATTTTTTCAAAACCACTTCCACATTCATGGGTTTAGAAATACACATGTCCAGTCAGAAACAACGAGAAAAAACAAACTCATTGCATCCCCACCCAAGGCGAAGTTTGAGCAAATTACTTCGTTTAGGATCTAAAAAAGTGTTTTTGTATCTTTTGATAATTTTTTCTGAATAACTTCATAGATTGAATTCAAAATTGATCGTCGTCAATTCTACATTGATCCGGGTGATTAGTAGTTTTTAGAGGTATAATTAATTTGGAACTTTATTTTTGTTTTGGCAAAATCTATAATAATGGTCTAATTACGTAATAATTAGGTCATGTTTTATTATTTCTTAGTTAGTTTTGGAATTTCTTGTACTATTTATACCCTTGTAAGCCTTAGGGTGTGGAGCTTTTGATTATTGAATATAATTAAGAGAGTTTCTCTTTTTATTTCTAATTCTTCTTGCATTTTTAGGAATCAATATATTTATTAAAACATTTAGAACCGACATTTTTTTTAAAATCAACAAGCCTAAAGTATGATTCTAAATCGATACTTGTGCCAAAATCAACGATTTAGTTTCATTATCTCCTTCTTGTTTTTTATACCCGTGTTTTAAATGTTTCCCTGTATCACATTATAACACTTTTAATACATTGAAGATACTATGTGAAAAATCAGATCTTTGACCGTGCAAAAGAATAATCGTAAATATTTTAGGGTGCAAAAATGCGATTCCCCCACCTCAAAAAAAAAAAAATATATTATAGCAATTAAAAACATATATAACAAAGGCTTCCTCATCCTAGCACAACTCTTTCAATTTGTTTTTCAACAAAATTCGCTTTCAAATTATTACTAATATGTTTTCTTTCCGTTTTCTTCAGTGATAGAATCACTGAATTTTGTGTTGGTAGGTAGGGACCTACTTGTCTATAGCTGATCTTGTTTGAAGTCATGAACAGAATTATAAGAAAGTAAGAGAAAATATATGCAGGATCAAGTCCACACAACTCATTCAAAGTTATGCAAGGGGGCAAGCCACTGTACTCCTCTCTTGTCAAATCGTACATACACTTTCACATAAATGATTCTAAGTCCGCAATATACTTTTAAGGAAGGATTTTTCTTGCATTTGATAGTGAAAATTAGATAAAACGACAGTGCTTAACAATGAACTTGCTGTTTAACCCCCAAAAAAAAAAAAAAAAATCTTCCTCTCTTAAGTACAAATTAATAACTGTGTCCAAATTTCACATTATAGTCATTATAGGCTTAGAAAATTTAAAGATTATGATTAATGCAGCTTGTTTAAGCATACTATATCATTTCTTGTTCTATGATCAAGAGAAAATTAAAAAGAAAGAAATTAATCAAGAAGGAACTCTTTAATTAAGATTAGAATATTCATGCATAAGAGATTCTCAAAGGGCATTATCAATCCAATCTACACTGAATGGGTTGGACAAGAACAACCACTCACAACTCAAACTTTACCCAAATCCAATTTCCTTAACCTACATTACATTACCAATGTTATTTCAAATAATATAAGATAATAACTTCAAAAGCAGACAAGAGGAATAAAAATGTTAAAAAGGAAAAAGAAATAGATGGTAATATTTTAAGCTACCCAGCAGATGGAAGAGAAAAAAGTTGTTTTTTTTTTCAATTTTTTTTTCTAAATTTGATTTTGATCAGTGGAAATGTTCTTCTTGGCAAGATTGTGCTTATTGTTGTGCATCCAAACCTTAAGGACTCTTCTCTTGACTCCAACTTCTTGACAGAACTGTTGCACCACAGCTTCCTCTTGCTTCTGAATTTTCCACCCAACTTTCTCAGCAAAGTTGAGCATTTTCTCTTTCTGTTCCTGTGAAAACTTTGTCCTGAACCTTTTCTTCACCATTTGAGGTGGTCTACCGACAAAACCACCACCACCATCTTCTTGTTCATCCGACTCTGAAGGTAAAGAACCCATATTATATGACATTATCATCTGGTGGGGTTGAGCTGCTCTGGAAGATATAAGGGTTCCTGTTGGGTACCCCAAAGTCTCTGGCCCTAAAATGGTCTTGTGATGTCCCAGAATGACTTTCCTTCCTACCCTGTTGGGGTAGGGGTTGTGGTAGAAATCACATGAGGACTCTCCTTCAATCTCTTTTCTGTGGAAGTTTCTGTGGCAGTTACAGGCTGAGCATGTGAGGGCTTGTAGGGTACCCTCTTCTCCACTGGGCATGAACTCACCACACCCATCTGTGGCATTCCCACCCATGGAAGCTGCATGGTTCTTGAGACATTCTCTATATCTGACCATTTTTTTGTAGGGCATATGGTCCTCCAGTGTTGTGGATATGGGGCCATTGGAGGGGATTTGGGGAGCTGAAGAAGGTATAATGTGGTTGTGGGGTGTTGGGTCATGTATCATGTGCCCATGCCCATGTCCCCCACCATATGTAGTGTTGATTGGAATTGGTATCTCTCCTTCCTGACTTGAAAGTTCCATTTCTAGCCTCCTCAGTCCTCACCCTCTTCTCCCTCTGTGGCCTTTTTTTTATTGTTGTTGTTTGTTTGGAGACCAAAAGAGAAGGAACAAAACAGTGGAGAAGAACCTATATGATTAAATTAAAAGTGCTGGCAGACTCAAATTTTTTAGGAGTTTTCTTAATAATTGTCCACTCTTTTGGAAGCAACACACTACACAACTAGGAAACTGTGGCTTCTTGACACCATACCTACAACATCCTTCTTCCTCTCAGACCAAAGTAAATGACCCACTAATGATAACTAGAAACATAACCTTTAATACTATGTAATTGCAGTTGATTGATGTTTGTGTGTGTCTGTGTGTGTGTGAGAGAGAGAGAGAGAGAGAGGGAGTCGGGTGGACTGTAGGAGGGACTATATGGTCTTGAGGCTTTGAATAGTCATCTCATTTGCTCTATGGTCTTAGGCAGACAGAAGACAACAAAAACAAGCAAATTCAGCAACCATAAGCAGAAGCTGGTTATGAGAACCAACCCACATGAGCAAATGGACCTCTCTTCGTTGCTTTTCTCTCTCTATCACTTCAAAGAGTAACTGAGAGAGGAAGGAGTCAACACTTGCAACTGTTTCCCTGAAAAAGACAATGACAGTTAGAGAGAAGTAGAGGCTCTAGCCACAACAAATGGTGCAGCACTGGGGATTACCAATTTACCATACTTATTCTGAAAACCTTGAACTTAAACACCTTCTTCCATGGCAGAGGACAAAACTTTTTAAGAGCAGAATATTTGGCTAAGAAAATACTTGACAGAGTAGAGGTTTTAGGTTCAGAAAGTAGGGCAAATGGGAAATGAAGGAGGTAGAAGAGAATGGGAGAGGAGAGACAGTAGGGAGAGTTTTGGAGTTTGGTTTTGCTAGTGAGGCACTAAGCATGAGCTTATAGCAGTAGTGAGGGCCAAAAAAGGGTGGAGAGGAGAGAGAAAAAAAGCAGATTTTTTTAACAAACAAAGAGGAATACAGTGAGGTTTAGAGAGGGCGATAAAAAAGTGGGGTGTTTGCTTTGCTTGCACTATCAGCCATCAAGTTTACGCCATATGGATGGAGAGCAGTGTGTCAGAGAGTGGAGAGGACAAGGGGTGAGAGAGAGAGAGAGAGAGAGAGAGAGAATTGTTGAAAGAAATGGCCTTCAAAGTAATTAAATTAGAAACACTGTGTAACTTGTATTAGAGCTTCATTGTAGTACAAACAGAAAGACCCTCTCGACTCGTAGACAACTCAATGTTTTTTTTTTTTCTGACTAACCTCCTCAAAATCTGGCCAAATATTATTGAACTTAGTTCAACATAGCAAGCTTCGAATACATACACTACAAACACCCACTAACCCTAACCCAGTATCAGTTAAACTCACAAGACACCAATAAAATCCCAAAAACTCGATTTTCTGATATGTTATGGTTAGCACACATCTGATCTAAGCTACTATATTAAGGCAAACAAGATGTGTCGGTCTGCTTATCTTTTGTTTTACACTTGGGTTTCAATTTTTTTCATGAAACTTCGTTGACATCTATGAAAGAACACACAGTTAGTGTAATCTGATTGGATTAATCTCATTTTCTCTTAACAGAAAGTTTATTTAATCTCATTTGATTGATATGAAGAGAGAAGACTGAGCTTTCTATGTCAAAATAGACCACTCATGAACCATGATTTGGACCAGTACCTTGTGAAATTAATGAAACAAGGCCACCTCATGAAGGTTAACCATAACTAATTAAGACTGTGCCAGGGCAATTCACGTGAATTGTTAAATGATAGAATAATTAAGAAGAGGTGAATAAGCTTTCCACAGAAGTGGGAGTTATTGACTTGAGCTAACTCTCTCTCTCTCTCTCTCACACACACACACACAAGTTCACATAAGAACTAACTATGCAATGTGATCATAAATAATTGGAGCCACTCTCACGATACAAGTGAATTAGTTTTCACTTTTCATGCCTCTAAGGGCTTCAAAATTTAAAATATCATCAATTTTTGTTATTCTAATCTTTCAAGTTTAAGTAGGAGGAAGATAAAATTTTGATTATATATAAAATCTCGGCATATATGCGACTATTCTCTTGCATGGAATTGCCCTTTTTTTTTTTTTAAGTCCAAATAATATTACTCTTTTTACAATGTTTGGTATATACATACAGGATAAGACATTGGTACCCACAAAAAAAAAAATTGGTATCATACTAAAAATAATTAATTAGTAATCATGAATTTATGGTCATAAATTTTGAATTGATATAGTAAAACTAGTCATAACCCGTGTCTAAAAGCACGATAAAATATAAAATTTGAGTCACTCAAAAAATCGATTCCGTTATATTAAATAATATTTTTTTCATTCATTTATTTGATTACATCATTTAAAATTAATTTTATCCATTATTTTTCTAAAAATATCAACATTTTTGTTTTTCAAAATACAAAGAAAAAGGTACACAGAAATAACTTTTTCACTACCAAATTCAATCCTACACGCAAATTCACGTGCATATAAAGTCATATTTTTTACAGTTAATGAATGGTCAAAAGGTCAGTGGTGAAAATTAGCTCTGTAGCTGAAAATGGGTAGCTTGTTCACTGGGTTGTTCCTTCACGCGGCAGGCTTACTTCAAATGTTTACGTAGAAAATTATAAAATTATAATTTTTTAAAATTAAATTATTTATAACTAGGAAAAGAGAAATTAAAACTAATCATACTAAATGATTATCGATTATTATATTTTATAATCGATTATAAATTATATTAATCAGTTAAAATTTTACATTTAAAAAATATAATATAATCTTTAAAAGTATTAGGTTACGAGTTTTTTTTAATTACCATGGCACTATCCATGTTGTGTTATTAAGAGGAGTTCTCAACATAAATTATGTCCTCTTGAGATACGTGGACAATGCATTTACATTCAACTGAGAGTTTCCTAGCCACCTTTAAAAGTAGTTCAAGTGATAATATAGATTAGTTATAAATTTTGACATTTTAAATTTAAATATTGAGAATTCTTTGAGGTTAAAGCGTGAGAAATTTATTTGTTATGAATATTCTAATCTCGGTGTGGATGACTTGTCTTTGACCAGATCGATAAAGTGATTAGTTGAAGTATACATAACCTGACGCAAAAACCCCTATCGTTGAACCAAAAAAAATAAAAAGTTTGGAAGCCTTGTGTATGAGAGAGAGAGGGCTTGGTAAGTTGCAATTAATCTTAATCTTAATGTGCATCCAATAACATTTTTGAAATCTTTATTTCTTATGTCACTGGTTATTCATTGGAATCAATGTTTTAAAATAGAGGTAAAATTTACTATCATTTCTCTCTCTTGGACCCCTACTAATCACTGAATCCGTTGTCTTCTATGTACTCTCTCTCTCTCTCTCTCTCTCTCTCTCTATCTGTGGGAATCAAAGTAAATAACTTCCTATTTTTGTTCTTGATGAGTCCTCTCCACCTTTGTTATGATATCTAAGTGACTTTATTCTTCATTATCCATGCCTTTATTCCACACTCCACCCCCTATTTAAAGACTCTTTATCCCATCTTTAATTTTTTGTCTGCACCTCTCTTGTCTCTTCTACTAGTAATTGACCTGACCAGACCTGACTACCTTTTATTGCTAAGTTTTTCTTTTTTATTAAAATAACTATGTTTGTTACAAAAATGGGTTATTCAAGTGATGATATATTAATACATTACCCACATTTTATTTTTTTAAAAAACTTTATTGTATCACAATATAACTTAATTTGTTGACATAGGAGAGCAAATAAACCAAACCGAGCTAAGCACTAGTCTCCACGATTTCAGCTAATTCAAACATCTTATTCAAGCCTGACTTACTAATTTCTTTTTCGAACTTGTTCTTGACTCCGATCATATGAGTAAACAAACTAAGTTATAACTAGTTAAAATTTTAAATTGTTCATACAAAACTCAGTTTCATTTGTCCGCCACTTGATAGATACCATATTCTTTTAATTTATATTACTTTTTAAGGTGTCCCTATTATTTTGCCTTAAAAAGTTTTTTGTTCCACATTCCAAAAATGCAAGAAAGAGAGAAGGGTGAAGGGGGGTTGGGTTAATTAATTATGGTACTCTCCGAATGGGCCACAATAATAAATGGAGTTGATTGACACTTATCACAATTTTCAAGATTCACACCCAAAATTTCTTTTTTTTTTTTTCAGAACAGACAGATACACTCATCCATCCCGATCACTGCCACCTATTATTATTTTTTTTTTGGGCTTTATTGTATTGTATGTTTAAATTTCTTTTATTGTATTGTATTGTATGTTTAAATTAAGCTTTATTTTATTGGGTTAAACTTTTTTGTTCAAACTATATAAAATCTTTTTTGTAATACTAAACATTTTAGATTGAATTCGAGTTGACCAACCTAGATTTTGTGGTAATGATTGAAATTGAGTAAGCCTTAGTAACATCTTTTTGCTCAACAACTGAAAAATAGGATTCAAAGAGTAATAAATTTTTTTTGAGTTAATTGTATTAGGAGTCTCTAAAATATAGAATTTATTTTATTTTAATTCTTAATATTTTAATTATATTATTTTAGTTCTTGAAATATATAATATGTTTGTATGTAGTCCCTCGATCAGACAATATCTATATTACTAACGATTTTTTATCATAAATTTATCACGTGATACCTAAATATGGGCAAAAAATAATTTAGATAGCTCTGGACTAAAATTTAGGTAACTCTTGACAAAAAATATGTAATATGAGTAATTCTTATTCAAAAATAGGATAATTTATGATTAAAACTGTGCTATTTAGATAGTGTTTTTTTCAAAATTTGGGTAGAATTTTTGTCAAAAATTATTCAAATTATTTTTTTGTACATATTTAAATATTACATGACAAGTTTATAATAAAAAAATATTGGATACTGTCTGCTTGAGGGACTATATAGGAATATATTGAATACTTTATAGACTAAAATAAGACAATTGAAATATTAATATAATCAAAATGAGACAAACTCCGTGATTTGAAAATCTCCGATACAATTAAACCATTCTTTTCATTACTTTGATTTCTTCAAGAACCTTATTAACAGAAAAGTAACTTCACAGAGCATGATTGTTATTTTCAGCCAAACAAATTTTTGTGCTTTTATTTAAAGCAAATTGTTCCCATGCAGTGGCCACCAAGTTGAATTTTATGATGATAATAAGAACAATTACATTAAAAATAGCCCATCAAAATCAACTTTAAGATCCCAACTTTTGATTTATGATTTCTGATGTGTCAAGTCCGAGGGCCAACTCATATTATAAGTCCGGTCTAATTTAATGACTCGATTCCAAGAGTCCAAATCTATAAAGATTCAGTAGGCCCAACGAGGCTCAGGCCCAATCAAGCCCATCAGGGAGTTACACCACCAAAAAAGCATTAGGTGAGAAGAGGAGAGGTCATCCTCGTAGCTTAGAGAGAATCAACCTCCCATATCCTTGCCTGTTGAGGAGAGGAGAGGTCAAAGAGAGGAGAAGTCGCCAAGGGATTTAATTATTATTAAATGGCCCCAATTATGACCTTCAGACTAGCTATACAATTACTACGCAAATGACTATAAATTGTAAGCTCCCGCAACACTTAAGGGGCATCTCACAAAATCAAAGCTCCTCTCTTCTCTCTTGTAATTCTCTACTCTCCCAACACACCGGAGTTAATAAAATTCTCGGCGGACTTAGCCATTGAAAGTTGACGTAAGTCTTGTTGACCGAACCACTATAAACCTTGTTCTCTTTCTTTCTCTACTTATTTTATTGCATTTTATACTACTCACTTGACTAGTGGTGTGCAAGCAAATTTGTGCATCATCAGTTTAGCGCCGTCTGTGGGAAAGACAAAATTCTCACGTAAACATTTTCTTTGCTGAATCAAAGGCGATCACCACCAAATCCATGAATCAGCCTGAAGATATCCCACCACGAGAGGAGGAGGTTGCTCCTCCACCCAATCAAGTCCCAAATACGCAGCAGATGCTGGAGACCATGCAACAACTTATAGCTCAGAATCAACAAATTTTGCAATTAATGCTCGGGCAACAAGGAGGAACACAACTTGGACCTCAGGCCAGGGAAACTCCACTCCTTGGTCATCAAGGAGCTCCTCACCTTGGCGCTCCCCATCCAGCTGCCCCCCTGGGCGCCCCCATTTAGGAGTTCCCTTGAGTGCCCTGCACAGGGGGGTTTACCATGAGGGTCCTCCTTAAGCTCCTGCTCCGGCTCACTATGGTGGAGACCCTTCTCTCCAAGAGGACGAGGGTGAAAACTAAAGCATGGAGCATGAGAGCCATTCCGTAGTAATTTCAGAGTACCTCCATCCAATCAATGGGATGAAAAAATTAAAGAGGTGCAAAATCAGCTAGGTGACGTCTTCAACGCCATGAAGGCGTAGGGCCACGATACAGTAGACTACCTCGTAAGTCGAACCGACACGCCTTTCAAACCTGATGTGGTGAACTACCCGCTCCCTCAAAGATTCAAAATTCCTTCCGTCGAGACCTTTGACGGTACGAAGGATCCACTGGACCACCTTGAAACTTTTAAAACCTTGATGCAGCTGTATAACGTCCCCGACGAGATTATGTGCAGAGCATTCCTAACCACCTTGAAGGGATCCGCTCAACAATAGTTTGCCAAACTCTCATCAGCCTCCATTTGCACATTTGCTGAGTTGAGCAAGTCTTTTGTGTCACACTTCATTGGAGGACGCCGTCACCAGAAGCCTGCCACCTACCTACTTAGCATAAAGTAGGAACGAGACCAAAGCCTGAGGAGCTACCTCACTCGTTTTAACGAGGAGGTCCTTCAGGTTGAGGAGCCTGATGATAAGGTCAGCATGATCGTCTTTCTTGGAGGCCTTCGGTCGTCAAGTTTCCTTTTCTCAGTGATGAAACGCCCACCGAAGAGCATGCCAAAACTACTAGCGAAGGCCCAGAAATATATAAATGCTGAGGACATTACAAGGGCCAAACGAGGTGAGTCTTCCAGAGCTAGGGAGAAAAGAAAAGAAAGAGACAGGGATGACAAGAAGGAGAATAATAACAAGTGCAGCAACAGCAGGACAGAAAGGGTACTTGCCAAAGACCGACTTAGTCCTGCTCCCTAGAGAGATTGACATGCCTTCACTCCCCTCAATGTCGTTGTCGGGCACATCCTGTTGCAGATCCAGGATGACCCCGCGATAAAGTGGCTTGGGAGGATGAAGTCTTCCCCAAATCGCAGGAACGCAAACAAGTATTGTCGCTTCCATCACGACTATGACCATGACACCGATGATTATTATGACCTCAAAAGGCAGATTGATAAGCTCATCCAATGGGGTCACCTACGACAGTATGTTATCGGTAGGGGATAGGCGCCAGCACCACCCCAAAATTAGGAAGACCAACAACCTATCGGGGAAATTCACGCCATTTTTGAAGGGCTTGCAGGGGAAGAAGAATCCCTTTCCACTATGAAGGCTCATGCCAGAAAAGCTAAGCACCCCGAGGAATTGCGCCCATCTAAGGTGCCTAAGCATGACAACAATGAGGTCATTTCCTTCTCAAACAAGGATCTGGATGGAATCCAGCACCCCCATGATGACCCTCTGGTGCTCACCACGACTGTTGCCAACTTCCAGGTGCGAAGGATTCTTGTGGACAGTGGCAGCTCTGCAAATATTTTATTCACAGAGACTTATGACAAGCTCAACTTGGGTAGAGAAAGGTTGCAACCCATCAGGTCGCCCCTCATTGGATTCTCAGGAGAAAAGGTATATCCCCTAGGGTCTATCACATTACCTGTCATAACCAGAGTGGCACCCCGAAGCTCCACGGTCATGGTCAACTTTCTGGTTATAGATTGCCCTTCAGCCTACAACTTCATTCTTGGGCGACTAGCCCTCAATACCCTAAGGGCTGTGCCCTCCACCTATCATCTCATTCTCCGCTTTCCAACTCCAAGTGGAGTAGGAGAAGTACGAGGAGATCAGGTAACAACAAGAGAGTGCTACATCTCCTCAATGGAGACTAGAAAGCCGCAAGAAGCATTGCAAGTGGAGGTCCTTGACCCACGAGATGATACCAAGTTGGAAAGAGGAGAACCAGTAGACGAGCTCAGACCAGTGGTCCTAGATGAGGAATATCCAGACCGAGAAGTTTACATCGGCTCTTCCCTTTCTGAGGATCTCGTCCACCAGCTAAAAATTTTTTTGAAGCTCAACATGGATGTTTTTGCATGGTCACATGCAGACCTTGAGGGCATCAACCCAGAGGTCGCCATGCACCGCCTCAATATCAACCCCCATTACAAGCCTGTTCGCCAAAAGTTAAGGGGTGCCTCAACTGAAAGGGCCCAGGCAATGGAAAAGGAGGTAGAAAAGTTGATAGAGAACGGGGCGGCCAGAGAAGTAGCCTATCCTGAGTGGCTCTCTAATGTGGTGATGGTAACTAAAGCTAATAGGAAGTGGTGCCTCTACGTCGACTTTACTGAGCTCAACAAGGCGTGCCCAAAAGATAGCTACCCACTTCTGCAAATTGACCTCCTCATTGACGCCACAGTAGGACATGAATTGTTGTCCTTCTTGGATGCGTATTCTGGGTATAATCAGATCAACATGCACCCCCCAAATTAGGAGAAAACATCGTTCATCACCCTAAAGGGAACTTATTGCTACAGGGTCATGCCCTTCAGGTTAAGGAGGAGCAACTTATCAACGACTGGTGAACATGATGTTCTAGCCCCAGATCAGAAAAACAATGGAGGTGTACGTGGACGATATGCTAGTAAAAATTCTTGTAGCAGCAGACCACATTGACCACCTCCAAGAAACTTTTGACATTCTCAGGTCATACGCATGAAATTGAATCCTGAGAAGTACGCCTTTGGTGTAGGCTCAAAAAAATTCCTTGGCTTTATGGTTAATCAGAGGGGAATAGAGGCAAACCCTGACAAGATCAAGACTATCCTAGTTATGAAGTCACTTTCTTCGACCAAGTAGCTCTAGCACCTTAACGGGAGAGTTGTAGCACTTAACAGGTTCGTCTTTAAGTCTGTAGATAAATGTTTACCTTTCTTCAAGATTCTCCGAAAGGCATTCGAATGGGGACCTGAAGCAGAGGAGGCCTTTCAAAGGCTCAAAGCCTATTTGGCTAAGCCTTCCTCTCTTGTCACATGCCACACCTGGGAAAAAATTATATTTATACCTTTCTGCTTCCTCATCTGCGATAAGCTCCGTCCTCATAAGGAACCATGATGGAGTGCAAAAGCCCATCTACTATGTGAGCAGAGCATACCAAGGAGCAGAAATTAGATATTCAGGACTAGAGAAGTTAGCATTCGCCCTCATCTCAACGGCTAGGCGCCTGCAACATTACTTTCAGAGTCATACTGTTGTTGTGATCAAAGACCAACCTCTAAAGAGAGTCTTGAAAAAATCAGATGTATCCAGGAGACTCCTCAAGTGAGCAGTGGAACTTGGGGAGTTCGACATTCAATACCAGCCAAGGGTGGCCATCAAAGCACAAGCATTAGCAGATTTTGTTGCTGAGCTTACACCAGCAGAAGAAGAGGAGAATAATGAGGCAAGCGCCCAGGACAGCACAGGTGCCCAGGCATCCAGGCTTGGCACCCAGGCCCTTCCTGGAGACCAACTCTCCTCTCTAGGCGCCCTGCTCTCCCCTCCTAGAGACCAGTTCTCCTCTCTAGGCACCTTGCTCTCCTATCCAAGTGTCCAGCTCTCCTCTCCAGGTGCCCAGCTCTCCTCTCCAGGCGTCCTGCTCTCCTCTCTAGGCGCCCTGTTCTCCTCTTCAGGCGTCCTGCTCTCCTCTCCAAGCGTCCTGTTTTCCCCTCCTAGAGACCAGCTCTCCTAACCAGGTGCCTGCTTTCCTTCTCAGGCGCCCATGTACTCTTAGGAGCTCAGTCTAGCATCCAGGCTCCTAGTGTAATCTCTGAGCGCTCCTCTCTACCACTCTAGAAGCTCTATGTAGATGGTTTCTCGACCAGCAAAGAAGGAGGAGCAGGCCTGATCTTGATCCGCCTCGACGGTACTCCCCTCAAGTATGCAGTGAAGCTTCACTTTACTGCTTCCAACAATGAGGCGGAATACGAAGCCCTCCTCTCTGGATTAAGATTGACACCTGAAATAGACACCCAAAATCTCGTCACTCACAGTGACTCTCAACTGATCGTTAATCAAGTAAAGGGCGAGTTCGAAGCAAAAGGAACTAGAATGCAGGAATACCTCGGCATGGTGAAAAGCTTGATCACAAAGTTTCAATACTTCTAGATCAGTCACATTCTGAGAGAAGACAACATGGCCGCTGATGCACTGGCTAGGCTCGCCTCATCTTTGGGAGCCCCACTAGGAGGACCAACATTCATCGGTCACCAAATCAGACCAAGCAAGTTAGACATGAAAAGCCATAAATATCAACTGTGCGTCGTTGAAGTCAAATTGGATGACCCCAATAAGAGCATACCTCCAAGAAGGTATGTTGCCAGATGACCCTCTAGAAGCCAGGAAACTCAGGGTAAGAGCCTCCAAGTTTACTATTCTGCAAGACACCCTGTACAAGAGAGGTTACTCATTGCCACTATTGAGATGCCTTTCACCTGAAGAAGTTGACTATGCAATGCGGGAGATCCGTGAAGGGGTTTGTGGAAATCACTCAGGAGGACGGTCCCTCGCCCACAAGGCGCTCAGACAAGGCTACTTTTGGCCTAGCATGATGAGGGACGCCCAAGAATTCGCCAAAAAGTGCCACAAATGTCAACGTTTTGCCACTGTGCTCAGGCAGCCACCAGAGGAACTCACGGTCATCATAAGTCTGTGGCCCTTCTCTAGATGGGGCATTGACATCCTAGGCCCCCTTCCTCTCAGTAAAGGATAGTTCAAGTTTGTGGTGGTAGCGGTGAACTACTTCACTAAATGGGCGGAGGCCGAATCCTTAGCGAAAATAACAGATGCAAAGGTCAAATATTTTATTTAGAAGAACCTGGTTTGCCGCTTTGGGATATCCCATACCATTGTAAGCGACAACGCCAAGCAGTTTGACAACAAGCTCCTGAACTCTTTCCGTTCTGACCTTCAAATAAAGTAGTCTCATTCAAGCTCGGCGCACCCGCAGACAAACGGACAAGCAAAAGTCATGGTAAGAACGGTGCTGCGCAATCTAAAGACAAGGCTCGAAAAGGTGAAGGGTCTTTTGGTTGACGAGCTCCCAGGTGTATTATGGGCTTACTAAACCACACCAAGAGCTTCAATTGGGGAGACCCCCTTCTCTCTCGCATTTGGAACTGAGGCAGTCATCCCTATGAAAATCGAGGTGCACTCTCTAAGGGTCCAGCACCATAACCCCGACACCAATGAAGAAGGACTCTGCATCAACCTCGACTTGGTAGAAGAGGCAAGAAAGATGGCTATGGTCCGCAACGTGGAGTACAAGCACCGTATGACAAAGTACTACAACTCGAAGGTGAAGCCTCGTTCCTTCCACCCAGGAGACTTGGTCCTTAAGAAAGTTATTCTCGCTACAAAGGATTCACAGGAAGGAAAGTTGGGACCAAATTGGGAAGGACACTACCTCATAACAAGGGTGGTGAGGCCAGACACTTATAAGATCCAGAATTCTGAAGGGAAAGTCTTACCCCATCCATGAAACGCGAAACACTTGAAGAGGTACTACCAATAACACCTTGAGATAGTAGAAAAGTTGAGGACTTAGTTTTATTTTTTGTGCTCTTTTGTGGGGCTATTACCCAATATTGCTTTATATAAGCAGAAAAATGAATAAAATTTTAGAGATTTACTTCAAAAAGAACTTTGCATTTTCATATTCAACTTCTCAAACTTCAAAGTAGCATCGGCGACAAAAACCACTTTTACAAAAGTATGGCTACAAAATGTCTTTTCAAAAAAAAAAAAAAAATCCAAAAAGTCTCCAGCACGCAAACTACTCAAGGTCGTCATCCTTCTCCTCATCATCCTCGGCATCGTCAGAATCTCTGCCACTGTCATTTGGCGCCTCAGTTGGTAATCCAAAGACGTCAATATCGGCAAAAAATTTTCCCCGAAAGTCCTCATAACCGTCAATGAAGGCGTCTGCAAGGCCACTCTCAAAGTCCATCTTAACTATCACAACCCTCTCCTCAGCCTGGGAAGCCCTCTCCTCGGCCTATGAAGCCCTCTCATGAGCTGCTTTCACCTCTGCCTCTGCGGCAGCCTTTCTGAACATGGCCCGTTTACGGACCTCTGCAAGCTCAGCCTCGAGCTTGGCCGCCCTCCCCTGGGTCGTCGAAAGCTCAGCCTTACTGAGCGTGGCCCTCTCACGGACCTCAACAAGCTTAGCCTCGAGCCTGGACACCCTCTCATGGGTCGTCGAAAGCTCAATCTCAAGACCAGCCGCCCTCTCACGGGTTGCAGCAAGGTCAACCTCAGAAGCCCTGCCAGAAGCTTCAAGCTCAGTGATCCTCCTCTAAGCAGCAAGGAACTCATTTTGCACCACTTCATGATCGAGCTTCAGCTTGTGATAAAGGAGAGTCCTTGAAAGTAAACACATAGCTGCAATGGAGGCCTGAAGATAAATAAAAGGCAAAAGAATGTTAGACACTTATGGAAAGGAGAAAAGAGAGAAAATAAACTCTTACGTGAGCCTAGCTTTCTAGGAAAGAGCTAAGAATTCCCTCCGTACCCAAGGCACCAATCTCATCCATATCCTTCTTGCACAAAAATAACCCAAGTCGATCCTTGATGACCGACACATTACCTAACATGGAGCAGATATGAGAGGGTACTCCGCTAGGATTTCCCATAGGAGGAGTGGATGAATGAGGGGTAAAAGGTATGGCTAGTAAACAAGACTCTTTAGTGGAAGGTCCAATTGAGGGAGTCTTCGACTGAGGAGGCGCCCCTGGAGGAGCCACTTTATGGGAAGGTGCCCGAGGTACCACTTGAGGAGTTAACTGAGGAGAGCTCGCCTCAGGCGGCACAATTAAAGAAGTCACCTGGGAGGTATCCCCCGTCCTCGCCACCTTAGAAGGAGGGGAACTCCTACTAGAAAGACGGGACCCAATCATCTCCCTATCTACTGCTCCAAAGAAAATAAAAGTGTTACCTAGATGAAAAGTACCAAGTGAAAGAAGAGGGTGCAAAAGAATCAACATACCTTTCATTTTCAAGGGGGGGCTGCTAGACATTGGAGAGGGACCACTGGCACCAACGGAAGAGGAACCAATAACTCCTCCATCCCTGGGCATGAGAGCTCCAAAGTCCCTTGAAGAGTAAGCTTTCACAGCGTGCAGCTTCTATTCTTGGTCTGTGGAGAGCACAGGAGCACCTGTAAGGAATATAGTGAGAACACAGTCTACAGAGAATGGGGTAATAGAGGAATAAGAATGTAAGGCGTACCAACTTTCTTTGGAGCTTCCCATCGTGTCCAACACCCTATTAGCATCTGAAGCCCATTCTCCACCAACAAATATGAAGCGAGATTTCCAGCTATGACATTTAGAGGGTAGTCCGGTAATCAACTTATCTCCCCTCGTGGTAAAATAATACCAGCCTCGGTTAGGAGAAGGAATTTCACTTGGGTAATAAGCTACATGAAATACCTCAGGAGAAGCATCCTCATGATGCACCCTCTTCCATAATGCTAAGAAACTCAACAACACTTTCTAACCGTTGGGCGCCAACTGCCCGGGTGTCAGGGAAAAATAGTTCAAAATGCCACAAACGGAATAAGGCATTGGAAACCTAAGCCTAGCCTCAAGAACCTCCTTATAAATAGCCATGTCACCAGAGGAGTCATCGCAAGTAGGTTCACCCATCTCGGCTCGACGACATAGCACAGTCGGAGAAATGTGATAGGTGGAGACAATCCGTAAAATATCAGCGTCTGAATTTGAAGTGCTAGAGATAGAACTTACCTTGGACCCATCATCATCAAGAGCTACCTTACCTCGATGCTTTTTGACGCGAGGGCATAAAGCTTTTTCTAAGACAGAAAGGTCTCTAGGATAATGATTTTGAGAAACAACGCTTGAAGAAACTTGAGCAGGCTGCTCGTCCAACGCTGCCCACCCTGTTTGCTCACCTAGGGTGCCCAGCACAACAGGTTGTTGGCTCGATCTGCTCAGCGCGGCAGGCTACTCGTCCAGGCTGTTGGCCCGATCTGTTCAGCGCAGCAGGCTGCTCTGTCCGTCCAGCCTGTTCACCCAGGCTACTCAGCACGATAGGCTGCTCGCCTAGGAAGCCCGCCTACACTGTCCAGACCTGCACCCCATGTGCGCTCAGTAGTCCCCGTTCCTACATGCCCAGCCTTGCTCCCAGTCTGCTCGCTGCTGCTCAGATCGGAGTCCTAAACAACACACTGCACTCCCAAACGGGCCAAACCAGCGCCCTCTCCGTGCCTGCCGCCTGCCGCCTGCCGTGAAAGCCACATGCCCACCTAGACCACTACTCAGCCCGCCTCCCTCTCTCTCAGCTTCTTCCTCTTTGAGCAGCGCCCAAGGTGCCCCATCCTCAATGCTTTCTTCGGCCACCACCGTACCAGCAACCGCCTTATTATCTCTTTCCATGTCGGTTGCTCCATCATCAGAGCTCCCCATTATCTCACTCCTAGACAATAAATGTTTATGAGAACGCACCTCAAGAACAAACTAGCCTTGGGTCTCCAAGAAATCTCAAGAAAGAACACCCTCTCAAGATTGTGTGAAGTGGGTAAAATGAAGAAGTAAGCCTTTATTTATACATAGGGTTTCTTGGAATCAAGGAAAAAACCAAAAAAAACCCCAAATTGGACCCTAGGGCTTTTCAAAAATTCAAAAAAAAAAAAAAAATGAAGGGAAGGAAGGAGGTTATATAGTCAATAGGATTCTGCAAGCAAAAGGAGTTCACTAGAAGGGATGTGGTTGCCGATCAAGAGAAGTTTTCGAAAAATTTGGATTTAAAAAGGTCCATACGCTATTTTGACCGTAATTTTTGATCTGTAACTCCAAATGGGGCCCATAATATGTCAAATCGAAGCTCTCCAAGAGCTCTACAAAAGTCACTACCAATGGCAATGAACGGCGCCAAAAAAAGCCCAAAAAAGGCTCGGAAGTATATGTTTTAGCCTCCCAAAGTTTTTTCAATTTTGCCGTTCAATCGAAAATCCAAACTCAACCGAATGTCCTCCTTTCAAAGTTTCTTAAACGCAGGGCATTGAGGGTCAAATGATGGGTCAAGATTGAGGGCCCAACTCATATTATAAGCCCGGTCTAAATTAATGACCCGATTCCAAGAGTCCAAATCTATAAAGATCCAGTAGGCCCAATGAGACTCAGCCCCAATCAAGCTCATCAGGGAATAACACCACCAAGAAAGCATCTGGTGAGGATAGGAGAGGCAATCCTCGTAGCTTGGAGAGAATCAACCTCCCCCATCCTTGCCGGTTGAGGAGAGGAGAGGTCGAGGAGAAGAGAAGTCGCCAAGGGATTTAATTATTATTAAATGGCCCCAACTATGATTGTCAGACTAGCTATACAATTACTACACAGATGACTATAAATTATAATCTCCCTCAACACTTGGGGGACATCTCACAAAATCAAAGCTCCTCTCTTCTCTCTTGTAATTCTCTACTCTCCTAACACACTGGAGTTAATAAAATTCCCGATGGACTTAGCCTTTGAAAGTGGACGTAGGTCTTGTTGATCGAACCACTATAAACCTTGTTCTCTTTCTTCCTCTACTTATTTTATTGTATTTTATACTACTCACTTAACTAGTGGTGTGCAAGCTAATTTGTGCATCATCAATTTCGGTCAACAACCTCTTCTTTATCGAGTCCTAATAATCCCAGACAACCTTTTATCAGTCTTAGCATATCTTTGACAACCAAAACTTCTTTTGGGATGCCAATCATTTCATCTATAAAACAATCTCTCTCTCTCTCTCTCTCTCTCTCTCTCTCTCTCTCTCTCTCATCTTTACTTTTAGTTTTTATATAGTTGATGAAGTTTCAAGCGAAAAATTGTATCTGTTGCACACTCCTACCAAAATGATTTTTTTTTTTTTTTTAACAATGTTCAATCGTTGTTATTGTTAAATTGTTAGTGAGCTTGAATATTGGATAGAATCTGATACCAATCGAATGAAAATAATGAATTTGATCGACAAATTCATTGTAATTACAGTATTATTCTGATTTTGAGTTGAATGTCCTGACATTATCAAGGCGTATCTGTAGTTATTTTCGGAAATACAAGGCTCAAATCTCTTAGCTTAAAAGAAACGTATTTGCTTCTTACCATTTTCCACCAGATTGATGAGATGGTAATAATTGACAAGATCACAAATAATTTTGAATGGTGTCCAAATTTGTTGATTTGATTTATTTCAGTTCTTAGATTAAAAATAGATTCTATTCAATATCAACACACAATTTACACAATTGCACTAACAACTTAGGTTAACAAATTGGTAGAAGTTACTTTTTTTTTGGCTGTGAAGTAGTACAAGTTACTTACTCAAAAGCAACTGTACCTTTGTTTGGCAATTACTCAACACTATGTTTTCTGCAATAGGAATGAAATGCTGCACAGCAGTGTCTTCCACCATCTGACCCTCATCCATGCTTGCTAACTTTTTACTCATTTTGCTACTTTTTCCTCTCTCTCTCTCTCTCTCTCACACACACACACACTCATATGTGACAAGTGGTTTCAAGTTCATAGTTACAGAAACATGAAGACACTTAAATTTGAGGGTTCCTTGGACTTGAATTGTGCAGAATAAAGCATTATCACTTCTTCCAGTGTAAAAGATTTTGAAAGCTGCCATACTATTATTTTGGCTCATTTTACACTCATGGAATTTGGATGATTTTGTGTGTACTTTTGCTTTTCATCTTTTTCCATATATTAGTATTCTAAAATCTATTAGCCAATAACTTTTCTTTCAAGTCATCTAGCAAAAACTATGGGTTATAGGAAAAGATTCAAAACTTACCACACACATGGTTACTTTGAAATTAATTACAGCACTCTGAACCATATGATGGCAAGGGCAAATTTTGGACATCTATGATGGGCAAGTGTATGTTACACATGCGTCCGACAATCAACCTCTACAGATTGAGGTAATACTGTTTAGATTTTGGATTACGCTAAAACACAGGAGTCTTGTACAATTGACACCATGCCCCTGGGGTTTTCGAGAATTAATTCTCGATCAATTGCAAGTTAATTGCAAGATTGTTGATTGTAAATCTTGCATCTTCATGTATGAGACTGTATTTGAACTTTACTGTTATTTTCCATTAATCTGTGACAGGGATGGCTTCAACAACTGCCCCTCCATATCTCATGGGTCTTATCTTCTAAAAATAGCCCAACAGAATATTCTCACAGTGGCTTTAACCAAGTTGTAGTACTCTGCTTTCTTTACACTTTAATGCCAGTGCGTGGCTTCACCTCATGCCCAGTTCTTCTCCTTGTGACTCTCCCTGGTCACATGAACGCCTTAAGGTACAAGCAAAATTTCCAGTTTTATGATTTTTTTTGGTTTAACGGTCAAGACTGTTCAGACCAGTTTACGCGTACTTTGACTAATCTCCTTCCCAATCAGATTAAAAGCAAACCATCCACGCCACTACTAGGGTTTTATGATTGTTGATATCACAAGTTTTGCATATTAACAATTGTCAAATGTCGTCCGAGGGAGGGGTCGTGTCCAAATTTATTGTTTTAATTTCAATTTTGATCGGTTAAATAAGTGGTGGTAAAAATTCTTATTGTTAATATCCTCCAACAATTGAGGTCTCAATGTCATTTCTCCAATGTGAGGTTATACCAATAGAATTATACTTCATATCAAGGGGTACATGTGAAATTTATCCAATAAAATACAATTAACCAATAAGGTATATCAGATATGAAAACTAGAAGAATTATTATCTTGATGTTTCAAGTTTGACTTTTATAAGAGTTCTTTATTCGATACATATGAATTGAGGTTACTTACACGTATCGTACTACAAGATATATGATTGCGGCGATTCTTCATTATCCCAATAAAACTTTATATGACAATTCCAAGCTGCTTCAAATTAAACAATGCTTGGTGTCCATCAATTTATACACTTGCATAAGATGTGCTTTCTGTCTTTGGGCCCCCTCCTCTTGTGACTTAATGCTTTTTTTTTTTTTATCTCCTTTCCTTTTCAAACTTGATAAAAAAGATTTAAAAATTTGGAAAAGCAAAGACTAGCCGTTGGGAACATTCCCATCACTTTAATTTTTTTGATTGGAATGGACTCAAAGGCACCAACCCAACGTTCTTCTAGGCAAGGCATGAGATTCAAAGCAATTATAAGGACACCGACACAAAAAAAACAGACTACTTTCCCTTTTACACAATCCGTTAGTATACCTTCCCTTCCCTTTCTCTACCCCACTTGGTACTACCACCTTCTAATGCATTATTGATAATTTTGATAAGGAAAAATTGTGGGAAAAAAAAGTAGAAAAAGAAAGTTGCTTTATATTACTTTGCATTTAGAACCTTACTTTATCGCATGCATGTGTATTTGTTACGTGTTGGCCGGTCATATCTACTGTATAAGACTCTGATTTTTTTTGTCAATTCAGTGAGACTAACTATTGGATTTAAACTCATGACAAATCTTTTGGGTGGATCATTAGAACTTTCCAGTGCTAAAGATTCAATTCCAAATATTATTTTCTTTCTATTTTGGATATAATAGTTTTCTTATTGACTAAATCAATCCATGTGTTAGTCTAATGGGAAACCCTAAAAAAATGGCTTCAATTTCTTCATATTGTTGGTGATTATCACTAGAGAAATGTGTGAGATCATAATATATTCTCTCAAGTTCATGTCATTATGCAAAATGTAAAAAATCTTCAATTGTTATTTTAATTATTGTGAACACATGATAAGACCATATATATGCTTGTTTGGTTATTTTTTTTTTTTTGGTTCAACGAGCTGGGGTAACTTATACGCACCTCGACTAATTCTCTCTCTGGTCCGGTCAAAGACATGTCATCCATGCCGGAAATAGGGCATTTATGAGAGATAAATTCCTCGTGGGCTAACCCCAAGGAGTTGTTAAAATTCAAACCCAACATTCCTATTGTGGCATGCCTTTTCTCGAATAAGAACAAGTATTCGCGTAATGGCACCAACTATAAGTCTATTATACATAAAAACTTCTTTACATATTTTGCAACCATGTTGTTTTCTTGATTTTATGTATCGCATATAGTGTTTATGTTTTATAAATTCAGTCCTAAACTCTGATAATTTAACCAAAATGTGTTAGACAACTGATAGCCAACAACATATATCTAGTCAATATTTTCATAAAAATGATTAATTATTTCCTTATATATCATAGCATAACCGTTGCAGAGATTTATGCAGTGGTCATATTACTCCAATGTAATTTGAACGTCACATATTTGGTTCGAGTCAGAAAAAAAATATACGGTTGCTAAAACACACCAATGACGAGTGTCTATTTGTTATCTAGTTGAGTTGCCAATTAGAAAAGAACTTGAGAATATTGCTTTGCTCGTTTTGCTTTTCTTTGAATCTTTCTACACATCCTTTATGCTCTTTATTCTCCTTGGAACATCCCAAATGGGCCACAATTAAAGAGATTTCAAGGTGGACTAAAGAAAGATCCAACACCACTGTTTTTGACATTTCGAATATATTGCAAGTGATTTGATGATTGATTGAATAATTATTCTGAAAATTCTATAATGCCAAAAAGGTTTGTTCAAGTCAACTTGTAATATCATACATTATTGTCAACATATTATGTTTTTTTTTAATGTTTTTGTGGAATGAAAGTAAGACTTGAAGTTAATTCAAACAATATGTTGTGAGCTCGAATTCACAAACAGAACATGCGGCAACTAATTATAAAAAGGTGATTGTAGAGGGCAAAATGAGTTGAACTCGAAATTGATTAAGACCATGGTGTTTGATTCGAATCGGGTTAACGATCAAGATTCATCGCTTTGTCATAAACTCTTTTAGTTTTGAGCCGAATTCCATCGTTTAATCCCACAAAACCCTATTTTTGCCATTTTAGGAAAAAATTCAGAAATTAATAATAAATCATAAGAGTTTCTGAATTCAATGCTATTAGTTTTGTTAGACTCTAGACGAAACGTGCTATTATGTTAATAAGTTAGATTACAATTTTTTTTCCTTAACTTTCATATAATTAGAGATTTTGCCTCTATTATGGAGACGAGTAGGGTTTTGAACATTTATATTATACTGGTTATTGTCTGTGCCTAAAGGCACAAAGTAATAAAAAATTATAAACAATAAATATATTTGTATTCATATCCAAAATTAAATCACAAATATAGAGGAGAAATAATGAATTTAAGCATTGATTGTAGTGGAGGTGAGAAGTGGTGGGCGACAATGGTAGTGGTAGGAGACAGTGATAGTTGTGGTGGGTGACAATAATCGTGGTAGCGGCAATGGCGATGACAGCGATGGTGGCAGTGGCGGTGGCGACAGTGGCAGTGGTGACAACGACGGTGGTGGTGGTGGTGGCGACGACAGTGATGATGGCGATGGTGGTGATAGAGGTAGTAGTGGTGATGATAGAGGTAGTGGTGAGACGATTTCAACACAATTTATTTTTTAAAGTACTTATAAAAAATAATTAGTAAAAATACTTTTAAAAAATCACTTCAAACATACCCTTAGGAGCCTATTTTTCCTATTAAATTTAGGGTGTTAATATTAGCTGTTAAATTAACTTTAAAGTAAAATTTAAAGCGATCTGAATCGTGAAAAATAAAAGTCATTTTGTTTGTCTTTTGAGATTTAAATTGTAAGCTACTTTATTATATAGATATATATAAAATAGCTTACAATTCAAATCTCAAAAGACAAACAAAATGATTTTTCGCGATTTGGATCGCTTTAAATTTTACTTTAAAGTTAATTTAACAGCTAATATTAACATCCTAAATTTAATAAGAAAAATAGACTTCTAAGAGTGTGTTTGGAGTGCTTTTAAAAAGTACTTTTAGAAATTATTTTTCATAAATATTTTAAAAAACAAATAATATTTGAAACTGTCCCACCGCCACCGCCACCGCCACAGTCATTGCCACCCACCACAACCATCACCGTCTCCTACCACCACCATTGTCGCCCACCACCTCTCACCCCCACTACAAATCAATGTTTAAATTCATTTATCTCTTTTCTATGTTTGTGATTTGATTTTGAATATAAATATAAATATATTTATTGTTTACCATTTTTTATTACACTGTACCTTCAGACACAGACAATAACTAGTTCTCTTATATAATATGAATTATTCATTTAAATAATATATTTTTTTCAGAGATATCCTCTTATTCGTTTATCTCTAGATTCAGAGCACCTTTATTCTATACACTTAAAAAATATATTTTATTTGTGTTCCTTGTTCCGTTGCATCAAAAAATCAATGTCTGTAAAAATAGGTATGAACATCTCTAGCATTTAACTCTCCGAGACCCGGCAGCCTTATGCACCATGAATAGATGACCTTTACAGTTTAATGAAAAGGAATACAATTTGATTATTTACGTAGTTAACCACGACAACTTCATTAAGACATCTAAACGACAAGAAGTACAAAAAATGTCACGTAATTTTTTATTTTTTTTAATTGGCGATATTGATGTGATTCGAACTCCAATGTTGAACAGTATAGAAAATAAGTTGCAATTTTGCAAAGTGTCACAACTACTAAATTATGGTAGAAATATCTTCTGTCTAGACCTAATAGGGTGTGTAAATAGTTTTTTTTTAAGTAACTATACCAAGTCCAAAATGAAGCCTTGTTTAGACGGTTCTTTTTTATTATTTAAAAAATATACGTGAATAACAATTTAAATCTCGAATGAGACAAAAAGATAGTAATGTGCTTTATTTTAAGAAAATTGAGTTCAAAATTTTCATTGAAAACATTTAAAATCAAGTATTATACAAAACAATGACGGATGGGAACAAAGATAATATGTCAAATGCAAAAAAAAAAAAAAAAATTGTCAGAAAAGATGATAAACATTTGGTTTTTGGATAAATTGTTACCATCTTAGAAAAGATGAGGGTATAATACGCAAATTTTAATCTTTATCAATTTTTAGAATTTTGATTGAGAATTTGTAAATCTTTTAGGATGTAAAATGTCATTCACCCCAAACAAAAACACATTGATTTGGTTGGATATTAAAGCAGGATATATATTAACATTTCTTATTCTTATTAATTTTTCAATACGAAAAAGAAAAAAAAATGAAAAATTAAAAGATCGTTTTATTCAAAATCTCAATTATGCATCCCTTCTCTCTCATTTCACACCTCGGAATGCACCGTTTTTATAGAGAAAAATACATTTTCACATCTTCTTAATCCGAAATGACTGAGAAGATGAAATATCCTTTTTTTTTTATTTTAAGAGTACTCCTGAGAACAGATCCGGTTAACACGGGTGGGCCTATATACAATGCCCGACCCGGGTATTAAAAAGGTTCGGAAGGCTGAGAATTCAGGAGATGGACGGCCATTTGCATGATCCGAGGAGATCAGACAGTTTTTCTTTGATTTAGTGACGGCTCAGAGAGAGACAGAGAGAGCAAACGCATGCTCCATTTCTGCTTTTGCCCTCATGGGGACCGAGGAGAGGGAGAGAGAGGCTTTTCTGCATTCTATTGCTGCTCTTTACGCCTTAGTCTTTGGGGGCCCACCTCATTGATGTATATGCTTGGGTAATTATTTTATCAAAGATGGAATTTTCTTAATTTTCAAATTCAAAGGTAATTTTTAAAAAACGTTAATTCAACTGATGTGTTAACCTAAAAATGTCAGTCCAATTGACTCGTTCTAAGCAACCCAAAATATTTAGAATGCATCTGTCCAATTGATGTATTCAAATTGGAATTGAATATCACGTTTTGAAAAACTTCTGTCAGTTATTTGTGTTAAGGTTGCGTGCCATGAAAAATCATCACTTAAACTAACGTGATCAAATTAAAAATAACATGCATTAATCAAAAGCCACCAGTTAAATAATATCTGGGTTTAAAAAATAAGTTAAAAACTGTATTTTTTTTTCAGGAAATAAGTTATCAAAGTGCACAAGTATGGTAAAAAACTTAAGGTAGTGTCAAATAATACTGCCCTGGCCCTGATGCAGCATCTGGGTAAGGAAAAGATTTGCAGATCAAAAAGGAAAAGAAAGACAATTGCCACACACATGCATATGCCAAAAATAACTTTGGATCCAATCACACTGCACTTTGGTCTATTAAAATAATGTAACCCAGTTCTCAACAATGTATGTTTGGTTTTGAGTGTAGTTTCGGTGGATCTTTGGGTGCTGTACATATTCTCTGTTTTTTTTTTTTTTTAAAGAAAAGAAGCTAACTAAAGAAAGAGAGCTTAACAAAACAAACAAAACGAGATTGGTAATAGAAGGTAACAAATTAGAGACCAGAGACATTAAAAGGCAAATTCGGCAAGGAGAAGGTTGATATTTTTTGAGGACAAATGACTCTTAAAATGTTAGAACATTTAGAGTAGAGAATTTTGAACGATTAGTTGTGATATATTTAGAATGACATGTTTATTGACCGTGTTTGTATTCACATGAACAAAATTTATGAATTGAATATGCTCCGTAAAATCTAACTAATTCGAATGTTTTTAAGAATACTATTCTTTTATATTTTTCTTGACAGGAAAAAGAAAAAAATGCAAACTGCAAAATTGTGCAAGAAGTGTGTTGGATTTATTGTGTCAGAATGGGTGTCGCGTGTAAGAAAACCCAAATGAAAATTGGATTGGATCGGGTAGTACCCTGCAAAATCAGCATCGATGTTTGTTGATTAATCAAGCTAGTACCCTGCAAAATCAGCACATGTTTGTTGATTACAAGCTGTCGTCTTGTTTTTTTAAATTCAACTGTTCAGGTTTAGCCTTCACTAATTTATGTGCGTCTCAATTCATTCTCTGTTCGCTCTGATCAAAAATTTAATACCTATGTTAAAACTTAAATATGCATGAGTAATAAATTCACAATTTCAAGAACCAACCACCGGTACATAACCGTCCCCTTTGTTTTCGCATCAGCAATTTTGTGTACGACTTTTATTCTTTTAGCAAATACTAGAGACTATTTAGATTTAATTTATTATAATCATTGAATTAACAATAAACCTCATTAAATATTAAAATTTAATATTAATTCAACAATTATAATAAAAGCACACCTTTAATTCAATAAATTAAATTAAAATTTTAAGTCTAAATAACATTACTCTTTAATTTTTTTTGAATTTCTTTCCATCTAAAAAGATAAAAAAAAGGATAATCAAATTGGGATCCAAATTCCCTTCTATATAATTTTATTCAATGATAGATCTTTCATCATATATGACAGGCAGTATACTAACATAACTAAGAATAGATATTTTTGAAAATACAAACTCCCAAGTCCAGGCCTGTGTGATGATCATGCTACATGCAAAATTTAAACATACATTACCCAACATTTTTCTTCAATACCCAAGAACACCAACAAGTCTCAATCTGAGCATAATCTCTAAAAAAATTGAACTGTTAAGAGGAGTAAATAATAACTTATCAACCAACCGACTTTGTGGTAATAATAACTTTTAAAATTTACCTAACTGTAATTTGCCAAGCTACAAATAACCTTTTTTCGCCTATACTTGGGAAATAGTCATACAAACACCTTTACGGTTAGGGACTAAAATTTAACAGTTTACCTTTTCTTTTAAAACCCATGATCAGATATCCAAAGTCGAAATCTTTAATAAAAATAATACATTATAATGCATAATTATTTCTAATCACAAGAAAATTCAGAATATACAAGCGTGACTACCAAAAGCCTCAAGGAACTCAAAGTAAGTCATCTGTGACCACTGACCTCAATGATATATGTGGGTTGTGGGGGTGGGGTTATAAGTTTGTATTGTTCTGCTTTACCTTTAACATAGTCAAGCTTTCAGGAACATTTTTCGAAACTCATCATTGGATATTGGCTTCTCGTCTCCTCCTCCTTCCTCGGATCCCTCAGTTTTCTGTTTACCTTTGGTGGTCCAACCGAGAGGTAGAGGTCTGACGGCTCTTGGCACTGCAAATGTGTTCTTCCCCTGGAGCTGGACAGTGTCATCTCCATGTCCCCCTTTGCGAGTTCTTTCAGAATTCCCTGCAATTTTACATCGATAAGTGGTGAAACAAGTACAAATTATCTGAAAGAACAAGGCTTAATCACCATGTGGAAGGCATATCATCATGCTGAAAGAAACATACGCAAAATTTGCTCTAGTGAGATGCACACAAGACTCTGGTTATTGGAGTAAATAATATAAAGCCTAAGAAAGCCCCAGCCTTTTCGTAGTAAATCACCGTAAAAGAAACATAAAATGCACGATATAAGATTCAATTTTTACGAACATTGAATAGGATTCCATGATCCAAAATATGGGATGCTTTTTTTCCAGAACAACATTATTCTACATAAACAGTGAAATCAAAACAACGTAGACCTTTTTCTTTTGGTACAAATTTGGGCAGACTTTGATACATATATATTATATCCTCCTGTTGGCCTGTCCAAAACTCATTGACAAGCACATAATACAAATTGAACATAACATTTAGTCATGCATCAAGAACTGGCCCATATAGGTGGTCAAGCGTTTGGAATGGCTCTAGAGAGAGTCAAAATTATCCATGTTAGCATACCATAAGCAGTTTGCACACTGTCCCCAGCAGATCCTCTCTTTTTCCTCTGATTGGGATCTGATCGTGCAATACTCAAACTCTTGCCAAGCAAATTATGCTTGTTCTTAGCCACAGCTGCTGCAAGGTGTGCATTATCAGAGAAATCCACATATGCCAATCCCTTCATGAAATGAGGAATCCTTGTTAACATCCGCAAAATTCACTATGGAAAACACTAATATTTATGTTCAAATATACATTGCTGAGTCCCCGCATAATGACATTTGTCCAATTTATTACCAGATCCTGACATTACAATTAACTATGGGATTCGAAATATCAACAGTGAATCTTGACCTCTCTTTAAATTAAACCCCCTATGACAACCCTTTAAAATTATACTCAAAACCATAAACATCGAAGGAGGGCGCAACTAGGATGGAAGATAAATCTTTGGTTCAATATTTGCCGATATGACTAGGTTTCCCACACTCAAATCAAACTGTAGTGCTATCTTAACCATTGTTGAATAATGAATTATAACCAATAAGTTCGAACGTCAATTTATCCATGTTAACTCAGTTCATATTTACTAGATCAGGTGGAAACTCCAACTGAAACACAAAATACAATTGGTCGCATATCTGGAAGAAGGCTTCTGTTGCATGACCTGTTTAATTGTGATGCCAAGGGCCACAGCAAGACAGGAAACAGATGTTTCTGCTATTGCTCAAGGGCAAAAGATACTACACAGAGTCAGTATGATGCTAGATCTGTCATATTCCCACTATAATAAGGGGTTAGGATTTGCTTTAAAAAAATAGCCCGACGAACAGGTAGGGAAGTATAAAAACAAGGTATAGGAGAAGATCTAGGGTATAAAGCTTCTCCAATGCTGCAATTGTTGTTTAACAAAACTGCATTGAAGAACTGAGAAACAAACAAAAACGAAGAGAATAAAAAACAGAGTGAAAGGAAAGGGAAACATATTCAGAAAAACTAGTACACTTCAACTGTGCAATTTACTATTACTAACTACGAGGCTCAAAACCCAAAAAATAATGAACCCGGTCAAAATATATCAGCATCAATCAAAACTAACTAAAGGGGACCCAAAAAATGCAAAAACAACACCACTTTCACCACCACAGTACTGGGAACAATATCACGCCACAGAAGCAGGTACTTGCCACACATGAACAGACTTCGCAACAGTGATTATTTGAGATTTTCCCCTTTTGAAATAGTATGATGTAAATGAAATATTCAAATACGAACAGGACTCAAATGAAGCATGTACTGGATCCTTAATATTCACAAAAACTTCTCCTAGAATGACAATTTAACAATTTCGAGATTACTGCAGGCACCTTAGCTTTAGACTTCCAAAATGCATTACACATGTCTGAGAAGTCGAATCCCCAGGCACTGTGGTGTGATTTAGAGAGGTAACAAAAGGCTGGATATACCAAGAGTGATCAACATTCAACACAAGCAATCTAACATACAGAGTTTTAAAGGAAAGACTCAGCTCTGGCATAATTGTATTTTACTGCAATTTTAAACCCTTAAGCCTTAACACTAATCCAGCAAATTCCAGATCATTATATTGTACTGTTGGAAAGCTGAACCTTCATCTGAAACTAAGAAATGAGAAACAAATACACTATCAACACTCCACCGGTAGCCAAAACCATAGATATTTACACCGGCCCACGCTTCATGAGAAAAGCCAGTTCTCATTCACCTTTGGAAAATACAATGCATGCTGACAGAAAGTAAGGGTAGTAGGATGATGATATAACCCAGAGGGGGAGAGAGATAATACCCTCGACTTTTTAGTAAACTTGTCTGTCAATATTCGAATAGCGGCAACTCCACCAACATCACTGAAGAAATCCTGTAGATCTTTATTGGTAGCCTGTACAAATGATAACTAGCACAATTAGTTCTACTACAACCGATGCTGATTCCAATTGTTTGTGTGCATGAGCATACCTCAAAAGAAGAGAGGGTAACAGACAACTTGCCTTAAGACTAAGATTTGATATAAAGGCAGTGCACTGATCTTTGTACTGTCTAGGTTTCCCAGGGTTATGATTTGTCTGATTTTCACTTGCACGATCAGGTTTGTCAGTGTTCTTTCTGATATCTTCCACTTCATGAATGAGTTGCTTTGCTTGAGCTTTGTTTTTTTCAGATGTTTTCTTTAGATTTTGAGCCATATCTTTCTGCTTTTTTCCTGGCAACTGTTCATCCGTAAGATTTGAAACTGGCTTTCTTTTTTCCCGTGCATTTTTTTTTAAGGAATTTTCTCCCTGTTCTGTTGGTGCCACAATATTTTTGCTCTCCTGCTGTAACCTGAATAACTTTACCTCTTCCAGACGAGGAGTTACCTGGGGCAGTTAAAATTAAACAAAGAAGCATCAGAAACACCAATCTTCCAGCCTCTACCAAACAATGAGTACACAAAAAATATCATGATACCATCTCTGTATCTTCGAATTTTATCAGATGTCCTTGAAGGAACAAAATATCATGATACATTCATTACTCACCGTTGTGCAATGTGTGGTATACCACTTCCTTATTTAGGAGACGAGCAAACAGATCAGATAGGAGGGTGCAAACAAATGCTATAATAGTGAGGCACAAATTCCACTATAACGAATGCTATCATTCCCAAGGTCTAATGAAGAAATTTACTCTGGCAAATCCAGGAAGATCAAATTATCCCTAAAAAAAAAAAAAGAATTCCAAGCATGATATGAAGGTACTTTTGTTGAAAGATAGTAATCCACACAAATCAACCCCCCCCCCCAAAAAAAATAATAATAATAATAATAATAATAAAAGATGAATTAATCAAAAGAGAACCATAGTCCAATCTTTTAACCCTTCATTGACCTACATTTAGGAAGTCATCAAATTAAAAGTCCTTAATTTCTTGCCTTGTCACACACAGGCCACGGCAAAATAACAGTTATCCGGTACACACTAACAAGATTCTTAAGGCAAATAAACAGAACATCATAAACTGATGGAACATAGCCTAAGTGGCATTATCGTGGCAACAGTATCTTGTCACCATAAATTCAACAATGCTACACTGACATGAGAAAATCTAGTGTCCATGCCAATCCAAAGGTTTGCATAAATGATTAGGTCTGTGGTACACGAGTGCTGAGTAAAACACATTAAAGGGAAATGACAAAGAAAGTAGTTTAAAGTATTGTAAGGTCATGCTGCACCAGTAAGAGGAGCATATTATAAGCACATAAAGGCAGCCAGAAAGTAAAAACACAGCCAAGGCAGTCAGAAATCAAGAAAAAGGACATTAACATTACTATACGTATGACCCAAGCAACAAGGAAGAAAAAAATTGTGCAGCCAACCCAAAGTTGGTTAAAACATCATTTAGGTAAGTTGAGAACAAATATTTCAGAAGGGGAACTAAAACTGGTAACAGGAATAAACTTAAAGTAATCAGGCAGGTTCTAAGTTGGTAAATATAGGCCCAGCCAATATCTAATCCTAACTCATGTTAGACCATGGTTCAAAATCACAGTATTGGCCATCGATTCGGAGAGCTCTGAGGCACATAGGTCACAGGGTCGCGTCACGGTATCGAGCGATACAACCTAAAAGAAAATGTTGAACACGAGATCATACCACAGCGTTGTGGAACCACAGCGGCCGATTCAGCGACGATATCTCAATGACTTGGGACTGAGCAAAGTACAACTTGGAGTTTATACGTATTGTATAATGGTATCGTCTCAGAAGGTGCCGAGTCAAAAACGACTTAGCCGACTTGTATTGGTATCGGACGATACTTTGAACCATGTGTTAGACAACCACTGGCCCCAAACGCTGAAGTTTTGGAATTGGCAACCAATGTATAGAATTTCCATTGAAGAATCCTCAATAATATACTTCATTTCATGCCTATAGAAGACATAGAAAAAGAAGTAGATGATGATAATTTGAATGAAAATTTACAACAAAATTTCACCCTCTCTACGCTAAATCAAAGGAGCTACTAGACCAACTAAGGTAGTACCCTCAGATTTAGCTCTGGCAGCTAGGAATTGTGCTTTCAAGCTTTGCTTTTGGATTCATTTAGCTATAGCTGATTTGGATTGAAAGCTTGTAGCAGCTTGGAGCACCCTTAATTGAACTCACATAAGCAACAGTCTTACCCAACAACGGCATTACTGGACGTCGACATTTTCCCATGAGGAGATTAGGTGGGCTCGAAGAAGGTCATGGTTGGCCCAATACATCCTCTTGTCCCTATCGCAAAGGAAAGGTCTTGGTGCCAAAGAAGGCTCGTGACGCATGTGCATGGATTATGATTATCATGCCCACATCAAGATCACCACAAAGAATCAATATCCTTGTGTTTCAATGTTCTAAGAAGGCTCGTGACGCATGTACGTGGATTATGATTATCATGCCTAGTTGCCCACAGCAAGATCACAACAAAGGATTATTATCCTTGTGTTTCAATGTTTTGTGTGAGATTGGGGGGTATTTGGCAAGGCTAAAAAACACGGATACTCTTCCGAAGATGTATTCATATCAAACTTGTGCTTAATACTGACAATTCTTACACACTCTCGAACATGTATCTGATACTCTTTCATCCAAGCTCATAATTAAAAGATAAAATTTCAATTTCTCTCTGCTAGTGACATGTCCGACACATCTTTAGGTTGTGTCTACTACTAAAAGATAAACCACTGTGGAAATATAATTAACTAGACTTAAAACTTTTTCAACAACAATGTTCCACAAAAGGAGTTGATTGGGTGGGGTGTCTTTTCCTCGGCTACAGCGGTATACATAAGGGCTACAGATGCCTCGATCCCTCGCTCCATTATATTAAACTCTTTCAAATCCTCGGTCACAAATAGCAAACATCTCAATTTAATCCATTCTACCCAGTCTTTGCTTTTTATTACCCTAGGAAAAGTCGCTACATCCAACTCCACGAACAAGAACTACCGATTTAGTGGAAAAGCTTATGCATCACACGAGTTATCACTAGTTACTCCTACTCTCACGGGCATCTAATCTTTGTACTTATCACAAGGGGATGACAACAAAACTAAAAGCAAATACCAGTATAAATTTAGGATCACTTGTTACCAAAAAGAAAACAAATTTAATTTGAAGCAAAAAAGATTTAAGAAATATCACCGAATTCCATCTTTTAACATAACATTTATTACGGTATTCAAATAGGTAATCAATTTGTTAACACTTGCTCTGTCCAATCTGCCAGCCACTTTTTATTTCAAGATGGAATAACTCAATTACTTGCTTCTTAACTACTTTTTTTGCTCCAATAGAGTTCCACAACTCCCTCACCTAGTCTCACACAAAAAACAAAGTGTCACATAAGTTGGTAGGGATCCATGATTGTTTTAAGTCCATAAAGCATAAAAGAGATTGTTTAGCATTTTGCTCGTTGCCATTTTCTTGTCAAAATATTTCCATTGCCTTAGTTCGCAAACACTACTTCAACTTTCAAATTTCTCATAAATCCTACAACAATTGCAATTTACTTCTCATAAAAAAACACTATATTTATTAATAAGTATATCTCATCATAATTGTCGTTTGGAATAAAATTTAAACTTCTTAAAAGGGGCACAAACAAATTAAGGACACGAGTAAATCAACTAAGATCCAAAATCTCTCATTTGTATCCAGTTTCTTGTGGTCCATTCTTCTAGATGCATCCAAACCAAAACAACTAATGGTCACGGAGAACCCTCAACTATGCAAGACAAAAATTAATCGGCCCTATTCTTCAAATGTGAATTTTCAAGTCCTCTCTCATGTGCGAGCTAGGCTCGCTTGTGGACAACGACACAAATGGAAATAAACTGAAAAACAGCTGGTAAACTTGGCTCATAGACCATCCAAGGTCCAACTCTAATACCAAGTCAATGGCATCCGAAGATTTCAACCCTAACAATATGTCAAAGGGGAGAAAGATCCCTCAATCATATAAACCAACCTTGGGCAGCCTTAAACATTCGATTAGGTATCTATGCATTGTCACATTCTATGTTCTCTAGATCCAAAGGGCATCTTTAAGTGCACAAAATGTAGAACTTAGGGATGTTCAAGAATCCAAATATTCAACTCTGACTTCGATTATGATTTTTTTTAATTAATAATTTTATATATATTATATAATATATTATTCTTATTATAATTTTAAGGATTATAAATTAAAAAAAGCAAATTATAATATTGTAGAGAAGCTATAATAGGAACATAAACTATCTAATTCTTGTGGAGATATTATAATAACATAATAATATGACCTATCTCATTCTTATATACTAGGAAGCACGGATACTCGTCGGGGGGTCGCCGTGGCAGTGTCGGACACGGATACGCGTGTCCGACACTTACAGAAGTGTCCTGAACAGTGACTGTGATTTTTTTAAGTCGGATACGACGCGGATACGTGGAGAATACGGCAGGGACACTTTTGTTATTTTAAAAACTTAAGGGGGCCGAAATGAAAGAAAAAAAAAAAAAACAAAGCTACGTCGTTTTGGCTTGAAAAAAAAAAAAACAAAAGGGCAAAGCCCATCTGATCTGTGAACCACTCCAATCGACGATCAATGTGTTCGACAGAGAGAGAGAGAAGAGAAGACGAGGAGCTCGACTGCTCAAGAGCACCAAAGGAGGAGAAGGAGAGGGAAAAAGAAAGGAGACTCACCTGCGACTGCGACTACGATCGTGATCTGTGACTGCGATCTTCCAGGTTCTTCTTCTTCCTTTAATTTTTTTTTTTTTTCAAATCTACTATTGCTACTCTTACCTCTTCGTCTTCTGGTTTGTGTGGAGTGTGGACTTTCAAAAAATTTGATTGGGGATTTTTAGGATTTTCAAAATTTGAGAATTTTTTTTTGGTCTGGTGTTGTGTTGCTTGCTGCCTTCGGGAATTTTTTTTGGTCTTTGTCATCTGTGTTGCTGCCTTTGTGCTACTGTGTTGCTGCCTACTGGTTTTAAATACTGAAAATTGCTTTCCTAGCTAACTTTTGTCTTCTCTTTTTTGTTGTGCTGCTATGTTTTTTTTTGTCATCTGTGCTGCTGCCTACTGCCTTCTGTGCTAGTATGTTGCTGCTGGTTTTGAAAATTGTCATCTGTGCTACCTGCTGCCTTCTGAAAATTGTTGTGTTGTTGCCTGTTATTTAGGATTTAGGAAAATGAGTTCTCTTGCTAGTGGTAGTGGAGATGGCAGTGGGGATGGCAATGATGATCACACCCCTTTATGAAAATATTGCACAAAAATAGAAAAAATTAGTGTAGGAGGAGGAAATGTTCAGTTTCAATGCAATTTGTGTCAACTGAGTTTTAAAGAAACATATTATAGGGTTAAAGCACATTTGTTAAAAATCAGCGGTCATAGAGTTCAAGTATGCCGGAAAATGACTCCGCAATTATTAATTGAAATGAATAGGTTAGTTGATGAAATTGAGGTGAGAGTGAAAAGAAGTGTGCCCAAACAAGTCCCTTTACCACCATCTTCAGCATCAAGCAAAACCTGCTTCCTCGAGTGCAAGTGTGAGTAGTGGTATGGGAATGGGATTTGATTCATTAATGTAGGGGGTTGGTTTAGAAATAAAAAAAAGGAAGGCTACTTCTGCTCTTGAGAAAGCCTTTAATGTTGGAGCTCGAGAAGAACTACGTAGTGAGATTGCAAAGATGTTTTACTCAGCTGGTTTACCATTCCACCTTGCATGGAATCCACATTATTGCCGCTCCTACACTTTTGCAGCTACTCATATGATTAGTGACTATATCCCTCCTGGGTATAATATGGTGAGGACTTCACTTCTTAAAAAAGAGAAAGCAAACATTGAGGTTGTTAGAGCCAACGAAGCAATCGTGGAAAGAAAAAGGTGTAAGTATTGTTTCTGATGGTTGGACGGATGCTCAAAGGAGGCCAATCATAAATTTCATGGCAGTGTTTGAAAGTGAGCCTATGTTCTTGAAAGCAGTTAATTGTGACGGTGACTATAAGGACAAATATTTTATATCCAACTTGCTTCTGGAGATCATTCATGCAGTTGGACCTCAAAATGTGGTTCAAGTGATCACTGATAATGCACCCGTTTGTAGGAGTGCAGGAATGCTTGTTCAGGGTCGTCATAAACACATCTTTTGGACCCCTTGTGTGATGCACACACTTAATCTTGCTTTGAAAAATATTTGTGCACCAAAAAACACCAAAGCCAATGGACGTGTTTATGAAGAGTGTAATTGGATCTCAGTTATTATTGGGGATTGTGTGAGCATTAAAAATTTAATTGTGAACCACAACATGAGATTGGACATGTTTAATGATCATGTAAATTTGAAGATGCTCTCAATTGCGGAGACACGTTTTGCTTCAACTATTGTGATGGTTAAAAGATTTAAAGTTCTAAAACGTGGTCTCCAAAACATGGTTATTAGTAATCGGTGGTCTTCTTATAGAGAAGATGATGTTGAAAAAGCGGCATTTGTGAAGGAGAAAATATTGAATGATTTGTGGTGGGACAAAATTGATTATATAATTTCCTTTACTGAACCCATTTATGAGATGCTAAGGAAGGCCGATACAGATACGCCTTACCTACACTTAGTTAATGATATGTGGGATTATATGATTGAGCAAGTGAAGGTTATTATCTTTCGTCATGAAGGGAAACAGGAAGATGAGGAATCAACATTTTATTCAGTGGTTTATGAAATATTAATGGATAGATGGGGCAAGAGCAACACACCGCTCCATTGCTTGGCACATTCCTTGAATCCGAGGTAATTTTTAGGCTCTAAACTTTAAGATTTTAATTTAATTTTCTAGATATCAAATGACTATCATTTTTTATTTACTTTGTCTTTTAGGTATTATAGCGTAGAATGGCTTTCTATGGCTCCTAATCGTGTTCCTCCACATAAAGATGAAGAGATTTCAAATGAAAGAGAAAAGTGTTTTCAAAGATACTTTTCTAATTTGGAGGAGCGAAGAAAAGCCAAAGAGGAGTATGCCAAGTTTTCAGCATGCTTTAAAGAATTTGGAAGTCATGATTCCATGAGTGATAGAGGACTCATGGAGCTGGCTTTTTGGTGGGTTATCTATGGCTCTACGGCACCCTTGCTCCAAAACTGGGCTTTGAAGTTACTGGGGCAACCTTGTTCCTCCTCATGTTGTGAGAGGAATTGGAACACTTATTCTTTTATACACTCTTTAAGGAGGAACAAAATCAAACCAGATAGAGCCGAAGGCTTTGTATTTGTACACTCCAATCTCCGCCTTCTATCAAGGAAATCTCCTCAATATAAAGAAGGCAACACTAAGATGTGGGATGTTGCAGGAGATGCATTTGATTCCATGGATGAGGAGGGTAGTGGAATGCTTGAGATTGCAAATCTTTCCCTTGATGAACCAGATTTGGAGGTCATACTCTTTATTGATGAAGGAATTGACAATGATGATGTTGAGCGCGTTGAAGTAAATTGAGGGAGGATGTCGGATTCCTTTTGTTTTTGTGTTCTTTTGTTATCAAACTTGTAGACTATGGATGTATCTTTTTGAATCTTTGATCTATTTCAATTTAAGTATGTCTTGATTGTTTGCTATTATTAATGTTGTTATATATATAAAAATATATATAATTATTTTAATTAGCCGTACCCGTATCCTATACTTAGGGATTTTTCCGTATCGCCGTGTCCGTATCGTATCAGATACGACATCTTAGCTTATATATCTACTCCATCCAGTCGAACTCTAAGCCCACCCACCCCACATTTCCTCTCTCTCTCTCTCTCTCTCTCTCTCTCTCTCTCAATAATGAGCCCTAAATCCCCAAATTTAAACCTTTCCTCCACAAATCCAATTGAAGCTCTCACTGATGGCTGTGACATCTCTCTTTCAGGTAGGTGCAATTTTTAGTTTTTTTTTGTCATTAAAGCTCTGTAAGTTTAGTTTAATTTCCAAATTTTTTCATGTAGCTATGAAAAAAGGGGTAGATCTAGATTTTGTTTTGTGAGTTGCTTTTCTTGGTTTCTTTCGCTTGATGATCTATTTGTTGATGGAAAAATATTGTTTTTTTTTGGAGAATTTCACTCCTCAAATCCGAAAGGCGAAACTAGAGCCGGAGTTATAAGAGTTTGGAGTCAAAGTCAGAGGAAAAAATCCACCCCGATTGCGCTCGGAGTCGGAGTTGGAGCCCAGCCCTAGTAGAACTTACCAAGGAAACTACATGATTCCAGATTGACAAAAACTGATGTAATTTTATAGATATTTTAAAAAAAAGCCATCTAGACTCTGGATTGAAAAAAATGTGGATATTTTCCAAAAAAATGACAGCAGAGAACAAGCAGCATGGGATGTGATAGTGGAGTTCCCAGAATATGTTGCAGTGGAGGAAGAGGAGAGGTGGTGTTGCTGGTAATTGTGATAGTAGAACGATTATGCAACAGGCTTCCATTGAAGACTTACTCAATTTATTTGGGAGCTCTACATTGGTCTGCAGATGTCTAAAAACAGCAAATTAAATTTTACAGTATTACAATAGATTCACCAATCAGAAATGGGTTTTTGCACCGATGAACAAAAGAAAAATGTGCTAAATTAGCTTATGAACAGTCAAAATTTAACTGCTGCTAAAAGAGTACCTTTTGCACAGCATGATCAAAATCTTCCAGCGTACCAAATTCCCTCTCAAAGCGTAACCAAGAATAGCACATGTCCTGAATGATTCTGTGTTTTAGGAAAGGAAGGTATCATCTAATTCAAAACATACTGCATGTAACAAACAAACTCATGAAGCCAAAATTTATCAACATGTAAAGCAAACAAACACTTGATATATTTATGCAGGAATGCTGGATTGCCACAAATGCCCCAGGATTGGTCATACTTCAATCAAATTTGAATTGTTATGTCATGAAGCTATAGGAATGGGAGATAAAACATCAACCAGCATGTGAGACCCGGTCATGCACGGAATTGCATTTAACAGTAAGGAACGGAATTGCATTTAACAGTAAGGAACAGAATTGCATTTAACAGCAAGGATGGAAATATAATTCTTAGGGGTTCAAAAAAATAATAGTTGTAATGCTGTAACTGGAAAGAATTATTATAATTTGGGGTGACATTAAACTTTCCAAAGTTAAAGGGATGCAAGTGTGATTACTAAAAATTTTGGAGAGTTGTACATGACAGATGGGATCGGGTAAAGCCTTATCTTCATTTATATAACTTCTTATTAACGCCATAGGAGTGAATGATTGAAACTTATTGGGTACTTATATAATTTTTGCTTTAATAATATTAGAGCCAAAGTGTAGAAATCAAATAATGTGTGAGCAAAATTAAAGCCAGCATTTTGAGCTAGATTAGGGCTGATATGTATATATCAGCTGCTTTAATCTTAAAACAGCCACTGTTGCCTATTCTCTCTCTAAAACCCTTGTTTCCCTTTCTCAAAAACTAAGTCTTGCTTGGTACTTTCTGATTTGGGTAAAACTTGCAATTAAGCTTTGGGCTTCCTTTTGTTGTGGTGAAGAAGACATCTTGGTGTGGTAAGAGATCTCTTCCCTCTCTTAAAGTTTATATTTGGAATTGGTGTTTCATCTCTAGAATGGATTCAAGTATTCTTTTCAATTGTTAGGAATGAAATTAAACTAGTAATCATATTTAAAAGTCTAATCAACATTAAAAATAGGTTTTCATGACATTAAAGGGTTGTTCTAGAGGCTGGAAATTTGATTATTGATTTTATAAGTTTGGGTGGTGATGTAACTTGTAAGTAAGTTTAGCTAAAAAAATAGCTCAAGTTAGAACAACATATTATCAGTGTCGACAACAGTTTTTGGTTTTAAAATGACTAAAAAACAGGGGACTGTTTGGTTGGACAAATTTGATACCAATAGAAAAGTAATTGTAATGTTTTCCTTGGAATGCCGTATAGAGCTAAGACCTATGGTTAGAAATTTTAGGAAGTCTACTTAATAATTAATTGGTTTCATGTTGATTTAGTAAGGATAAAGGCTTTAGTGCAGGTAAAGTGTTCAAGGAAATTTTTGAGTGAAATGAGTGAGCGGAAATGGAGCTTAAGTGACTCGACCTAAGTTGAGTTGAATGTGATATAAAATAAGTAAATGTCTATTTACAGGTACACCTTGTACATTGTATAATGAATTAACACATATTTTATTGATTTGAAATAAAGAAAATGGAAAAACAAGTGCAAAATTCAATTGCGAAATATTCAACATGTCAATTTTAATAACTCAGTCCAGACCTTGCTAAAGAAAGAGAAATCAAATTTTTTTCTTTGCTTCAACATTAATCTGAACATTGTTCTCAAAATTTTTATCTCACAATAAAATTATATCTGTAAGGACCCGAAGAAAGGGGCAAGTCAATATTTAAGTTTATGGTAGTAGCATAAGCTGTTCACTTACCTCTAAATATACTCCTAACAAACTCCAAACCCAATATCTTGACTAAATTTTTTCCCAACAAATCCTGCAATACTTGGCTCTAAGAAAACCCTAACCACTCCTCACATCAATTCCTCTCATCATATTGTGAAACAGAGTGATCCAAGGCATGTATCCTACATTAGCATATTATTTAAAAAATCACTGCATCCTCCCCCTAAGAAATCTGAATCTATCAACCTCTGATGAATCATACGGAAGAGTTGGGGAACACCCAGTTCAAAAACCGGTATCACTACATGCCACTAAATCTGTCTGTTTGTAGAGAGAGAGAGAGAGAGAAGACTTTGCTCATTGTTGGTCCAAGAAATTGGGTTTTGAGAGGCATGCACTACCCGTGAAATATCCCTTGAGTATTATTTGTGAATCAGATAGGAAGCTACACTTCTACGAAATACAAAAACCAAGTTTGTACATCTACATTTTTTAAAAAGAAGTACTAAATTTCATGGTTTGTAACCAATAGGAGTTGAAACTTGTATCCACATGAGAAGCTACTAGCATGTATTTAAACAAGAAAAAGTCATAAAAACAGTTTGCTATACCTCTGAGCCCGTCCCAGGAAATCTTTTACTGTAACATCTCTTATAGAGGGATCTAGCTTCATTTATATTACCCATTTCAATTTCCATTGCTATATAACCTTGCCAGGCTTCCAGCATAGAGCCACTGCATAGAAACTATTCTAAGGGAAGAACGAAAAGAATTGCAATAAATATGGAAACACCACTGCAAATATCATAAAATGGAGAAAGGAGATAGAATTAAACCATATCTTGAGCAAGCTCTCCCAGACTCCTCGTGCTGCAACCAAATCTTTTCCCAGATTCGACTCTAAACGAGCCCAGTAACGATACATTTGCAACAAACTGTCCGAGTTTTTCAGGTGCGGTGACAAGTAATCAGATGCACGCTGAGATAAGCAACATACAGGATGAAAATAACATGTCTATTAATTTTTTTTGGAACAAGTACATGTCTATTAATTAAAAAAGCCCATTATTGACAGCAACATAAATGAAAGTAATGACCACCAACTAAATGAAATGAACACCATTCAGTATATTTGGATACACTGACCTTCAAGGCATTTATTAGGAGAACCAGAGATCAGCAGTGACACAAACGCAGAACAGGGAATGCATCAAACCTTAAGGTGTGACAACCCAGGTAAGTGTTGTAGGTATCTCATATGTATTAGTGAAGCTGGGCTATGGATCAAGTCCGAAGAACAACTCTTTACAGTAGATGTTATAATTCAGGAAATGGATTTTCTACGTGTAAATGCTATTAAAGAAAAAGGATTAGGATATTGGACACTAGCAGCTATCGTCAACAAATTCACTGAGCTAACTTGAATTGTGAACTGTGAAGTATGCTATAACTAAGCAAAAACCCAAAGACAAATATGTAATCTGCGAAAACTTACTTCATGCTCTATTTAGGAACAGCATTCAAAGTCAGCACCAAGATAAATTCAAGAACATAATTGAATCTTATCATAGTTGTAATAGAAAACAAGAAGCTATCTAAAGTGTTTCACACAAATCATGAAGGACCTTGTCTAGTATGCTACATAGGTCAGGCAGTAGCTTCTTCCATAGCGTCATCTTTGTTGGAATTGTTTAATTCAAACTCGGATAGCAGGTAATATCCCACATTCAACAGTTCATAGCTCAAAGATGGGTGATTCCAACACATATCAATTCAGATGACCTCCTCATTCATAGCACTTAAAATTAATTGTACAAAAAGATGTTTCTTCTCGTGTTTGCAATTTTTAGCAAAGCAGAATTCAGCTTGACCATTTTTTGCTATTGGCAAATTAAGGTGTTGTTAAAAGGCAAGATCTTCATAAAGAAAAACTATGGTAATGTTTGACGGAGTAATTGTTGAAGCAAGACACAAGATTTGACAAAATCAACCATAACATGTTAAAAATATCTTCATTATTCTCCAAGGAACTAACCAGCAAATACAATGTGAAGTTGAGCAAACAAACCTGAAAAGTGTCCCTTATCAATCCATAATCCAAGGCATCCTCCAATTCTCCAGTTAACAAAAATCGCCGCCTTAGGCCATCAACTCGAGTGAGAAATATATCTGCGTACTGAAATAACAAGTCCACAGTCATTTTAGTCTCACTCGACACTTCAAAAAGGGTATTAACTGTTACTGGCAAAATATTTATATGAGTTCTTTAGCAACACAACATGAATCTTCAAAAAAAAAAAGAAGAAAGTCACTTAGTTATAAAAGGAAACAAAAATGATACATCCCATTTCCTTCTGTCCTTTATATGTAGGTGTAACAGAGCCAAAAACACACTGATGGGCAATGACAGGGTAGAAACTATTTTACCCAATAGGTTTTATCACTCCTTTCCCATGGATAATGTTCTACCTCGCACCATCACATCAACATATCCCTTCCATTAAGTAGAGGACAAGAATGCTCAAAGAATGGCCATGTTAACTACAGAATCTCAAACATGACATGAGCATCACCAATTCCAGACCATACCATGATTCCTACAATTTATGCAGCTATATTTCACACCAAATAATGTGAATTTTTCTTCCATGAATTTAACTATAAAACATATAAAGAGTAGAAGCCAACAAAGAATAGGCATATAACAGAATAGAAAACAATGTATTCAAACATATGAGGTCATATTTCCGTACCTCATCGAAGCTAGAAAAAGTACACTGCAAAGACTTCTCAAAAACCTGAATCAATGACATACGTTAAAATATGAGGAGTGGTAATCTCGTAATAAGGATAGCCATAAAGAGGTATATTGGTCTTTTGATTGTTTTTCACAGACATAAATATATTCACATGGGGAGAGAGGCGTGTGATACAACTTCACTCTCTCTGCCTCTTCTATTCTTCTTCTCTCCAAACCCCTATTTAGTAATTTCCTACTTTCACATGGTATCAAAGCCACATTAATTCTCTCTCTCTCTCTTTTCTTTTCCTTTGTCTTCTCTTGTTCAGTTAACATAAATTCATTTGTTTGTGGATTGCTGAGTGCTGGAGTGCTGAGATCTGTTAAGGAGTTGTTGATGTCTGGGTTTTATGTTTCCCTATAGCCCTAGTCGTTGTTCTCCGCCGGTGGAGTCGCTGTCCGTGTGTTGTTAGTGCACAGTGGATCAAATCGACTCTTCGATTGCAATCCGTCTCCAACCTGTTGTTGGTTGGTGCGTTTCAGCTATGGATCCATCTCCAATTCTGGTGGAAATCAGGATTTTTGTGTAACGTGTACCAGTATCGGACTCAGCCGAAACTTTGAACCATGGAAGTAACAGGTGACCTCGATTGACGAATGTGCACACAAAGGAGTGTGGTAGAGGGTGGGGGTGGAGAAGAAAGAAGAGATGACAAAGGGGCAGGGAGTAAGGGGACCAAAATCGGAAGTGGAAGCGAGCCAGGCTAGGGAGATCACTCATTAGCGTACTCAAAAAGAACAGAGGGGGCAGACAAATAAACGATAGTTGGGATGGACAACAATCGGTCATATATTCCTTTCACATGCCTTCCTGCCCAACTTTGGGCCATCTTCTTATAACTGCATGTCAGCTAAATAGAAATAAAACAATATCTGCTTCTCATATATCCCGCTGCTATATACGATCTCCATCTCTCCCTACACCAGCAAATGCTTGATTATGGTCAATAAGCTAAAAACCTAAGTTGAAGTAGTTTGGCCAAGTCATACAGCCAAATAAATCTGTCGCAGAGGTGGATGAAGTTTCATAGGAAGTCGGACCACACGCAATTGGTTATCCTTTCCTTTAAAATTCAAAAAAAGTCATAGGAACAGAAACAAAAGAAACTTACAGCAGATATATCTTTCTCAGAAGCATGACCACGTTCAAGGGAAAGCAAGTACCGAGTCCATATTTCTCCAACCCAGGAACAGTTCCTTGTGGCCCTGTAATAAGCATCCCTTGTAATACTGGAGGACTGAAATTGGAAGATAGATAATCACTTAAACTGAAAACACCAAAACCAAAGGATGAGAGATAAGAAAGTTAGTCAACCACCTTCAAGATTTGGTCCAGGTAGCGAGTATAATCGAGCCACAGATCGCCAGATATAGGAAACTCAGTTATGGCCCGTTCATACAGAATTTGTACACGAGATGGATGTCCAGAAGACTGTTCAAACTTTAAGTACGTCTGCCACACCATTACAACCATCATCATTTGCACCAGCAACTTAAGTTGATAATGCAAGCATGATATCCATCAACAAAGTAGTGTATTATTTACCCAAAGTAATGGGCGTGTGGTGCTCACCTAAAATTACTTTAGGGCGTGGACAATTAATTCTCAAGGGCCTAAAGCCGCTGACCTGCTTGTATACTACTCAGGTGATGATGGGATTAGCTTGTATTAAGTTCTTTCGTGCTTATTTCCAAAATAAATTACTAACATTTATAGTTCCCAGAAAGTTAGACTTTCATTTACTGTAGTTTTCTTCAAAGTTCCTATTCTGAACAGAACATTGCTCAGAAATATTCGATTGTTTATAGATACAACAAGACTTATGTAGGAAGTACCAGATAATAATTCAACGAAGAGATAAACACGAAGCAATCATCCAGACACCCACACCAGTATCATTGTGCTATTCGGACCAATACTTAAGACAACTGAAGCAAATTGACCCTACAGAAAAAAGCTGGTACAAGAAATTGCAGGAATCACATGCATTGCTCCTGCGCAGTTTTGGCTATCCCAACTCGGCGTATTAAACCAAGAGAAAAGACATGCTACACCTACCAAAATTTCATATTCTAGAGGAAGAAAGAAAGCATATGCAGAACAGCTGAGTATAATCACCTAGTATCGAATAAAGGCAAAATCTCCACTATCAGAACCACATCACCTGAAATGCTGCCTTAATCAAGTTGAGGCAGCAAAACAAAGGGCAGAATTTATATAAGACGGAACAAATCAAGTCCAAACTATCAGTTTAATTGTGTACCTAATGCAAAAACAGCATTATACACAGTACTAAGAGATCCTGGAGATTACAAATCCTATTATAATGCACAAGAATGCGCATCAACAAAGACACCCAGTTACTTTTTTAAATGCAACAAGAAACTTTAGCAGTAAAATAATAATAGTAGATGGGGGGAAAGCAGTCCCTCACTTAAAGAAGAAACAAAAAAACTGCATATTACTGCTATGCAAACCATCCTAATCATATATGATTGAACTCCAACAAATCAATCGACACCGAAACCAAAAAAGATGCCAAGAGCAAGAACCAAATTGTTTCCCACCAAACAATGTCACCCTCAAATTATCTGCAAAAATTCAAGCATTCCTTTCCAGCCATACAACCCAAAATACTGCCAACACGACACACCTCCAAAGAGAATGTGCTCTATACATTGGTAAGAGAACTCATATTTCATTGTCTAATGTAGTATAAAATGCTTACAATGCATCAATATACTTAATCGCAATTAACGATGTAATATATCTAACTTATTTTCCAATTTTTTTTTAATTTATCTAAAAGGTCTTTTGTACAATTTTAAACATCAATTTTAGCTTTACAATATACTATGCAGATTCATCACTGGTGCAATAAAATTGCTTAGATTAACCATTCTTTTCAAAGGGTTGGTTCATCAAGTCATAAAGAAGTTACACACCATGAATGATTGAAGTCTTTCTGAGTCAATGGCATCTCGTTTAGAAATTTGTTCTTCAAGATGAGCTCGAGCATCCAACATCTCCAACGCCTTTTGATATGCAGAGGCAACATGAGAAGAAATCCCATCCAAGTCACTAGTGTTGACATCAAGACCATTCCCCTGTTCTGTTTCCCATGCCTTGTACAAAAGTAGGATTGACCTTAAGTTGCTAAGGGGGACAGACAACTGACGGTGGAATAGATTTCGAATTCGATGCACCTGCTCTTCTCTTGACTGCAAAACAGGATGCAGCATTCTTACCATCAATTATCATAAATTACAAATAAACGTCCATCAAGAAGTAACAACATAACTATGCGACAGAGGATAATGACCGCCACAAATTTAGACACCTTGTCAGATCAACCTAAAGCATGGTTTATGTTTCGAGTAGAATCCAGTAGAGTCCCAGAAGAAAACACATGCACAAACATGTACAAGATATATCAAACATGAAGTGAGCTCCTAAATAACATCAAATTGAGCACATATAGAGGATGTAATCAATGATAATTTGCCTCTTTCCATGCATTCCCAAAATTTACAGTCAGCTATTTTTTTGTCTACCATGTTGATTATGGGAGGTCCCTCTCTCAACCCCATTCCCAATATTATCTCCTAGAAGGAACATACACAAACAGGAGACCCCAAGTACACATCTTTAATTTAAAGGAAATCTCTAGTAAATGAGATAATTTGAAAAAGGAGATTGTGAACTTTCAAGTACTAAAGGACTTGTGGGGGAAAAAGACAGCCTATTTTGCCTTTGGATCATGAATAACCCATGTATTCCATCTAAAACTGCTTCTATTTGACCATATGTCAATACCAAGTAGAATCTTAATCTCAGCCCAGTCCAGAAGAACTCTTTTATTCCTAATGAGCTTAATTGTAAGAGTGTAGTCGTGAGAAGTAAACCAACTTTCAACAAGGACATCTTATACAAATTTCCTATGGGAAACTAAGTGATATACATTCAGAATACTATAAAGTCCCCAACTATATGCAATCACATAAGCTCTCAACACCAGAAGCACTATTTCCTCCGGGAAGCCAGTCTGTGTTTGACCATTCAACAGGTACAATCTAGATTATCAGGCACACTTGCAATAAAACAAGAGAATCATAAGTTAACAACACATTACTCTAAGTGGATGGCAAAACATGCTATGAGGGCATAAGTTGAATAATTTGCAACTACCCAACCCCAAAACCCTCAAAAAAGAAATTGAAATATGAAGCTGCAAAAAGAAAACAATAATAACAGCAACTGAATGGTAAGCATCACCCCGTCCATAAACTGCAGCTAGTCCAATATGCAAATCGGTACGACACCAACAACACTGCATCCTCTTATCCGTTTTTTTTATAAGAAAAAAAAAAAATATATATATATATATAGTTCCTGGTGCGTTGTTTCCCACCAGATTAATCAATGCATGCCATAGCCACAACCAATTGCATGGTAAGCGTTTAGTGTGCAATTTTTGCCCAATCAAAACCACTGAATTTATGACAAAGAAGTAGTCCTCCATCGGCAATGTTTGGGATCAATGTAAAACATACTAGACGTTGCTGGGCACAATCTGAGACACCTCAAAATTAACTCCAAGTAAACCACAACTTTAATCATAATACAAGTCCCCCCTGCATTTGAAAAGGCCAGTATCACATTCTTCTATGCATATGCACCTAAGCCTCCCTCACATTCTTCTAAACCAGAACAAAAAATGTATTTGGATAATCCATTTATTATCATGCTCCAACACTTTCCCTAAAGCACCATACCAATATCTTTTTGAGTTCCCAACCTGCAAGTGGTAAACCTTTGTTCATATCTTGCTGCAACAACTCAGTTACCTCCTACTAAACAATGATAAAAAATTATTCAACATGCCTAGCATTTGCAAATAACACGCTCCCCTTGGACGTGTAACTCTATGTTCTCCTCCAACCTCTTACATCCTATACTTCTCGAATGCATGCCCCCCAAGCAAACCCTTCACTTAACCTCTCCCATCATAAGGGCAATCCTATGGACCCCGTCTTTGATCTTTCCATTCTCTTTCTTTTGAATCTGAAAGACCAACCTGTGTCCCTATAAAAATGGGATAGTCGATAAAGAATGCTAAAGCTTAGGGATGCTCAACAGCTTTGCTTAAGCACTCAAGTAAAACCAGCCGCCCAGTACAGCCTTTTTTTAATTATGGTAGAATGCTGTTTTAACAAGAAACACCCACTACGCAAGGTGTAACCTCATGGCCAAGTATCAAATTTCAAATATATGTGCTCACAGTCTGTCACTGCAATATAACTCATTAAAAAGGCAGCCTTAGCCATTCATCTGTATTTGCGATGTATGGTGCATAAGCCATTCCGGTACCCTGAAAGTTGGGACCTTCACTAATCTTTTACATTTTATCAGTAAAGTAAGGAATTATACTCACGAGTTAATAATGCATAATCCATATATGTAATGTGGGAGTAGAGACTTCCACTTGCAACATTAATCCATCATATCAGGAGAAAATGCTGAGTAAGATAAACACAATTGCGACTTTAACATGCTGATTTTGTGGATGCATCCATATTATATAACATCAATTTAGAATGTTGATTTGTGTATGTCCATATTTACACAATTATATTTGTACATTCCTGTGACCTTACCAGATTAAAATTCAACAGACAAATTACATGAAGACATACACAAAGAAAAAGAAGCAAGACATGAACATGCGACAGTTAGAGAGAAGTTGTGTTTGAAATCCTTACCTTACTGTCACTCTCGTCAATAGTGAGGAAGACAGCTTGCTCAAATTTCCTGTATGCCTCCCATATCCTGCTACCTTCAGCAACATGCAACCCAGCAGCAGTAAGTGCACGCTCAAATAGATTCCTTGCCTTCAAAAGACCAGCAGGTGAACGTTCACAGACTGACAGATCATATTCTTGAACAAAATTTAGGTAGTCACACCATAGAGAGACCGACTGCACAAAGAGAAATCATAGTAAAATTTTCTTATCCAAAGAACATCAATCACCATCTGCAAAAGGTATGAGGTTTTTCACTTAGTGTTGTGTACACTTTTTTCAATAACATATTAAAAACATTGGATCCACTTTGATTGCATGAGCTTTACTACAATAAAAGCTTTCATACATCTCAAGATAAGGGGTAAAATAACATAACTACAGAACACCCTTATTACATAACTCCCATAACATCCTTATGGTATAAGTTAACCCTGTTAATAAGAGTAAATGAGAAATCATAATAATCAGAATATGGAATACCATATCAGCTTTCCTGTTGCTTGGAAAAGGCTGAGTTGAGTTGTATATAAGCGTTCCCAATCAAAATTCATATGGCAAAGAAAATACTCGCCAAAGCTTTCCGGTCTCTATTCAGTACTTACTCTTTTTCTGAAAGATAAAAGGGCTGTCTATCGCACACAAAGGAGGAATTTTTCTTACAAAAAATTGAAGGAACAAAAATAATCCAAAAACGAAGAGAAGAACATGATAGTAAAAGCACAACAACAAAATGCAAACCTTTCACACTACCAAAGTGGTTACCCTGAGAAGTCAAGTACTTTTCAAGAAGTGCAGCAAAAATTATTTTGTTGGTTTTTGTTAGAGTGTTGCATTCCTATTGCTCTACTTTCCTTTTATACTAGGGGTAATCCGTGCTTGAAGGCACGATGCAACGTAAATTAATATGAATGGTTTCGAGAGGGATGTTGATGGCCGTTAGATGAGTCTATTTGAGACCATCGAATAAACTTATTGAAGTATGTCATGTTTTATATTATAGATTACTTTCCAATAATTTTTCTTTCCTATTGTTCTACATTCCTATTATGTGTTTTTCTATTACGTTCTACTTTCTTTATATTGGAATTATCTCCAACATCAATCTAATATAAATATGTTATAGTATTTTGGCAACATACACCTCACACAAAATATCATTTCATACCTCTTTCTTCCTATCTTCTTCTTTTCTTTCTATTCCTCGGTTCTAACATACAATTATTCAAATTTTAATTTAGTATCAAATTAGGATACTTGGGTGAGTGAGCCTAGCCCTAGGTGAGTGCCTCACTCGCAACACACATTAAGTTGTAACCATCTACATGTTTGCGAGTTGTTGTCATCGTTGGAATCACCCTAAGTTGGAGTTTTCTTGTCGTCGTTATCTTCATCAGTTGTTGTAATCATTATATGTTGTTGTGAGGTGCTCGAATTAGTATTCATGTCTCTAGTGTCTAATTACTGATGCAAATTTTAGTGTTTTCAGTCCGATTTAGTCCTAGTTCATCGATATCCAACCCAATTTGGTGTTGGTTTAGTGGTTTTATCCCGATTTAGTGTATATTCGGTGGATTTCGGGCTAGTTTGGTACTGCTTTAATGGTTTTCATCCCGGTTCAATTCCGCTCCAATGTTTTGAACCTGATTTAGTGTTAGTTCAGTGATTTTCAGGTCAGTTTGGTGTTGGATTAATAATTTCCATCATGTATTAATTTTGGTTCAATATTTTCAACCCAGTTCAGTGCTGACTCATTGGTTCAATGTTTTCAACTTGGTTTAGTGTCGATTTAGTGGTTTTCAACACAATTTGGTGTTATTTTAGTGGTTTTCATCCCAGTTCAATTATGACTCAATATTTTTAACCTAGTTCAATGCCAATGTTGGAGTTTTAATCCCAATTTAGTATTAGAGTTTTGTGGTTTTTAGCTCAACCCCTTTTTAGTTGATTCAATTTTAATTCTACTTGGTTTACCCGGTTTTTTATTGTTGCAAAATTTTTTTTGTTGCCTATGGCTCATTACAATGTTGTTGGTTGTGTTTGTTTGTGCAGTTATTGTTAGTGTTATGTTATCCTTTCATCACCATGTTATTTTGCTTTGTGTTGTCATGGTCGTTGTTTACTAGTACTAATTTTGGTGTGGTCGTAAAAATACTTATCTTGATTTTATCATCCTTATTGTCTTTGTGAAAATATTGTGGTCAACTCAATGATTTTCTTAAAAACCATTGGTGTGGTCCGCCTTTAGAAGCCTTTATTCCAAATTGGGCATTTTTTATCTCTATGATCCACCTTGAGGGAGATTGTTAGTGTGTTATTTTCTTATGGTTCTACTATCCTGTTATGTTACCTTCCAATTATGTCTCTTTCCTATTGTTCTATTTTGTTATTGCGTGATTTTTCTATTATATAATACTTTCCTAATCCAGTAATTGCTTTCAACATCAATCCGATATAAATAGGTAATGGGGTGTTGGTAACATAAACCCTACACACAATATTATTTCACTCTATTTCTTACTCTCTTCTTCTTTTCCTTAACCCTAACATTCGATTATTCAAGTTGGTCAAAACAACGGTCTCAACCTAAGGATCAAATTTTCGTTTCAAAATGTCATTCCCATTTTCATGGAGGTAAAATGAATATTAAATTGAAAGTTCAATGCTTCGAGATGTTTCGGCGTATTTCAACCAATATTTCATAATATCTCGAAATGTTTCAAGATATTTCAGTATATTTCAATTAATGTTTTGAAATGTGTTGGATATAAATATCCAAATTCTTTATTCATTTTTGTTTTGTTTCCAAAATATTGTTGTTTCCTAGGTGACACCAAAACGAAAATTTGATTCTTGGTCTCAACAAAGAAAATTGCATGTTGAAGCAAAAGATACAGTCACCAAAGCACCACTACAGAAGTGCTTTGCATTATATAGCCCAAGGGTGAATCTGTTGTAGCAATCTATAGTGTCTTCTGTTAAGAATATTATGGTAGTATGTGTAAATTGTTAATAGTAAGAGGGTGTATGTATAATTCTTATTATTGTGAATTAACTATAAATACAAATGATGTATAAGAGTTAGGTTAAATTGTGAACCTCTCTCTGTTTCTCTCTAATATTGTATTAATTCTCTACACTTAACATGGTATCAGAGCAATTATAATTCTAAATAAATTAAAAATAAAATAAAATTTTTTTTTTTTTTGAGATTAATGAGTTTGGTTATGGTGCTACCATCGTGGTGGTGGAAACCCTTGTGGTGGCCTCTATGGACGTTGGTGGTTGTTGTGTTGTCTGGTGTACTGGTGTCGTTCGTTGTGTTGTTGTGGTAGTGGCTTCTGTGGCACTGTTGGTGTCGATTGTGGCCTCTGTGGTGTTGAAGTTGTCATTGTCGTCGCTTGTGACACTGTTGTTTGTCGTTGTGGAGGTGTTGTCGTTCGTGGTGGTGGTGTGGTGTCGTTTGTCGTGGTGGTGTAGCTGTTAGGCGCCGCTGTCAAAGACCACGTGCAGATCTTCTAAAACCCTAATTAACGAGGAAGATAACATCCAGACCCGACTCCACGGGTTTGGATACAGACCAGACCTGATCCAACAAAAACAGATTGGGTCCAGCCCACGGTCTAGCCTGGACCGGTTCAATCCCGGTCCATCGTAGACCGGTCCAATCCCAATTTAAGTTTACTTGGTTCAGGCCGATTCTTTCAATTTGCTCCGGTTCAGCGGTTCAGTTGGTCTCTTCAGTCTGGTTCAGCGGTCCAGTTGGTCTCTTCAGTCCGATTCAACAGTCCAATTGGTTTCTTCAGTCCAGTTCAGTAATCTAGTTGGTTTCTTTAGTCCGGTTCAACAATTTTTGCACCGGTTCAACAATCCAGCAAGCCCAAACAGCACTGTTCAGTGGTCTAGTGAGCTCCTGTGGTCTGGTTCAGTCTTCCAGCATCCTCTTTTCTTCAGGTTCAACATTACAGCACTCCTTGTTTGCTATTTGCTACACTGTTATGGAACCCAAGCAAGATATCAGGTCCCTTACTCTATCTTTGCCTCCTCTTACTCTTATCAATGGTCTTATGACCTTTGTTAAACTCAATAGAACTAATTATACGTTATGGTCCCGGTCTATTCAAGTCTTTCTTCGAGGAAAAAGATTTAAAAAAAATATTTGGGGGATTCTAAACCCAAGAAAGATACACCTGCATATGATTAGTGGGAACAAAAGGACACTCAAATTATTTCTTTACTATTGAATAACATTGAGCCTAATATTAGTTCTACTCTGCTCTACGTTGACTCTGCCAAGGAGATATATGGAATTACTTGGCCACTATGTATTCTGGTACAGGTAATTTTACCCGAGCTTATGAGATGTGCAAGGAGTACTTTCGACTAGAATAGACTACTCTAAGTATTGAGGAATATTATTCTCACGTTTGGGGAGTTTGTGAGGAGATGAAAACCTACCATTCGTTTACTACAGATGCAGCAGTTTGGCAAAAGCAACATGAGTACATGAATGTTGTTAGATTTTTGATAGGATTGAAACCTGAATAAGGCTATTCGTTCTCAGATTTTGGGTGGTTCTAGTTTTCCTTCACTGCTTAAGGTTTTCTCTCGTATATAACATGCTACTTTGTCTACTGCAGGCATCGATCATGGTGTCTCCACTAATCGCTCAACTCATGTGGTTCCTAGTATCCATAGTGATGGTTATCGAGATAGTCGTGTTGGTCGAGGAGGTCGTACTGGAAGTCGTACGGGTGGTTGTGGGAGCCGTAATGGACCTCGTTTCTCTACTCACTATGGCCGTGGAGGACACACTGTTGATTTCTATTGAAATTTACATGGAAAACCTTCTGATACTACAAATCAGGCTTCCTATCAAGATGATACCTCTATTGTTGCTTCTGTACCTTGGTCATCTCCATCAGACACTGGGTCGGTTACTATTACACGAGTGGAGTATGCTCATTTTTTGTCCCAACAACAAGCTATCCTATCTCCCTCCACTACTATTTTTGCCCAGTCAGGTACTACTTCCACTTGTTTAATGCCCTCCACTCGCAGTCCCTGGATCATAGACTCTGGTGCGTCTGATGTTTATTCTACTTATCAGTCTGCTACTTCCACACGTAGTGTTATTCTTACTAATAATACTTGTTCTAAAGTTTTAGGCCTAAAAACTACTCACTTGAGTCCTGATATATCCCTATCTTCTGTGTTATTTATTCTTCAATTTCCTTTTAGTTTACTTTCTATTAGCAAGATTACTCGTTCTCTCAATTGTTCTGTAACATTTTATCCCTCTTATTGTGTATTTCAGGATCTTAAGACGAAGATAAAGATTGGTACGGGACATGAAGCTGGTGGCCTATATTACCTTGACTTTGATTCACCTAGCCGGGCTATACAGACCTCGTTGTCTCCTTTTCAATGGCATTGTCGTCTTGGACATCCCTCTCTCCAGAATTTGAAGCGCCAAGTTCCCAATCTTAGTTATATGTCGTCTTTGTCTTGTGAAGCTTGTCAACTTAGTAAGCATCACCGTATGTCATTTAAGTCTAGAGTCAATAATCATGTGTCTAGTCCATTTAAATTAGTACATTCTGATGTATGGGGTTCAATAAAGAATATTTTATCTAATAAATATCCTTATTTTGTGACATTTGTGGATAATTATTCTCATTTGACTTGGTTGTTTTTGATGAAAGTTCGATCTGAATTATTCTCTATATTTGAGACCTTTCGTAAGGGAATAAAAACTCAGTATAGTTGTCGTATACGTATTTTACATTTCGATAATGCTCAGGAATATGAATCTGATTCTTTATCAACTTATCTTATTAAAACTGGCATTATTCATCAAACTTCTTGTGCTTACACCTCTCCATAAAATAGTGTTGTTGAACGCAAGAACCGTCATTTGTTAGAAATCACCCGTGCCCTGTTATTCCATATGAATATTCCCTGATATTTTTAGAGTGATGTTGTTCTTACTACTTGTCACCTTATTAATCGTATGTCATCCTCTGTATTAAATGGGCAAAGTCCATATTCTGTCTTTTTTCTTGGTAAGCCCTTATTTTTCCTGACTCCTAAGATTTTTGAATGTGTCTGTTATGTTCACAATTTGGATCCTGGGTTTGACAAACTTTACCCTTGAGCTACCAAATGTGTATTTCTTAGTTACTCCCACACGCAGAAGAGGTATCGTTGCTACAGTCCTTCTCTGCGCTGATACTTTACTAGTGCCGATGTCACATTTGAGGAATCTGTTCCATATTTTTCAGCACCTCCTCAACCTTTAGACCTGGACTTTGGATCATTTCCTGTACCACCATCTCTTTCCACATTTTCAGATATTCCGCTGCCCACTGTGTTACCATCTACTTTGCCTCTCTGTGTCTACTCTTGACGTCTTCACCCATCGACTGAGCTGCCCGTACCGTCTTCCTTGCCGTCTTCCAATCCTGGTACATCAAATAATTTAGACTCTTTACCTATTGCTCTTTGAAAAGGTACTCGTTCATGTATTACATCATCCCGTTACTCATTTTGATTCATATGATGTTTTGTCTCCTGTCTTCTCTTGTTTTACTTTTCAATTATCTACTGTATCTATTCTTAAACATTTACAGGATGTATTATCTGATCCGAGTTAGAGAAAAACTATGAAGAAGGAGATAGATATTTTACATCATAATAGAATTTGGGATGTCGTTCCTTTACCTCCAGGTAAATAAATTGTTAGTTGTCGTTGGGTGTATACTGTTAAATTTCATCCAGATGGTTCTGTGGAGCGTCTCAAAGCCCGGCTTGTTGCAAAAGACTTTACTCAAACTTATAGTGTTGATTATGAGGAGACATTCTCTCCTGTTGCCAAAATTTCCTCTATTCGTATCTTGATTTCTTTGGCTGCTAATCTTAATTGGCCCTTGTTTCAGTTAGACATCAAGAATGCCTTCGTACATGGTGACTTGATTGAAGAGGTACACATGGAGCAGCCACCTAAGTATACTACTCAACGAGAGTATGGTAAGAGTGTATGCCAGTTAAAAAATCTTTGTATAATTTGAAGCAGTCACCGAGGACATGGTTTGATAAGTTTTCAGATGCAGTTTTAGAGTTTGGTCTTCTTCAATGTCAGACAGATCATTCTGTGTTTCATAGACAGACAGATGTTGGATATGTTCTATTGGTGGTCTATGTAGATGATATTGTGATTACTAGAAATAATTCTGAAGGAATTGTCAAGTTAAAAATATTCTTGCAGGATCGATTTCATACTAAGGATTTGAAAAAACTCAAGTATTTCTTGGATATTGAGGTGGCTTGATCTAAACAAGGTATTTGTTTATCCCAAAGGAAATATATATTTGACATGCTAGAGAAAGCAAGTTTGTTGGGTAGCAAACCTATTGATGTTCCTATGGATCCGAATCAAAGATTTTTGATGGATGATGGTGCACTGTTTGAGAATCCGGGTCGGTATCGTAAATTGGTTGGGAAGCTCAATTATCTTACTATTATTCGACCGGATATTTCCTATGTAATCAGTATAGTAAGTAAGTTCATGGGGTGCCCTAAAGTACCACATTGGAAGGCAGTTACTCGTATTCTGCAATATCTCAAACGTGTTCCTAGATTTGGACTGTTATATCGAGCTAATGGACATCTTAGAGTGGAAGGTTTCTTAGATGCTGATTGGGCTAGCTCTCCTTCTGATCGAAGATCAACCACTTGTTATTGTACTTTCTTAAGAGGTAACGTTGTCTCATGAAAAAGTAAGAAACAATTTGTGGTAGCAAGATCTAGTGTTGAGGCTAAGTATAGGACAATGGCGCATACAACAAGTGAGTTAACTTGGCTACTACACTTCCTCCAGGAAATTGGGTTTCCAGTTCACCTTCCTTTACAGTTGTTCTGTGACAACCAGGCAGCTATCCATATCGTTGTCAATCCGGTGTTTCACGAGAGAACCATACATATTGAGGTTGATTGTCACTTTATTTGGGACAAGATAATAGCTAGGGAGATTACAACTCCATTTGTGAAATTAGAAGATCAGCTTGCAGATATGTTTACCAAAACATTGAGTCGTATACGTCTTACAGCGATTTGTTTCAAGTTTGGATTATATAATATATATAGTCCAGCTTGAGGGGGAGTGTTAAGAATATTAGAGTAGTATGTGTAAATTGTTAATAGTAAGAGGGTGTATGTGTAATTCTTATTATTGTGAGTTAACTATAAATACAAGTGATGTATGAGAGTTAGGTTAAGTTGTCAACCTCTCTTTGCTTCTCTCTAATATTGTGTTAATTCTCTACACTTAACATCTTCCAACTTCCAATTGCAATCTTTTCATAATGGTGCACCATAAGCAAAAGACAATACAGGTTTACAGACTCTACACGGTGCAATATCCAGGAAGTTATTGTTTACTTTATGTTGAAGTTATAACATGTTCTTCACCCAACTATATCATCGGTTTCTTCTTTACTTAACGCTTCTACAGCCACCACTGTCACCGAGTCCCCTCTAGTTCTACCTAAAAGATTTAGACTTTTTTCCTACTTAATGATGGAGCAGGGAAGGTCCTTTCTTCTAAGTGAGCAGATTTGGGGCTAAATGGATTTGCTTGTGAAAAATGTTTCTTCGCATATTTATTCATTCTGTGGTGATACATTTCTTTTCCAGCCTATTTAATTTAAAATTTTAAGCTCAACATTTTCACCTATTTGATCTTAAAAAAAAAAGTGAATGCCTGTTTTTTTCCTTGAAGAGTAAATATTAAAAAAAGCTTTCCAGGGAGTGTTTTGTGCATATATGACTAGCAGACTCGACACAATGACCTTTCAAAATGATTTGGGAGCTTTTGCTTGACAATGAGACCTTCCCATAACGTTTGAAATTCCAGCAACCTGGAGTGATCTACTCCATCAAGTTTTCTTAAAAGCTTGGGAGCTGCTTTGGATCATCTGAGATTGGGTTTTATTCAATAATTACCAATGTATTATGAAGGACATATCTCATTTGCCAAATCTAGAATGTCAACGTTACTCCTCGTGAGCTACCAACTGCAAGTTTTGGGACTTCCTCTTTTTTGTTTTTTGTGCTACCTCCATGCTAAGACACATTTTTTCAGTTTAACAGTACATCCATGCCAAGACATTGTTTTAGTTTAAAGATAACCCATGCCACTTGCACTTATGTCAGGAGAAGGAAAAGTAAGAGCTTCTCAGAGGGTCACTTGGATATGAACGCATCGACTGTTATGATAATTTTACAAAAAACATCTTCCTTCTCACACTGTTGTCTGCCTTCTTTAGAGTTGTCCTAACTACTACAAATCACCGATATCTTTATTAAGCTTCTTACCTTCAATTAAAAAGTTCCTTTTCTTGTCAGAGTAAAATGACACCATGAATATTTTCAAGAGCTTTTTTTCTACCCAGACAAAAAGATATCAGCAGTTATATAAAATATGAACAGGATAAGGTTCAAACTCCTTAAGAGTCAGAGCCAACCAGATAATCAGACACGCCTCTCTCATAAAGCTTCTCAATAGCAGGAAAATCCTCAGACCTGCAAAATTAAATCAGAGAAACAAAACCCAAAGTAAAAACTATTATATCAGTGTAATAGTAAAATAGTGAGAAACAATTAACTCTAAACTACACATAAAAAGGACCTGATGACATTAAACGTGGATTTCAATTATTTCGCTAAATGCTATGGCAATGGAGCTGAAAAGGATATTGCAATGCAACGATTAGAAAAAAATATTCAACAACCACCTTAGTCAAACACTGTCCCAAGATTTCCAAAACCATTTATTTCAGAGATGGTCGCTCTGAAGCCAAAAGGAAAAGCAAGATATCGTAGACAAATTGACCAAATAGATATATAACTAAAATCAAAATCAATTTGAAGCCTAAGGGTTTTAAATGGCAATTTGACTAGGATTGCACAGTTATAAAATGAGTAGCCGAACTTATAGAGTTATCATCGCTAAATGATACTCCATCTGAAAAGGGGAGCAGATGTATCTGGGATGTGTATAGGACACTAACAAGACAAAAAAGAACATTCAACTAAGATCAACCTGATAAAGCCAGAAAACTGATGCATGAGTTCTAGAAAAGCATCCTTCCCTGTCTAAAAGCTGTTAGGTCCATGTTCTAACTGTTAACAAATAACAACACGAGTTCTCTGGCGTAAGAAGGAATTCATGAGTAACATGGTTCTTGAACTAGACTTGAAAGAGAATGAGATACACCAGAGTGCCAGAAAGCTTGGTGAAGACAGCTGTGAGAAGGCGCCATGACCTAATCTAGTTCAAAGGTGTTTCAAGTGTGAGCACTAGCAGTCCATAACTGGGTCTTGCTAACGACCATATAGAGATAGGATGAACCAATAGCCTAGACTAGTTAATAACTTCCCCTTTTTTCTCCACCTCCAACTGTTTGTAGATACTTGTGGGTATCCTTACCACTGTCCAAATCAAAATCCACAACAAAGTGGTAGATTAGTATATTTCGTCAAAGGGGTTCCCAGACAAGTAGAGTACCCCTCTCAATGCACAACACACTTAAGAGAGCAATTTTATTTGACCACCATTTTTACATCACAATAACACCTACAACAATTGAGATGAAACACTGAAGGCAACCCTGTCGCTCTACAAGAATACGGAAGTCAACTTCAAGTGTTGAAGGTGTTGGAAGATTCATGCTACACGAAATAGCATACCATTTTCTATTGTTTTTCTATAAGGTCCAAAACATGACTCTTGAGAATCATTTACTGCAAGATCATTTTGATCACAAAGTAGTCCCGTACCTGTTACCCTGCACCAGATTGAACTGATTCGGATATCTCCCAGTGAACATCTCAAAATTAACAAGGGCATTTCCACTTTGAAGACACCAAACCATTCTTCCACACAGGAAGCTCAAAACTTGAAATAAAGAAACCCCATATATAAACCATTATATATCATGTAGGCACAGAGATATATACACTAGGCATTTGCTTACAACCAGAATAGGGTGCATAACCAATGATTGAAACAAGGAAGAGCAATACATGGTGATGTAATACAATACAGTACATACCGAGAGCTAAGCGAAGCCTCGTCTTTAGCCCACTCCTGCCACATTTCAGGACTCAACGGGAACAGCTCACTCATCGCCTCCCTCGCTTTTCTCAACTTCTCTAGGTCCCCTTGCTTCCTCAGTGCTTTTATATACTGCACAACAACAAAATAGACAGCAAAACATTTATATCCAACAAATCAGCACAAAACCAACAACTAATTTACAACACTCACAAATATACATTTGATAAAACACACACACACACAAATAGTATATAAACAGGGACGAGAGAGAGAGAGGAGTGAGTACTTGGACATAAGCATCGTAGTTTAAGGGGTTATTGGAGAGTTCCGATTCTAGGGTTTGTATTTGGAGGTTCTGCTGTGCTTCGTCTTCGAAGTCAGAGTCGGAGTCAGAATCGGAGTCAGAAGGGCTTTTAGGGTTTTGAATATCTGGCATGGGTTGGTCTGCTTCTGTGCCATTGGTAATAGTGGCTTCTTCTCTGTGTGGTGGTGCGTCTGATGAATCTACGTTTCCAGTTTCCGCCATTTTTCAGAAGCTCTCCGCTGGATCGGTGCCTTAACAAGGGAGTGTCTTGTTTCTCGAGCGATGCTACAAAAACCAAAACTCACAAATTATAACTCAAATAAACGCCATCTTTTAGATGAATAGACTTTCCAACTTTTTCAGTTGGATCCACGTATTTAACCGCCGTTTCAGAAATATTACGTATTATTTGAGTTTGAACTTTTAAATTTTTATTAAAATTGTGTCCGATTTCCTTGTTTGGAAGGAAGGAAAATTCCTGTCAAAAAAGAAAGAGAAGAAAAATGCAAATGCTACTTAACCCATATACAACTCAAAAATTATAATTTAAATACATATCAACTCTTTGAGGATAATTTTTTTTGAAAAAATTAATAAGACGCACTTATCCAAGAGATGATATATATTTATATTATAAATTTTTAAATTTTATTTGAATTGTGTATCATTACTCATGATAAAAATAAGTTATCTTTTTTTTTTAGTAATGCTTGCTCAACTTGTATCCAAAATTTTTCTCAACTTGTATCACGAAATTTTTTTACTATAGTGTGTCCACACTTGCATCAACTATTCTTTCAAACTCAACACCTAGTCACTCTGGCTTGAGTTGGGCATGACCCTAAAGAAACAATGGTAGCTAACTCTTAGTGTGGGAATAAATTAAGGAAGAATTACACTTAGATCTCTGAAATTTGTCACTTAATCACTCAGACTCTTTGACATTTAAAATATTACGCACATACCCCCTGAGGTTTGTACACGCGTAACAAATAGACCCCTGTTATAAATATATTAGTTAATAAATTATACTTTGACCCCCTAAAGATTGTAAGTATATAATACTTAAACCCTTTAAGTTTAAAATCTTACACTTAGATCAAAAATACTCTAGTGAAAGATAAAATATCAAATATTTTAAATTTTACAATCAAAATTCATGTTCTATTGTATCATTTATTGAAATAAAATTAAAAATAAAAATTCAATTTTTTCTTTAAAAAATGTAATTAATATACAATTATATTGTCTATTTGAAATTAATTTGGTCGTTTAAAATATCAAACTACCTCAATTAAAGCTATAAGATATTGTATCTGTTACAGATTGACTCATTGTTTAATTTTTTAGTTTTATTCTAATAGATAGTATAATTATATACTAACTATGATTTTTTTAAAAAATTAAATTTTTATTTTTGATTTTATTTTAATAAATGACATAATAGAACATGAATTTTGGATGTAAAATTCATGATCTATTATGAATGACTTAGACCCATTGTTTGATTTTTTTTTAGTTCTATTCCAATAAATAATATAATTGTGTACTAATTATGATTTTTTAAGAAAAAATTAAAATTTTATTTCAATAAATGATACAATAGAATATGAATTTTGATTATAAAATTTAAAATATTTGATTGGAGTATTTTTGGTATAAGTACAATATTTTAAACTTAAAGAGTCTAAGTATTATATATCTACAGACTTCATGGGGGTCTAAGTATAATTTATTAACTGATATATTTACAACATAAATCTAATTGTTATGCGCGTAACAACCTCAGGGGATCTGTGTGTAATATTTTAAATATTAGGGGAGTTGAGTGATTAAGTAACAAACTTCAGGGATCTGGGTGTAGTTCTCCCATAAATTAAATCTAAGACTTCTAAATTATCAAAGGTCAGGCTCAACCATTGTACTACCTTTAATAGGTTGAGTTGTCACCTTCACACACCTCACATTTTTATAAAAAATCTGATTTATTGAGGAGCAATGCTATGTTTACCAAATTTTATATCCCAAATTAGTGTGGGTGATTGAATCAGTGGGATCTATTAACTCCACCAAATATTCAATGTATAAAATTGTGACACATCATTTAAAATACAAGATTTAATAAACAAATTTGAGCAATATAGTTTTATTCTTTATTGAGGCCCATATTGTGGTTGCGAATGTGTCAATTCATTTGGAATGAGTTTTTTGAAATACAAGTTTAGCAATATAGTATTACTCTTTTATTTCAGTAAAAAATAAGTGGAGTCAAAAACAAAATAAAGGAAAATAAGTTCTGAGTGTGAGTGAGTAAAAAGGTTAGTGATTGACCTAATAGCCAGCGTTATCGCATGCGGATATAAAGGTTTGTCGCATGCGGATATAAAGATTTGTCTGTTATTATAGTTCCTGATTTTTTACACATTTGCTTGAAGTTTCTCCAATGCTCCGTTTGGTACGATGAAAAAGTGGAAGAATGAAAAGTTGGAAGGATATAAAGTTGAAAGGATAAATAAAACATCATGTTTGGTAAGGAAGGAAAGTAGGAAGAAAAAGTGTATGTATTAACTTTCCTTCCAACTCACCAAAATCAATCCCTCCAAAATTGGAAGAAAAATGGATGAAAAATTAATTATTTATGTTGAGATGTATCTTATTTGTCTATATATTTTTTTATGTATACATATATTATATATACATTAATTTCATATAAAAATACAATGGTAAAATATGTGTGTGTGTATATATATATTTTAAAAAATTTTAATTTTAAAAATAAAATTAAAAAATTAAAAAATTAAAAAAAATTAAAATTAAAATTTTAAATTAAAAAAATATTTTTTCCATTTTAACTAAGGGTGAAAATTTTTGACTTAACACAATGACACGATTCGAACTCGATACGAAAATAAACATGTCAACTCACTACTCAACACGACACAATTAGTTAAATGAGTTAAGTTAGATTTGACTAATATTTGACACAAACCCGTAATAACTCAACACAAATCTGACACGACACGACTCGATTGTCACCCCTAATCTTAGCCAGCAAAAAAAAATAGTCATTTTTATTTTTCATCCATCCAACCAAACACAAATGAAGGAAAGTGTATCCTTCCTATTTTCTATCCTTGAAGGATAGAAAATGTATCCCTCCTACTTTCTATCCTTCCAACTTTCCATCCTCCCTATCAAACGGAGCACAAATGAATTATGTCCGTATAAGAATAGACCTCAATCTCTTTTTGTTTTTGTATTGGTGTTTTAAGACAATATTTGAATTTGTGTTAGGCTGGTCATATCAATTTTTAGTTAATCATGTCACTAATTTGGCTAGTTATTATCTCATTGTATTAAGTTGACCAACATAACTCATGACATACCCAAAAAAAAAATGAACACGCTTTCTTTAAACAATATCAATTAAACAAGTATGTCATTCTGAAATCTGATTATCTATCTTTAATACTAATTATTCATTTATTATTGATGTTAACAAGTCGTGTTATTTTCAAGTTCATGTCAAAATTTAGTTAACTATTATCCACTAATTTCATTTTGGCATCACGTTGTATCAACATGTCATGTCAAAAATTGGCATCTTTACACATACACATAAAAAGTTCCATCATGACGAGTTGGACGAAGTATTGTTCGGGCTCGATTCGTTTATCAAACAAATTTAAAATTGGGATCATGCTTGATTTACTTTCTAAATAAATAAACTTGAACGAGTTTATCTATATTAGAGTGTCAAACTCAAAACCAATTGACAATGAGTGAAATAACCTTAAGTATACAATCCTGAGTTATCCTAATAATTTATTGTGTGATATAAGCTCTCTTCACTTTTGCAACTTTACAAAACAAAGAATGGGATTAATATAAGACTAGCCCAAGTAATACTCAATAGCTTCATTGGGTGAACGAACCTGCAGTTTCTCATCAGTCATGTGTTTTATTCCTTATAATCGGAAGGGATAGTTTTCAATGGGATCTTTATCATCATATGAAAATGTTCAAGGTTGTACCAGAATCGTTGATTAGGGCTTCATTTTCTACTTTATTACAATTGTTGGAGACCATACAGAATCTAAGCAGAGTCGAGAAACACCGATGACAGCCTCAGGCCAATAGTTTGTAGAGCTAACAAAACATGACATGTGAAAGCCACTCAAACTTTCACCCCCCCCTTAATTTAGACGATGACTTACGAACCTATGATGGCATAGAAATGAGCCCCCACCCTAGTCTAAGAGGTTGCCATTGAGCTTTTACCCAAACTCAGTCGATTTGGAGAACTTATACCCAAAATTTGGTGGTTTTGAAAATAATTTTCGAACTCAATTTTTTTAAAAAGGTTAGTCCAACAAACGTTTGTAAATAAAAAAACATCAGTTTTAATACGAGTTTAATCACTGTTTATCAATGTAAAACGTTAGTTGCACCAATGTCTTTGTAAAAACATTTTCTTCACTAACATTTTTTACGTTTAATTAAATCCTAGCCTTCCATTTTCTACTTTCAAAGCCATTCAATTTTTAGAATGAGTTATCAAAATTGATTGAGTTTGGGTAAAAGCTCGGTTGACATATCTTCATCAATGCGGATTGATGGGAAGGATATAGGTTCCTAGCATCATGTCATGACAATCTTGTTAGCTCATCCTCTTCTTTATTGTACAACAATTGGATTTCACACTGCTTCACTAGAAAATCCTCCGCCATAACCACTGAAATTGAAACACCTCGTCACCACCATGAAACTAATTTTCAAATTTCAAAAGTCTAATCGTAGTATATATTCATTTTATTCAGCCACACCATAGAATGTTGGGCAATAAGTGCATCCAATTTAAACTCTTGGTTCTATTAGGCACTGTTTGATAATTCTTTTCAAAAGTATTTTTTTTTATTGTTTTGCTTTTTTTAGGAAAAAGGGAAAAAAAGTAGTGTTTGGTTTTGCACCAAAAAAAGACCTTTTAAAAAAGTAAAATATAAATATAATATTTTTTTTTCTAAAAGCAAAAAAAATTGCTTTTTAGAAGCAAATAACATACTTAATGATGAGTCCAGATTTAGTTGGGTCCAAGCCCAATTAATTAGATAGGCTCAATTAATGAAATAGGCCCAAATTAGTTAAAAGGAAGGTCAAGCCCAGTTCATAAAGTTCAGGCTAGTCCAAAGATCAAGGAATCCAAGAATATTAGAACACGTGGGGAGCAATTATCGGATAGTTACTCTCCTAGATGAAGACTATCTATAGTTGTACCTATCCTGTAAACTCCACACTTTTATCTTTATATATGTATATAGGTTTATGTAGCAAGTTATTATTTTTTTAAAATGTTAATATGAAAAAATTCAATGAAATAGTAGTTAAAACTTAGTTTAACTTGCAAATATATGAAATCGTTGTAATAGAACTTGGACCAACTAGGTTTGAGGTACAAAAGTATATTGTATAAGCTTGAGTTGGAATTGAAAGGGTTTGGAATAGATTGACAATGAAAAAGGGAGGTTTTGTAGAAAAATAGGCAAAACCTTCCGGAATGTTAAGGTAAAATACTTATCCAGTAGGCAAAATCTTCTAGAAGGTCAATGAGAAACCTTCCGGAAGGTTAATAAAAATGTTTGTCCAGTAGACAAAACCTTCCGGAAGGTCGATAAAAAGGTTTGTCTAATAAGCAAACCTTCCGGAAGGTTTTCGAAAAATTTGAATTTTTAAGTCGCGAAATAGCCGATTTTTCTTCCACTATAAATACCTAAGGACGTCCCATTTAGCCTCATTTCAACACTCCTAACCCTGCGAAACCTTAGAAAGGAGGACAGGAAGAGAAAAACACAAGATCAAAGAGAATTTCCACTCCAAGAAGATCAAAACCCTAATTTTTCAAGAACACCAAGGTAGGGGTTTCTTTCTATTATCTTACATTGAGGTTAGGGCTTATTTATATATATTCTCTTGACTTTAAATCTTATACATATGTCATGAAATCATCATTCCTCGGTCTTTTACAATTATTATCATGTTTTAACAAAAGTTAGGGTTGAATACCCATGAAATCTTTTTTTTCTTAATTTAAAACCCTAGTTTTCAAGAGAGATGAATTTTTCTCTCGATTTTTTCTTTGTTCTTGATTTTGGAAACCCTAGTACTTTGTGTTGAATAATAAAATGATGTTGTGATGATCTCTTGCTTAATTTTTTAAATTGTTCTCTTGTATTACAAATTGTAAAATTTAGAGATTTTAGATTTACTTGTGATATTGAGAAAATGTTTGTTATTGCATCTCTTGTATGGTTGTTGTGATGGACTTGCATTACATTCGAGCGCTGCCGTAGAGTGTTAGAGGTTAGTCTATCACTGTGAGGCTGAGATGGTTTCCTAACACTTATAGTGGTTTGTTGTTTGTGAAAGCAACCACTATTGTTCACGTAAGTTTGAGGCTGAGGGATGATATACCTTTCCTGGGAAGGATTTGCCAATGCCGTGGTAAACGGTATATGCCCTTCCTAAAGTGGTTTGTGTGGTTATAGTTGGGTGAACGAAGTAGAGTCGTTGTGTAGATTCACGAAAAACAACCAACATACATGAGAATATGGGATGTCACTATTGAACAATTATTGTTATTGTATGGAATTGGTTTCCTACAAGAGCTTGTAGAGGTATAAGACTCCACAAGGACTTGTGGGAAATAGTTTATGGTTGAAAATGGTTTATTGTTGAAAAATTCATTTTTTTTACTGTTCAGTTAAATTATTCCTATTGTGTAAACTTGAGATCTATTGAAATGTTCTTATTTTTTTTCAAAAATTAATATATGATATTTGTCAAATGAGACCGACTTATTTTACATATTTTCCAAACCTTGTTCGAGTTTGGGAATAATGTTGCGATGGAGCTTAGTACTCACCCCTTACAATATTTTTCATTCTTAGATGTCGGTTTAGAGGAAGAGCTTGAAGCTGACGAGCAGGTGGCTTGGGAAGCCCAATTGGAGGAAAGCATGATCTCGAGGGGAATGTCTAGAGTTGACCTTTCCATGCTTTAGATTAGGGGATATATTTTAGTACATTAATAGATGTAATTTTTGTTTATTCCGCTGCAAGAAAATAGCTGATTCTTTTGAGATGTAATGGTCATGATTAGTCTATTCTTTTGGGACGATGTTGTAAATATTAGATTGATGAATGAATTTTTATCTATTTATGGATTATATTGGTTGCTCTCATGATGTGTATGATTTTTAAATTGTAATGCCGTTCAAGGTGATTTTTGGGGTGTTACAAAGTTTTGGTATTAGAGCTTAGGCTTTAGGTTTTACATTGGAGTTGTAGATTATGAATTACCACTAGAGGGTTGGGACTAGGTTTAATGAAATTGTTGATATGAATTTTACACACGTCTTATGCTTTAGACTAAAGTGATATTTAGGATGTCTTGTATATCAATAAAACTAAATTATGAAATGATGTGTAGGATGAACAGTAGGCGTGGACGTGGACGAGGTCATGGTGGCCAAGCAAACTCACCACCGACACCACCTCCCGATGCCATGAACGGCATAAACCAATGTTTAAGAGAGCTTACCACTATGGTGCAACACTAAAATGAGAATAACAACCACAACGGTGGGGTTTATCCACTAGCCCAAGTACCGGGCAACGGGGACGAAAATCGAAGGATGATTGTTCTCCAAGAGTTTCTGAGACAACACCCACCTACTTTCCAAGAGAGCTCTAACCCCTTGGATGTGGATAAATAGATCCACCGTATAAAGAAGATGTGTGACGGCATGGGAGTTGTCGAGGATCTTCGGGTCGGCTTGGCAACATATCTGTTTGAGGGGGAGGCCGACCATTGGTGGGATTCGGTGAAGAGAAGGAGGAATACAGATGCTCTGATTTGGAAGGAGTTTGATCAAATCTTCCAAGACAAGTACTTTCCTGAATCAATCCGAGACAGGATAAGTGCCGATTTTCTAGTTCTACGACAAGGTAGTATGACGGTAGCCGCGTATGAGAGAAAATTTGACGAGCTATCCCGCTATGCTACAGAGTTCATATCTACCTATGCCAAGAGGGCAAAACGCTTTGAGCAGGGCTTGAGGCTTGCCATCCGAGAGAAGCTCGTGGCTCACAAGATCCGGGACTATGGGGATTTTGTAGATAGAGTGACGCTGGTGGAGAGAGACACAGAGGACAACCAGAGGCGACAAAACTTCATGAGGGAAAGTTTGATTAGGACCGGTGCTAGTAGTAGTGGAGGGCAGAGGGCGACACCATACCATCGCCCAGATCAAGTGGCCGGACAGAGACTTTGGACAACCTGAGGTGCTGGAGGCACACTTGAGAGAGCAGGCATTGACCATGTCAATGCTTCGCATGTGGAGGTGTCGGGCACTTCAGAAATAACTACCCATCGTTTCCACCAAGAACCAATCAAGTAGTTGGGCAAGTAAATGCAAACAAGTCACCACTACCAAAATCACTACATCAGAGACCGCTAGGAGTTATAGCACCCGATGGTGCCAATCAAGGGAGAGTGTTTGCTTTGACTCAACCGGAGGAAGATGTTTCCAATGCCGTTGTGAAAGGTATTGTTCTTCTCTATAATTCTTGGGCTCGAATTTTATTTGATTCCGATGCTACACATTCCTTCATATGCACTACATATGCTTTGAGTTTGGGATTGGACACTTGAGTATTGACCTACCTACGGGAGAACGATTGGATACTAGAAGGGTGTGTGCTTCAAATTGGGGAGCAAGAATTAATCGTAGATTTGGTTGTGTTATACATGAAGGGGAATGACATAATATTTGGGATGAACTTGTTGTCTACCTTCCGTGCGGTAATGGATTATTTTCGTAAACAAATTTCATTTCAGTTACCGAAAGGTGTAACTTTCAGTTTCAGTAATGATCGAAGTTCTTTCCATCTATTTTCTACTACGGGTAGTAGATTCTTGAAAGCTAAGGTCGGGAACAATTTGAGTTTCTTGGCCAGCTTAATGGGTGATGGTCATGATAAATTCCAACCTGACGTGGTATTGATTGTGTCGAATTTTCTGGATGTCTTCCCAGATGAACTACCTGGGTTACCCCCATGGAGAGAAATTGAATTTAAGATTGATATCTATCTAGGAAACGAACCCATATCCATTGTTCCCTATCAGATGACACATTTGGAGTTAAAAGAGCTAAGAAAACAGTTGGATCAACTTTTGGCTATTGGGTTTATCCATTTAAGCATGTCACCTTGGGGAGCCTCGATTCTTTTTGTGAAAAAGCATGATGAAACACTTCGGTTATGCACAGACTACCAAAGGTTGAATCGGGTTATAGTAAAGAATAAATACTTATTGCTAAGAATTGATGATTTATTCGATCAGCTAAGGGGTTCTAAGCATTACTCCAAGATTGATCTTCGCACAGAGTATTATCAACTGCGAATTAGGGAGGAGGATATTCCTAAAACAACTTTTCATACCCGGTATGGTCATTTTGAATATACGGTGATGCCATTCAGATTGAGGAATACTCCTGCAGCCTTCATGGATTTGATGCACAAGGTATTCCGACCGTATCTGGATCAGTTTGTTATCATGTTTATTGATGACATATTGATTTATTTACAGACCCAAAGGGAACATGAATGTCATCTCTCGATTATGCTACAAACACTGAGAGAGCATAAGTTGTATGCAAAAATGAGTAAATGCGAGTTTTGGATGAAAGAAGTGAAATTCCTTAGTCATGTTGTGTCCGAACAAAGGGTAGTTGTTGACCCCGCCAAGATTGAAGCAGTGAAGAAGTGAAAACCACCGAAGAATGTGACCGAAGTACGTAGTTTTCTAAGTTTAGCAGGCTACTACCAGAGGTTTGTAGAAGGTTCTCAAAGCTCGCAGTGTTGATGACTCGCCTTATGAAGAAGGGAGAAAAATTTTTGTGGACTCAAGCGTGTGAACAACTCCTGTCCTCATTATTTCGAGCAGTGGGGAAAGATATAATGTTTATACCGATACTTCGTTATGAGACTTGGGATGTGTGCTAATGCAAGAAGGAAATGTAGTTGTTTATGACTTGAGGCAACTCAAGATTCATAAACAGAACTATCCCACTCATGACTTGGAGCTTGCCGCTGTGGTTTTTGCTCCTAAGTTGTGGAGGTGTTACTTATATGGGAAAAAAATTCAAGTATTTTCTGATCATAAGAGCCTCAAGTATGTATTCACATAGAAAGACTTGAATCTCCGGCAAAGAAGATGAGTTGAGTATCTAGAAGATTATGATTTCACACTCAACTACCATCCGAGGAAGGCTAACGTAGTAGCAGATGCACTTAGCCGAAAATCTCAGGATAAAATCAATGTTCTTGTTGTCCAAAGGTGGAAGAAGATTAATGCTTTGGAGGACTTTGATCTATGGGTGGATAGGCAGGAGAATCATCCATGCCTATTTAACCTTGTAGGCCAACCTACACTCCAACGTAGGGTTGTGGAGTTACAATACTTGGATCCTGACTCAGAGTCGATTCGAGCTAAGTTGAAAAATGGGGAAATAATGAAAGATCGGTTTTTGAGAAATGGAGAACTAAGATATGGGGAGAAGCTTTGCGTCCCCGATGATTCTTCCTTAAAGGAGGAGATACTAGGAGAGTGTCATCGCTCTAAGTTTGTCATCCACTCTAGTGGTACAAAAATATATAGGGACATAAAGTGTCAATTTTGGTGGAAGGGAATGAAGAAGGATGTGACAAGGTTCATAGCCCGATGTGCGGTGTGCCAACAAGTGAAGATTGAACATCAAAAGCCCGGAGGATTACTACAGTCCTTACCTATTCCAGAGTGGAAGTGAGATCACATCACTATGGACTTCGTGTCGAGTTTACCACGGACTTCGCGAAGGCATAATGTAATATGGGTCATTGTGGACAGACTCACCAAATTCGCTCATTTCTTGGGAATGAAGACCACTGACACTTTAGAGACCTTGAGCAAACTCTATATCCGTGAGATTGTGCAATTACATAGAGTTCCGCTCTCGATTGTTTCAGATCGTGATTCTCGACTTGTAGCACAATTTCTGGAAAGGTCTACAATGAGTTATGGGGACAGAATTACACTTCAGCACAACGTTTCATCCCCAAACGGATGGTCAATCCGAGAGGGTGATACAAACCTTGGAGGACATGTTACGAGCTTGCGTGTTGGACTTCAAAGGGAGTTGGAGTGATCTTTTGCCATTGGTGAATTTTGCGTGTAACAATAGCTATCAGGCAAGTATTAGCATGACACCGTATGAGGCATTGTACGGAAGACCATGTAGGTCTCCGACTTGTTGGTTGGAGGCTGGTGAGAGTAGCTTTTTTGGGCCAGAGATTGTTCGGGAGACTACGGAGAAAATCAAACTCATCCGGGAGACACTACGCATGGCTCAAAGTAGACAGAAAAACTATGTTGATAGAAGACGAAGACCCTTGGAATTCCAAGAGGGGGACTATGTGTACCTCAAGGTGTCACCTAAAAAATGAGTGTTTAGATTCAGCAAGAAGGGAAATTAGCACCAAGATACATTGGACCCTTTGAAGTGATCAAGGCGGTAGGCAAAGTGGCGTATCAACTTCGGTTACTAGCTCAGTTGTCAGGAGTACATGTTGTGTTCCATGTGTCAATGTTGAGGAAATGTCAATCGGATACAAGACAGATTGTGGATTTGGAAGATATTGAAGTTCAAGATGGAGCAACATGTGAAGAACAACCGGTGAAGATTCTCGATACCAAGGAGAAGATACTACAAAACAAATCATCCAACTGGTGAAGGTGTTGTGACAACATCACGGAATTGAGGAAGCTACTTGGGAACCTGAGTTGGAGATGCGAGAGAAATACCCTTACTTATTCGCTACTTAAGGTAAGTTTCGAGGACGAAACTTTTTTTAAGGGGGGTGGATTATAAACCCCACACTTTTATCTTTATATATGTATATAGGTTTATGTAGCAAGTTATTATTTCTTTTGAAATGTTAGAATGAAAAAATTTGAGGAAATAGTAGTTAAAACTTAGTTTAGCTTGCAAATATATGAAATCGTTATAATAGAACTTGTACCAACTAGGTTTTGAGGTACAAAAGTATGTTGTATAAGATTGGGTTGTAATTGGAAGGGTTTGAAATGGATTGGAAATGAAAAATGGAGGTTTTGTAGAAAAACAGGCAAAACCTTCCAGAAGGTCAATGAAAAACCTTCCGGAAGGTTAAGGTAAAATACTTATCCAGTAGGCAAAACCTTCCGGAAGGTCGATGAGAAATCTTCCGGAAGGTTAATGAAAATGTTTGTCCAATAGACAAACCTTTCGGAAGGTTAATAAAAATGTTTGTCCAGTAGACAAAATTTTTCGGAAAGTCGATGACAAACCTTCTGAAAGATTAATGAAAAGGTTTGTCTAATAGGCAAACCTTCCGGAAGGTCGATGAAAAGGTTTGTCTAATAAGCAGACATTCCGGAAGGTCGATGACAAACTTTCTGGAAGATTTTCGAAAAATCTGAATTTTTAAGTCGCGAAACAACCGATTTTCCTTCCACTATAAATACTTAAGGATGTCCCATTTAGCCCCATTTCAACACTCCTAATCCTAGGAAACCTTAGAGAGGAGGACAGGAATAGAAAAACACAAGATCAAAGGGGATTTCCACTCCAAGAAGATCAAAACCCTAGTTTTTCAAGAACATTAAGGTAGAGATTTCTTCCTATTCTCTTACATTGAGGTTAGGAATTATTTATATGTATTTTCTTGACTTTAAATCTTATACATCTGTTATGAAATCATCATTCCTTAATCTTTTTGTAATTATTATCATGTTTTAAAAAAATTTAGGGTTGAATACCCATGAAATCTCTTTTTCTTGATTTAAAACCCTAGTTTTCAAGATATATGAATTTTTCTCTTGATTTTTTCCTTTGTTCTTTGATTTTGGAAACCCTAGTGCTTTATGTTGAGTAATAAAATGATGTTGTGATGATCTCTTGCTTAATTTCTTAAATTGTTCTCTTGTATTACAAATTATAAAATTTAGAGATTTTGGATTTCCTTGTGATATTGAGAAAATGTTTGTTATTGCATCTCTTGTATGGTTGTTGTGATGGACTTGAATTACATTCGAACACTGCCGTAGAGTGTTAAATGTTAGCCTATCCCAGTGGGGCTGAGATGGTTTGCTAACACTTATAGTGGCTTGTTGTTTGTGAGAGCAACCACTATTGTTCACGTAAGTTCGAGACTAAGAGATGATATATCTTTCTTGGAAATGATTCGTCAATGTGGTGGCAGACGGTATACGTCATTCCTAAAGTGGTTTGTGTGGTTATGGTTAGGTAAACGAGGTAGAGTCGTTGTGTAGATTCATGGGGAATCAACCAACATATATGAGAATATGGGATGACACTATTGAGCAATTATTGTTATTGTGTGGAATTGGTTTCTTATAAGAGCTTGTGGAGGTATGAGACTTTACAAGGACTTGTGGGAAATAGTTTATGGTTGAAAATAGTTTATTGTTGGGAAATTCATTTTTTTTACTGTTCAGTTAAATTATTTCTATTGTGTAAACTTGAGATCTATTGAAATGTTCTTGTTTTCTTTCAAAAATTAATATATGATATTTGTCAACTGAGACCTACTACTGTTTTACATGTTTTCCAAATCTTATTCGAGTTTGGGGAGAATGTTGTTACGGAGCTTAGTGCTCACCTCCTACAATATTATTCATTCTCAAATGTCGGTTTAGAAGAAGAGCTTGGAGTTAACGAGCAGGTGGCTTGGGAAGCCCAATTGGAGGAAAGTGTGAATCCCGAGAGGAATGTCTAGAGTTGACCTTTTCATACTTTAGATTAGGGGGTATATTTTGGTACATTAATAGATGTAATTTTTATTTATTCCACTGCGAGAAAATAGTTGATTCTTTTGGGATGTAATGGTCATGGTTGGCCTATTCTTTTGGGATGATGTTGTAAATATTAGATATGATAAATGAATTTTTATCTATTAATGGATTATATTAGTTGCTCTCATGATGTTTATGATTTTTAAATTATAATGCCGTTCAAGGTGATTTTTGAGTCGTTACATATCCTTAGTTGTAGTTATTCTCTCCAAAAAAACTAGTAATTTACCCATCACTTCACCGCCTCAACTAAGGCTTTTGTACCTATAAATTGTAAGATCTCCTTACATGAGAGGGACATCTCTCTGCACACCTTACACATTTATCTCTTATAACTACCAAGAACATACCATTGCTCTCTCTCACCAACTATTTCATCAATAAAGGCCACATTGCTCTCTCTCACCTACTATTTCATCAATAAAGACCACCGGCCACCGTGGCTATCGTTGGCGTCTTTAAAGTGAGTAGGTTACCCTGATCGAATCACTTTGTGCATAAATCCACTTTTGTGCATCATCACTTTACACAAAAAAAAAATATATAAAGACACCCTAATACCCCAAAAAATACACATACACTAATACACCAAAAAAATATACATAATCACACTAATACACACACATTAATTAACCAAAGGACAAACACATACTAACAAACAAAAATAAACACACATATATACGAAAATACTCGCAAACAAGGATTTCACATGAGAGAGGGCAAAATATAAATAGAAACTTTCTGAATTTCAAGTACTAGAAATGTATGGAGATTCAAAACAAATGATTTGTGATAAAAATCAGTACCATACTGAAATTTTATTTTTCGGTACCGCAGATAAGTCCCCATTTAAGTGTCCTGTCAAATTTATCGATTAAATTCAGTACCCAATATATTATTGGTCTAATGATATTTCTTATCTTATAAAGGTCAAAGGTTCAAATCTCGCTCCTCCTTTCTCTTCCCCTCCCCCAAAAGAAAATATATATATATTCTTGAGGAAATTGGGTGCTGGCTACTGGATCCTCTTCTATGGCTTCCTTAAGTAAACAAAGAAAAGGTTGAAAAAAATCTCTGGATCACAGAGGCAGAGTGACCATATTTCATTCATTGGTATACATCTGTGCAACTTTACAATACACAGAATATACAGTTTTTACTTGTGCAACTTTACAATACAAAGAATGGACTTGACAACAATTGGATCAAGATCCTCTCCATTATTTTTTTTACATAATTTTACTCAATAGTAGATCACTCACCATATATTTACGTGGAACCCAATATTTATATGTGGATCCCTCATCCATTCACTGTTAATAATCTAACATTAAGTGAAATTAAGTAAAAGTGTAAGAGAAAATATCTAGATCCAACCTAGTAATCTTCTGAAGCTTCATTGGATGCATGAATCAAGGGTCGCTTAAAAACACTGCTAAATGCTTGTCCAATTATAACATTTTCTTCTTCGGCGACCTTTGGAGATCGTACAGAATCTAAAAGGGGTCTCGAAACACTGATCACAGGCCAACAAATACCAGAACCCATAAAACAGATATCAAACCCGCTTAAAGGTTTACCACCCCTTAAATTTTGACGATGGCTTATGAACCTGTGATGGCATAGAAGATGTGCCCCTACCCTGGTCTGAGAAGTTGGCATACCTTCATCAATAAAGTTTTGATGGGAAGGGTGGGTTCCTAGAATCATGCCCTGACAATTTGATTGAAGATCATGCTCTTCTTGTACACAAGTTGGACTCCACATTGCTTTACCCACAAACCATCTGCCATAACCACTGAAACTGAGACTTCGTCACCAACTTGAAATTGATTTCCAAACTTCGTATGGCTTAACCACAACATATATTCATTCACTTCAGGGATGCCATAGAATGTTGGGCAGTAGGTCCACTTCTGGGTTTTGTTAGTGATTTAGACTAAGTGTACATCACCAAACCCATGACCACAGAAAGGGCCTATCTCATACATTATGCAAACATTCAGGCCTCGGATCTTTCTTTTATGGGTGAACCAGTCTGGAACCATGCTTCCAGGAAGAAAAAACCATGCTTACAGGAAGAAAAATGTTGAATACACCACATTCATACAATACCTAGCCATTGCTATCATGAATTTGTCAAGAACTTAATGATAATGATATCTAAATATACATACATACAATACATTATATATGCTACACATATACAGAGAGAGAGAGAGAGAGAGACGGGAGAGAGGGAGGACCTGAAGAGGACTCTTCCTTTGTGTCTATGTCATATTACTGGCCAATTTGATAGCAATCCTTCCGGTGGAATCCAAATTGAACAAGCCCACATCATTATCATCTTAGTGGCAACTTCTTTTATGGGTTCTAACTTGAATAAACCTTTAACCTCCACTAGTTTCTCACAACCAAAAATCTCCAGGTGCAGCATCTGCAACAGAGTAGGAAGATTTTCTATTCTTTCCAGCGATGTAGAGTCTTTTGCTAGCAAATCCTTTAAGCTTATAGGGAGCTCTGGAAGTGATTGCAGTTTTGTGCAGCAATCCAACTGCAGGGACTGGAGCATAGTAAGGTCTTTGATGCTCTCTGGTAGACCACTAATAGGATTTCCACTTAGGTTTGAGTCACTCAGTGTGAAGAGGACACTAAGATCACTGGGAATGGCATCATCTGGTAGATTGCAGTTTGCAAGACTTAAGCTTACAAGCGTGCTTGGAAAAGAAACCAAAGCAAAATCAATGCACCCTGGAGTTCTTCCTTGTAATGCCGAATACGATTAGAGGTTTATACCATGAAGCACCATCTTCGCTGCTAGAGAATACTTGATTTATTGCTGTTCCATCTGCATGAAAAACTCTCAAAGATTCCATTTTTGCCAACTCTGGCAACTCTTCAAGCATTGAGCAACCAGAGAGAAAAAGTTTTTGAAGAGATCTGAGCATACTCATTTCTCTTGGTAGCTTCCGAAGGTTCTTGCAACCTTTAAGACTCAAGAAAACAAGTCTCTTTAGGTGCCCAATGGATTCATGAACTTCAGCCAAACTTATGCAATCTTTAAGCATCAGTATCTCAAGATTAGGGAGTCCAGAGAAGTTTGGTGTTTTTGTGAGGCAATGGGAATGGCTGAGATCAAGGATTTTCAAAGACCCGAGCAACTGCAGTAAAAATGAAAAAGATAAAATATTTTTGTCCGAGAAATCCAAAACTAATAAAAAAAAATATATATCAGCATCATACCCTTGTTCCGTTCCAAATTTGTTCCAAGTTGCTATAGCGCATGTCAAGAGCAACTAGATTATCCAAATGAAACTGGTCAGGTATGGTTTTTGAGGGGAAACCTAGCCAACATAACCATCGTAATGTTTTAGGAAGTTTTTTGTATCCTCCAGTGAGTTGTACATAATTGAGCTGAAGTAATCTTAGTTTGTGCATCCTTTCAAAGGCATCAGTATTCAAGTCTAGCTCATTTGAAACAACACTAAATCTAGAAAAGGCAGCTCTAATGAGGTTCCAAGAGTCCCAAAGAGAGCGTCCGATTGATGACTTGTGATTGGAAGACAACATTGCTGTGTCAGGGAATTGGTCAGTATTGTGATGATCTGCATTATTTACACCAGAGATTGCATTAGCAAGCTGATCTTCATGTAACTCATGCAAGTCGAGGATGAGGCCTTCAATTGTTTCTGTCCCCTGTGATAGCAAAACAATCAAATATGTAAAGAGAGCATGCCTGCATAAACATACTTGGGAATATGATACTTACAGTTGCTTCTCTTAATACATGGAATGAGTCCTTGTGACGCCATAGTCTGCTACGCTTTCCGGCGTCCTTAGGCGATTCTTGGCGAATAATTTCTCTTCCCATGTCTCGAAGCAATTGATGCATCATCAGTTTGTTATCCTTGTAGATCGTTACAAGACATCTATCAACTAGATTTTGAATTCCAATTGTTGTGTAAAAACCACATTTGTCCAAAATTTTAGTTGTACAATCCCTGTCCTTACCAATAAAGAAACAAGCAATGTCAAGGAATAAATTCTTGTCATGATCATCCAATAGAGAGTCATAACTAATTTTGAGTACTTTTTGTATTTGACTATCGGGTATTGCCTCCAATTTCTCTACAGCACCCTTCCATGTATCAACACTTTTTCTAGACAGAGAGGAACCAACTATTTCAAGAGCTAAAGGAAGTCCTCCACAATGGTGTAGGACTCGTTTTGAGAGCTCCTTGTATTCTTTTACAGGATGGTTTTGTCCAAACGCATGCCAACTAAAAAGCTCAAGTGATTTATCATCATCCAATTTCTTAATCTCAAACGTTTTAAACTGGTCTCCCAACATGCCCCACCTGTTAGGCTTCAGTAGTTGCTTATGTCTAGTAGTTATGATAATTTTACTTCCAGGATAAAAGCATTGCAGCCATCCAAGGATATTGCATAGTTGATCCTCTTGATCGACATCATCAAGAACAAGAAGGACTCTTTTGCGGCATGTAGCTTCTTCAATTGTGAAAATTCCTTCATCAACATTGTGTATTTTTTCCTTTTTCCCTTTTAGAATATCTGAAACAAGTTGCTTCTGTAAACGTACGAAACCTTTGGGTTGTGCAGAGGTTTCTCTAACATTTGCAAGAAAGCTTCTGGCCTCAAAGTTTTCAACATTTAGGTTATAAACAGTTTTGGCAATGGTTGTCTTCCCTATGCCACCGATTCCATATATCACGACTTTTCTTACATCACTTGAACCATCATGTAGCCATGAATTAATTACTCGTACATGGGAGTCTAACCCTATTATGTAGGGAGCAACACTTAAGAGGGTCCGATTTAGTTTGTTCCTAACCTCATGAACAATTTTTTGGATGAACTTTGACTCATGCCTATGAAAAATAAAGCACAACAAGAATATTATGAGTTGCTGGCAAGCAAAAAACAGAGTGAACTAAAAAACATCATATAAAATGCTTAACAATACAAAATTGAATGAATGAAATACCTAAACTACATCAAATGCATGTAAACAAATTGAACTCATCACAATCGCCCAAGAAATGGGAAAGAAAAAGAAGAAAACATATTTCAGCGGGCAATATCATGCCAAGGAAACGGTTTTTCATGTTTTACAATCCTTGAAACATCCACATTCCACAACATGTTCATCTTCCTATATCTATGCTATGCATATAGATAAACTGGTCCATGTCTTGTAATATACTTCTCAATTTTTTCCCTAAATGCTAATTATTCATCTTTGCACCTAGACGAGTTCTCTATTTATCAAGAAAACTTAAGCAATTTCAACACTGATCAGCTGATTGGAGTTTAATTATTTCTACGAGTCTAGGCGTATGGCTCGATCTTGGGCCAACTATGCAAGAGAGGGAAGTTCCCTTGCCATTGGGAAACATCATAACTTTGATTCTGTTTTAGATTGAAGTAAACTGGCCTGCCATAAGTCTTGAGCAGGAGAGGTGGATATTTTTCCACAATTATGGGTTCTTGTAAAGAATTGAAGATGTATCAGCCATAGAGATCAATTCGGACTTTGGATTACCAAAGAAATGAAGTCAATGGTATGGTCAAGCAAATTGTATTGCAGTCGTTGACCAGATAAAAGAGAAGATTTTCACATTGATCACCTAGCTAGAAAATTACCCATCAGCTTGATTTTGTAAGACCATCCCTGCCAAGTCTGCAGCTTCTCTGAGAGCTGCCCTCCACCCTTCCACCTTTTCCGTCCATTCCTTTCTCCTCTCAGCGTTCTCCCCCTCAAATTGCTCTTCATGTGCAGCAAACGCTTCTGCGAAGCTATCTGCTTGCTTCCTGACTTGGGATGGAACAACATTATAGAAAACTGGAAGAATTACAGCTTGTGGAGAGGTCCTCTTGTGTTTGAGGATTTTCACGAGTTCATCGAGGCACCATCTTGAAAAGGCATAGCCTTTGGAGAACACAATTATAGAGATCTTCGACTGTTTGAGTGCCTTATGCAATTCTGACTCGATATTATGTCCTCTCTCGAATTCATTGTCGTCTCTGAATGTGTGATATCCTGCTTGCCTTAAAGCTGTGTAAAGGTGGTCGGTAAAGTTTTTGCGGGTGTCTTTGCCTCTAAAACTCAAGAACACATGATAAGTACACTGAGAAGTAGAGAACAAGGCTTCTTGGGCTCTTGCAGCATCCATTGAGAACAGCTATAGGAGATGAATGAGTGAGGAACTATGCAATCTGACAAGGCACCAGATTCATATCAAAACAGTGGCATAGTAATAGTCAACGCCTTCCAATATACAGATATAAATACAGCAAGGCAAATATTTCCATAGAAGGTGGCTTCATGGTTATTCAATGATGCTGAAACCAAGCACATGTAGCCATCAAAGTGGACCAAGCAAAGCATTCTTCAAATTAAGTACAAAAGAAAGATATATACTTACATATGTGGGCAATGTATATATAATATATGCATTCACACACAAAGACACATTCACACACATTATATGTGTTCCCAGCCTCTCTCTAGCTGGACCTTTTTTTTATGATAATAACAAATGAAAACATTTCTCATAAGTGGGAAAGCAATGAATTCTGGATCAATGTTCCTATAGCTGACAAAAACTAGTCCAAGAAAAACTTTGGTATTGCCCCCAGACGTTAATGTCCTTTCCCTTCCAGAAGCTTATAGTTGACCTCCCAATAACTTGACATTTGTAGTCTCTATTGCTCAAATAAAATCATATATATATATATATATATATATATATATATATATATATTTGGGGAGGAGAGGAAGACTTGAACCCTTGACCCAAGAAAATAAAACTTTCCCAAAATAAGGATTACCATTAGATGAAAGCCCGTTGGTGCAAATAAAATCATATAACAAGTGATTTTGGATCGATATGAACAACTAACATCGTTAATGAGTGAAGTAATCATTATCCCCGTTGTCCATCTCATACTTCATTATTTCTTTCACCACCACCCACTGCCCAACCACCGCCAACACCGGTATGTTCAAATAATTATGAGCTCTAACTTCTCATAAGTCCCGGGGATTTTGAAACAACAATTGGGTTCATAATAATTAGAATGCACCACATCATGAGTTCTGAGTCACGGCAGAAAGGACAATTTATAAGCTGGATTAAAAGGTCTTAATATTATATATAGGCATAGTGTTATGGCATTGAATACTGGAAGACAGAGAGTGGAATGGTAAGTTAATAGTTATGAGTTATAACCCCCATTACTCCTGGAGCTTTTGGAATAATGGTTGGGTTGATAACAAACACCACCCACCTCCACCACTACCCAATGCACCGCATGGCCAAAATCTCTCTCCTTGCCCAAACGCCACAACCACTGCCTAACCACAGTGGCCATACTCAAAAACAATTCAACCAAGATTCAACACAAAAATTCTACCCAATTCCATGCATCTCAACTCAAATTCAAACAAGATTATCCAAAATCGTACAACTAAACAAAAATCTCACACAACCCAACAGTCCAAACTTGAAAACTTACCGTGCTCACTGTTTGTCTAGCTTTCAGCCATTTTCCATTGGGTGTGATTGTATATTTGGTTGGCGTTTACGTTCCTTATCTTGACTACTTTTTTTTTCGAACTCGATGAAATCTATAATAATATACGAGTTGCTTGTTTGGTAGTTATAAAGTTAGGATATAACTCTATAAGATTATCTAAATTTTATGGGATTAAGTTATGATTAAAAGAATTGAAATTATCATTAAATAATATGCTCGATATCAAATAATTTAATTTTTCTATAATCTGACTAAATGAGTTTTAATGTGTGCCTTTTTTGTGGAAGTAAGTGAAAATTTTTATAATATAAAACAGAACAAGTTTTAATAAATTTATCTAACAGTCTCAAGTAAATTCATTTATCGGCACCAACATCTCGTTCAAAATTATTTATATTGAATTTCTCTCTTTTTTAAAATTTATCACTTTTTACTTATATTGTACCGTACTTTCAGACACAAACTATTCCTAATACTTTCCTAATACTTTATTGAAAAGTGACCCTTTCAGTCATAGTGATGTTCGGATAATTTGTGTCATCGTCTATTAGTATTGTTAATAGGGAAAAATACATCTAGACTTTTTGTCATTTAATAACCTCTGACGAGCTTAAATCTAAACTAAGCTTGGGTCCATTTCGTAGATTAAGTCCAAATTATCAAAAGGCAGATCAGACTTAACTTATGACATCAATTTAATTCAAAGCTTAAGAGTCCAAGAAGAGTCAAGATAAGAACAATCATTTGGATAACCATTATTTTCAGGGTAGTCTCAATATCTAACTGTAGTAATTTTTTCTTATAAAATTAGTAGCTTGATCCTTACGTCACCATCTCAACTAGGACTTTGCACTTATAAATTGTAAATCTCCTATACATGGGGGAGAACACATATTGCACATTGAATGTACTATTACTCTCCTTTTCGCTCTTTTTTGCTACTTGGTATTCTCTCATTAATAGATTTCTCTAATCATCGTTGTTGCCTTAATTGGTTAGGTCAACTATACCCAACCGTCCAATATTTGTCTCTTATTATTAATTGTTTTATTAATTGCTCTACAACACACACTTGACTAACTTGATTGTGCACAATTAATTTTGTGCATCATTGACCTAAATTCCTTGACATTTAAAATATTACACACAAATTTCGTGTCATTAATGTCCATTAGTACATTGTTAGTAAATTATATCCGGATCCCTCAAATTTAAAATATTACACTTTGACAAAAAATATTCAAATTAAAGATAACATATTAAATATTTTAAATTTTATAACCAAAAATCATTTTATATTATATTATTTATTGAAATAAAATTAAAAATTTAAATTTAAATTTTTTTAAAAAATTATAATTAGTACTGTTGATACCAAAATTTGAATAACTTTTATGTCAAATTATTGGACTTTGATCTCCTGAAAAGGAAGTTGGAGATCAGAGGGGAGCTTTGGGGGTTGACTCTTCGACACCTAAGTTAGTAAGTGACTCAAAGTATGAATTGCATTTAGAAGTTAGAAATGGTATACCTGGAGCATCTTGGATTAAATAGACTTTTCACCTTGGATCAATTTTTTCATCATCAAGTAATAACATATAAAATAAGCCTAATCAACACATTTGCATGTTCCATTTTATTATCTATTAACATAAAAGCTAAACAAAATCCCAATTTTTTGAAAAAAAGAGTAATTAGTATAAATGTATCAAAGAACTCAATTAAACACTCATTTACATACAATTATAGTTATTGGAATAAAACAAAAAAATCAAATAAGGGATCACATTGTAATTGACACAATATATTTTGTCTTTAATTAGGGTAATTTGTTCGTTTAATAGATTCTGTTAGTTCCGTAACTAATAATGGGTCTAAGTGTAATGTTTTAAACTTGAGAGTATAAGTGTTTCATGCTTATAAACTTTAGGGAGTCTAGATGTAATTTACTAATAGATATACTGATGCACATTGACGACAGGATCTAAGTATTATGCATATACAAATTTAAGGAGGTTTGTGTATAATATTTTAAATGTCAAGGAGTGTAAGTGATTAAGTGATAAATTTCAAGATTTTAAATAATTTTTTTTTTTCAATAAGTAGTTGTATTTGGATACTAAAAAAATATTTATTTCGTCGGCTAAATGTATAATACTAGATCAAGGTATAATATAATCACATTTTTCCATACTATTATAAAATAAGTTTGACGTGTCAAAATCGAGTTATTCATATAAATCCAACTCAATTATTAATCTTGTTAGCGGGTAATATCATTTTAAAGTTGATGGCATGTTGTATGGTCAATATCAATCAAGAATTGCTATTGTTTCATGCATGTTCATGATGAACTTCAATGGGGGAGGCGTTGAGGAATGGATTTGGAATTAGGGAAGTGAATAAATCTTTTTAACATTGACTTAGAGGTCAAAGATGTATGTTTTTGGCAGATGCCTCATTATCAGTACTGTCACCGTTTTCCCCATTGTCCGGTTGAGAAATGACAAGGTGGTGGTAGTCTTCCTTGTTCCATATCCATCAATGACGTGATCTTATTCACCTAGGATAGACGAAGCTTCTGACCAAAAAATTGATTTGTCTCCCAAAACGAGGCACCAGAATACCTAAAAGAAGAGATTTAGGGTCGGTTTAGTTGAAGTTCTTGAAAATTGTGGTCGAAAACATGTTTTCCTTCCGAGAAGACTAATACTATTTAAATTTAAAAAATTGACATAATTTATTAATTTAATGACGTGGCTTTATTGAAAATCTTGGATTAACATCAAATTTCAATATTTGATAGAACCCAAATCAACAAATTAGGTCTAATTATATTGCTCTCCGGAAAACTCTGGCTCACAGAGTAACAGAGGCAGGCTGAGTGACCATATTCATTCATCTTTAATTATAGAGCATTCACTTGTGCAGCTTTACAATACATATAATGGAATTGACAACAACTAGTCCAAGGGACCGTCTGAGGCTTCGCTGGATGCATGACTCAAAGGATCATCGTCATGGTCTGCAATGAATGTCAAGGATGGTTTAGAATTCCTGATTAGCGCTTGTCCTGTTATTTCATTTTCTTCATTGGCAAGCTTTGGAGACCATACAGAATCTAAGCGGGGTCTAGAAACACCGATCACAGGCCAACAATTTGCAGAAGCCATAAAACAGATGTCAAAACCACTCAAAGTACTACCACCCCTTAAATTTTTACGATGACTTATGAACCTGTGATGGCATAGAAGATGCGCCCCTACCCTGTTCTCAGGCTTTGACATACCTTCATCAATGCTGTTTTGATGGGAAGGGTAGTTTCCCAGAATTTTACCTTGATAATCTGACTGAAGCTCCTGCTCTTCTTTTTCGTACACCAGTTGGATTCCACATTGCTTCACCCAAAAATCGCTTGCCATAACCACTGAAACTGAAACTTCATCACCACCTTGAAACTGATTTCCACACTTCATATGACTTAACCATAGCATATGTTCATCCACTCCAGGGATGCCATAGAATGTTGGGCAGTAGGTCCATTTCAGACCCTGGGTTTTGTTAGTGATATGGACAAAGTGTACATCACCAAACCCATGACAACAGAAAGCGCTTATCTCATACATAATGCATATATTCAGGCCTCGGATCTTGTGACTAAGATGTTGAGGTACGTCAAAAGAAATTGAAGACTTCACACTTTTATAGCTGAACCAATCTGGAACCATGCTTCCAGGAAGAAAGATGCTGAATACACCACATTCATACAACCCCTATGCCATTGCAATCATGAATTTGTCAAATATTTAATTTTATATATATATATATATATATAGAGAGAGAGAGAGAGAGAGAGAGAGAGAGTACCTGAAGAGGAATATTCCTTTCTGTGTATGTCATATTACTGGCCAATTTGACAGCAATGCTTCTGGTGGAATCCAAATTGAGCAAGCCCACGTCATTAATCATTTCAGTGTCAACATCTTTTATGGGTTCTAACTTGAATAAACCTTTGACCTCAACTAGTTTCTCACAGCCAAAAATCTCCAGGTGCAGTGATTGTAACAGATTCGGAAGATTTTCTATTCTTTCCAGAGAAGTACAGTCTTTTGCAAGCAAATCCTTCAAGCTTATAGGGAGCTGGGGAAGTGATTGCAGATTTGTGCAACAGTCCAACTGCAAGGACTGGAGCTTAGTAAGACCTTTGATGCTCTCTGGTAGGCCACTAATAGGATTTCCACTTAGATTTAAGTCTTGCAATGAGAATAGAACACTAAGATTAGTGGGAATAGCTTCATTTGATAGGTTGCAGTTTGCAAGGCTTAAGCTTACAAGCGTGCTAGGCAATGAAACCAACGCAAAATCAATGCGAGTTTTTCTTCGTGATGTCGGATTCCAGTAGAGGTTATCCCATGAAGCACCCTCTCTATCATTAGAGAACACTGGATATATAGCTGTTCCATCTGCATGAAACACTGTCAAGGATTCCATTTTCACCAACTCCGGCATTTCCTCAAGTTTTGAGCAACCAGAGAGTACAAGTTTTTCAAGAGATTTGAGCATATTCATTTCTCTTGGTAGCTTCCTAAGATTCTTGCAGCCTTTTAGATTCAAGAAAACAAGTCTCTTTAGGTGTCCAATGGATTCATGAACTTCAATCAAACTTATGCAATCTTTAAGCATCATTCTCTCAAGATTAGGGAGTCCAGAGAAGTTGGGTGTTTTGTTGAGCAAATGGGAATGACTGAGATCAAGGATTTTCAAACACTTGAGCAGCTGCAGTAAAAATTGAAAAGATAGTGTTTTAGTTCCTAGAAATCTAAAAATAATAATTAAAAATGTTAGCATCGTACTCTTGTTCCCTTCCAAATTTGTTCCAAGCTGCTATTGCGCATGTCAAGAGCAACTAGCTTCTCCAGATGAAAATTGCTTGGTATGGTTTTTGAGGGGAAACCATGCCAAGACAACGATCTTAATGCGTTTGGAAGTTTTTCATATCCTCCAATGAGTTGTACATAATTGAGCTGGAGTAATCTTAGCTTATGCATCCTTGCGAAAGCATCAGTATTCAGGTGTAGCTCATTTGAAACAGCATCATATCTTGAAAAGGCAGCTCTTATGGAGTTCCAACAGTTCCAAAGAGAGCGTCTGATTGATGACTTGTGATGCGAAGGAGTTATATATGTGTCAAGAAATTGTTCAGTGTTGTGATGGTCTGCATTATGCACACCAGACATTGCATCAGCAAGCTTATCACCACGCAACTCATGCAAGTCTAGGATTAGGCCTTCAACTGTTTCGGTTCCCTGAAAACAAAAAAAATCGAATAGGTAAAGAAAGCATTCTTTCTAAAACACACCAATATACGAGGGGCGTATGATTCTTACAGCTACTTCTCTTAATACATCAAATGAATCCTTATGACACCATAGTCTACTGCGCTTTCCAGGCTCTTTAGGCGATTCTTGGCGAATGATTTCCCTTCCCATGTCTCGAAGCAATTGATGCATCATCAGCTTGTCATCATTACTGATAGTTACAAGGCATCTACCAATAAGATTTTGGATTCCAATTGTTGTGTAAAAACCACATTCGTCCAAAATTTTCACTGTATCGTCTCTGCCCTTCCCAATAAAGAAACATGCAATATCAAGGAATAGATTTTTGTCATGATCATCTGACAGGGAGTCAAAGCTTATTTTGAGTACTTTTTGGATTTGACTATCAGGAATTGCTTCCAATTTCTCTAAAGCACTTTTCCATGTTTCTACACTTTTTCCGAACAGAGATGAACCCACAATTTGAAGAGCTAACGGAAGGCCTCCACAATGGTGCAGGACTCGCTTCAAGAGCTCCTTGTATTCTTTTATAGGATGGCTTTGTCCAAACGCATGCCAACTGAACAGCTGAAGTGACTCATCACCATCCAATTTCTTAACCTCAAACATTTTACACCTGTTCGTAGACTTCAGTAGTTGCTCATGTCTAGAAGTTATGATAATCTTACTTCCACGACGAAACCATTGCCGCCATCCAAGTATATTGCGTAGTTGATCCTCATGATCGACATCATCAAGAACAAGAAGGACTCTTTTACAGCATGTAGCTTCTTCAATTGTAAAAATTCCTTCATCAATGTTGTATATTTTTTCCTTTCTCCCTTTCAGAATATCTGAAATAAGTTGCTTTTGTAAACGAAGGAAACCATTTGGTTGTGCAGAAATTTCTCTAACATTGGCAAGAAAGCTTTTGGCTTCAAAGTTCTCAAAATTGAGGTTATAAACAGTTTTGGCTAGGGTTGTCTTCCCTATGCCACCGATTCCATATATCACGACTTTTCGTACATCACTTGACCCATCATGTAGCCATGAATTAATTTCTCTTACACGTGATTCTAACCCTATTATGTAGGGAGCAACACTCAAGAGAGTCTGATTTAGTTTATTCCCAATCTCTTGAACAATTTGTTGGATGAATTTTGACTCGTGCCTATGGAAAATAAAGCACAACAAGAATGTTTTGAGTTGTCATCAAACAACAAATAGAATGAACTAGAAAACATCGCACAAAAAATGTTCATGAATATAAACTTGAACAAATGATATATGTCAAATGGACATGAATCATTCACAAACGCCCAAGAAATGGGGATAAATGAAAAGAAAGAAACTACTTCTACCTATTTCAATAGGCCATATCATACCAAGCCAACGGTTTATCATGTTTTACAATCTTAATAGCATCTACACTCTGCAAAAATTCATCACTTTGCATCTATTCTACATACATTTATAGCCTGATCTATGTCTTGTAAGCCAAATTAAAATTCACGTTATGTAAAGTTCTCCAAACTCAAATGTTCTCATTTTGTTCACCAAATTGTAATTATTCATTTTTGGAACTAGCTGAGTTCTCTATTTAGGAAGAAAATTTATGTAGTTTCTACAATTACCAACTACAAACTGATTGGAGTTTAAATATTTCTAAAAATATGGGGGTGTGGCTGGATCCTGTGCCAAGTATGCAAGGGAAGGAAGGTCCCTTGCCATTGGGAAACATCTTAGCTTTTGTTTTGTTTTAGATTGAAGTAAACTGGCCTGTCATGAATTCTTCAGCAGGGTAATCAGAGTATTGATGGATATTTTTCCACAGCTATGGGTATTTGCTAGGAATTAATGATTTATCAGCCATCGAAATGATTAATTTAAAACCAAGGACTACCAAAGAATGAATTCAATTGTAAGTCAAGCAAAAGTAATTGTAGTTGTTGAACTGAGAAAAGATAAGAAGATTTTCAAATTGATCATCTAGCTAGAAAGTTACCCATCAGCTTGATTTTGTAAGACCATCCCTGCCAAGTCTGCAGCTTCTCTGAGTGCTGCCTTCCACCCTTCCACCTTGTCCGTCCATTGCTTTTCCCCTTTGGTGTTTTCCTCCTTAAATTGCTCTTCATGTGAAGCAAACGCTTCTGCGAAGCTATCTGCTTGCTTCCTGACTTGGGAAGGAAAAACATCATAGAAAATTGGGAGAACCACAACATGTGGACAATTCCTCTTGTGTTCGAGGATCTGCACAAGTTCATCAAGGCACCATCTTGAAAAGGCATAACCTTTCGAGAAGACAATTATTGAGATCTTCGACTGCTGCAGTGCCTTTTGCAATTCTGACTCAATATTATGTCCTCTCTCGATTTCATCGTCATCTCTGAATGTATGAAATCCTGCTTGCAACAAAGCTGTGTAAAGGTGGTCAGTAAAGGTCTTGCGGGTGTCTTCACCTCTGAAACTCAAGAACACATGATAAGTACACCGAGAAGTAGAGGACAAGGCTTCTTGGGCTCTTGTAGCATCCATTGAGAACAGCAATTGGAGATGGTTGAGTGAGGAACTATGCAGTCTGACAAGGCACCAGATTCATATCAAAAGAGTGGCATAATAATAGTCAACGCCTTCCAATATACAAATATAAATTCAGCAATGAAAATATTTCCATAGAAGGTGGCTTCATGGTTAGTCAATGATGCTGAAACCAAAGCACATGTAGCCATCAAAGTGGACCAAGCAAAGCATTCTTCCACTTGAGTACAAAAGAAAGTTATATATGTGAGGCAATGTATACATAATATATGCATTCACACACAAAGACACACACACACACTCACATTATATGTGTTCTCAGACTCTCTCTAGCTGGACCTTTTGTTATGATAATTACAATTGAAAACATTTCTCATAAGTGGAAAAGCGATGGATTCTCTATCAATGTCCCAACATACTTGACACTTTTTGAAATGTATCCCAAAATATTTGACATTTGATTGGTATATGGTGTTATAGGGTGAATCCCACATAGGCAGGTAAAACAATGGCAGCTCAGTGCGCGACGCTCTCATTACTGCGGGTCTGGATAAGATTAAATGTATGTAAAATTATCCACAAGTGGATAGAATTCCATTTTTGCTAGTCTCTATTTTTTGAAAATAATCCTAAAATCACTATCAATATGAACAACTAACATCGTTATCGATTCCTACAAAAACAATTTTATTATCTCGACTCTATCTCACACTTTCGGTTGATTTTTCTTTTTCTTTTTCTTCATATTCCACCACCACCACTACCCACCGCAGAACCACCACTGCCCCCGCACGGCCAAAATGTCTTCCCCAGCGCAAACACCACAACCCACTGCCCAACCACAATGGCCAAACTCAATAAAAGTTCAACACAAGAATTCAACACAAAACCAACCAAATTTCATACAACTCAACACAAATTCATCAAAATAGTACGCCCGATTTCGTATAACTCAACAAAAAATTTCATACAAAACTTGAAAACATTACCGTGCTCATTGTTTGTTTTGCTATCGTTGATTTTCGATTTGGTCTGATTCTTTATTCGGCAGTCGTTGACTTCGTTATGTTCTGCCAAGTATAGTTTGCGGGAGCTGAAATAATTTAGGGTTAATTTCATTTTGTACCCTAAAAGATTGTTCGAATTTTAATTTATCCCCTCAAAGATCAAAAATATCAATTTACACCCTCAAAGATAGAAATTTGTATCAATGTGCACCTCCAAAGATCAAAAATCTCAATTTGCACCCTCAAAGATAGAAATTTGTATCAATGTACATCCTCAAAGATAAAAAATCTTAATTTGCACCTTCAAAGATAGAAATTTGTATCAATGTGCACATAAAATTAAATTAATAAATTATACCTAGATCCCCTCATGTTTTTCACTTAATCATTTGAACTCCTTCAAATTTAGAATATTCCCCTTATATCTCATGACATTTGTGCATGTGTAACACATAACCACTTTTCGTTGATATCTATTAATATAAACGTTAAAAAATATGATTTTATCCTAATATAAAATTATAATTTCATATTACCTTTTATTTTGTGGATTCAATATACTCTAAAATTGAAAATCAAGCTTACCATTTGAATGTCTAATAAAATGTAGATATTTATATAAAAGGTAATATGAAAAACATTATATAAATATTTATATTTTATTAGACATTCAAATGGTAAACTAGATTTTGAATTTTAGAGTATATTGAACCTATAAAATAAAGGGTAATATGAAATTATAATTTTTTATTAGGATAAAATTATATTTTTTAACGGTTATATTAATAAATATCAATGAAAATGGGTTATGTGTTATACGTGCACAAATGTCATAAGATGTAGGAGTAATATTCTAAATGTGAAGAGGTCTAAATGATTAACTAACAAATATGAGGGGATTTAGGTATAATTTATCAATTTAGTTTTAGGTGCACATTGATACAAATTTTTATTTTTAAGGGTGTAAATTGAGATTTTTTATCTTTGGGGTACACATTGATATAAATTTCTATATTTGAGGGTGCAAATTGAGATTTTTGATCTTTAGGGGTGCACATTGATACAAATTTCTATCTTTGAGGGTGTAAATTGAAATTTTTTATTTTTGAGGGTGCAAATTGAGATTCGAACAATCTTTCGGAGTACAAATTAACCCAATAATTTAATACTTTTAAAGACACTCTTTCTATTTTATATTTAAAAATCACTAACAACTTATGTCATTAAACCACTGTTTCTAAAAAAATCAACTAAAATACCAAAATTACTCGTACATAAACCCCAAAAAATATTTCTACATAAAATTATATTGAAATTTGAGTTAATTAAAATTTATTTTTTTCATATTTAAATTTGAGTTAATTAAAATTCAATTCAAATTGATTAAATTTTATTTGTTTACATATTAAAATCTGAGCCGATTTTAGCTCTATATGAATTGTTAACGTCAATTAAAATTCGTTTCGAGTTGATTAAAATTTATACATTTTTATTTATTAAAATTCATGCTAATTAAAATTCAATTTAAGTTGATTAAAATTTATTTTTTGCGCATTAAAATTTATATTTTTTATGTATCAAAATTTGTGTCGATTAAAATTCAATGAAAATTAATTAAAATTTGATTCAAGCCGAATAAAAATAAATTTTAATCAACTTGAATAGAATTTTAATCAGTTCAAATTTTAATAAATAAAAAAATATAAATTTTAATTGACTCAAATTTTAATACTTAAAAAAAGAATTTTAATTAACTAAAATTATATTTTAATTGGTTTAATTTTAATACGTATAGTAGTTTAAAAAATAAAGAGAGTCTCATTAAATATATGTTTATTTAGAGGGGTGTGAATAATTTTTTTTCTAAAATATATTACAGATAATTAACATCTTTAATCTAACAGAAATATCAATGAAGATTCATAAAATAAAGAGGATGCTTTTGAAAATATAACAAACTAAAAATGGCACGACCAAAATTTTCCTTTTAAGTTAATATGTAAACAATTGCCCTTTTAGAGGTGAATTACAATTTGCAATAGATTTTTATTTAAGCAGAGTCAAATCTATAAATATATGAGTTAATACATTCAATGGAAGCATTTAAATCTATTCCAAAAACACGCCACATATACAATTTTATTGATTTTCATTTTTTTAATTAATAATTGTAAATTATCCAATTCAAAATCAATGATTGAGATTGATATAGTACTAAATTAATCTTATTTCATAAAATTATCTTTCACTTATTATTCTATTATAAATAAACACATTGATTAAAATATCATTTCCATCTTTTACCCTTACATTATGAAATGGTCCTATCATAGGTGATTGATGTTAGAATAAAATTAAGTTTTTAAATCTGATAGTCCGAATTTCAAACCACGCCAGTTTAAAATTGCAAACCATGTCCACCTCAAAAATAAAAGTCAAGTCCACCGCAGGGTCAAAGAAATTAAATTGAGTTAATCTTATTATTTTTATGGATTCGGTCCACAACTGACACACAAAAAAATTTCCAAGAGACGTAATCAACGGGCACATGTCACCACCTTCATGTAACTCCTTTGTCTATTACAAAAATGATACTATTTCCATTGAATTATTTTATCTGATACGAAAACATCGTCTCAATCTGTTAAAATATATCTATAAATTATAAACTCCACCCACACAAAAAGGCATAATCACTTATATCTGAACAAATGTAACCTTTCGTAGTGAAATTAATCACCCTAACTAAACCATTTAATTTGTATTTATTTGTATAAAGTCTTTTTCTTAATTACTACATTAAATTAAATAATATATAAACGCATTTTGTGTTTCATCAAAAAATTTCATTGAATTTCAATTTTAATTATATTTAAATTTTGAATCTTTAAGTTACAAAGTTTATTGTTCTAAAATATGTCAAAAGATTAAAATATTTTTTTTATTAAAAAGAAAAAATTACACGAACATAACTGCCACCTCAATACACCACATAGTCATATAATCATATCAACCATTACCTCACTTTATTTGTATCAGAGCTTAAAATTAACACAAACCCACATCACATTGCTATAATTTGCAAGATCAAAACACAAAATTAACACAAACCCACATCACATTGCTATAATTTGCAAGATCAAAACACAAAGATAAACCGTTTCTTCTACATCTCAGCCTTTGTAGCCTTAATATCCTCACCACCATTCCCTTCATCAGCAATGCTAATCACCTTAGTTGTCTTCTTCTTCTCCTCAGCTAACTTGAGCACAGTAATCCTCAGCACACCATTCTCAAAATGAGCCTTGATATTCTCCAAATCTGTATTCCTAGGCAACCTGAATTGCCTCCAAAACCTCCCAACAGTTCTCTCAACCCTGTGCCACTTCTCACCCTCAACCTCCTCCTCCCCCTTTCTCTCTCCACTCACCCTCAACACCCTGTTCTCATCAACCTCGATCTTCAAATCTTCTTTCTTCATCCCGGAACGTCCAGTGATATTATATGTGATGTTGGTGTTTCTTTCCAATCTGCTCGGGCGAGGGCCAATGGTTCCATGTCTTTTGAGCTGGTTAATGGGTTTTGTTCGAGTATTCGAAATGGGTCATCGGGTGGGAGGATCATGTCCCAGATGCTTCGTGTGTATGGTGTCAGTGCAGTGGTTTGGAGGGGTATAAGAGCTGCAGCTATTGCCGTTGCAAGGAAGAGCATGGTGAATCTTGCTTTACCCATTTTATGTGATGAACTTTTTTTTATTTTTGGGTGAAGATGAATGAGAAGAAGGTTTAATGGAAATTGCTGGGAGAAGTGGTATAAAGAGATGATGTTGATGAATGGTTGTGTCTGTGTACAAAGGTTGTAAGGTTGTTTGTGTGCTGCTTTTCTCTGTTGAGCAACGTAGGGGGGTGGTGGGGGTTATATAGGGGAGAGTGGAAAGAGAGATGGTGTTTTCTGGATGCTTCTGGTGTTGTAGCCTATGGATGAAGGAGGAGAGAGAGAGAGGGAAATGATGATTTCTGGATGGTTCTGGTGTTGTAGCCTATAGGCGGGAGAGAGAGAGAGAGAGAGAGAGAGAGAGAGAGAGAGAGAGAGATCTACGAGTTTCTAGAGAGGCAGCTGATAGGTGTGGGGATTAAAGAACCCTGTAATTCTGGAATGTTCACGAAAAGACTGGTTTGAGACTCTTTCATTTTTTTTTCTTTGTTTGGAGAGTATTAATATGGAGACCTAAAAAATTGATGTACAATGTTATTGTGACTGATCTTATTCAATATAGTAATTGGATTGATTATCAGGTTTATCTAACATTAAAATTTGATGTTAATTCAAGGTTATAATAAAATCACATCATTAAATTAACAAATTATGTCAAATTTTTAGGTCTAAATATCATACTCTTTGTTGACATAATGATGTGTCAACTATCAAATTACATCCAGACTCTTTGACATTTGAAATATATAAACCTTAGGGGTTTGAGTGTAATTCTCTAAAAGATTTAATATAATGTAATAAATTTTTTGAACACTCAAATTTTATGTTCCATTGTGCCTGAATATGACTAGTGTGTGTATATATATATATACACACACACACACATAATATTACGAAGTCACACTATGAAACTTAATTTTTATTATTCTCCACTGTTATGATATAATGTATTGATGCACTTTAAATTTGTGAAATTCTTAAACCCTAAATTTTATTACTCGTACATTGTTTTGATACACTTTAATTTCATAAACCCTTTAAACTGCATCAATATAGTATATCAAAATAGTGTACGAGTAATAAAAACTAACCTTCATAGTGTGACTTTGTAGTATTATATGTATATTATGGACTCGTTTGGTTGTCGTTTTAAAAATGGATGAATTAGATAAAGTAATATAGCTTAATACAATACATATGAATTAAAGACAATATCAATATGTTATTAGAATAATACGTAATTTTATCTAGTGTTTGGTAATACACAATATAAGCATGGATAATAATTATTTAATCCAATCGGTTGTTTGGTTAGAGAATTATTTCATCGTATTAATGTTGAATTAACAAAGATACCCTCAATCAGTGTTTGTTACATTGATGACAATTTGATTTTATCACTTGGGGGTTATAATATTAAATGTGTAAAATAATACGTTTGAGTTGGATTATAATATCACCTTTCTTGGTGGTATTAAAAAACCTTAATAATACATGTATATCGTATAAAAAATATACGATAAGTATACGATTATTATACATTTTTGAAATTAATACGGTATCAAATTTGTTTACAAAATAAAATATTATGCCCGATTAAATAAAAAATAATATAATCTAATATTTAATCCTCTCATAATACGTCTACCAAATGAGTCATATATGTTTATGTGTGACCAAAATTCTTTAATTTTAGAACTTTGTAAGATAAGATAATTAAAATTTCTTAACATTATGTTGTTAAATTTCAAAAGTTTTCGAAAAAACACATCCCTAAAAAATTGGAGAGGATTTATTATGAGTTTTAAATTTCCTAAACTTTAGATTTTTGTTTTATTAGAACTCCTCTCTCACTCTCTCTCTCTCTCTATATATATATATATATATATTTGAATGTTACAAAAAAATTCAATAAAATATTTGAATGCTACAAAAAAATTCCCTAGGTTGTAGACATTCAAAGCCAAGCCAATCACTAATAAAAAGAAAAAGTGAAACCAATTGCACAAAAAAATTCAAAGCCAAGTAATCACCAATAAAAATAAAAATAAAAAGTGAAACTGATTGCACCAAAAAAATAAAAAATTGAAAAAACCAAGCTAATCACCAATAAAAAATAAAAAATGAAATCAATTGCACTAGAAAAATAAAAAAATTCAAAACCAAGCTAATCACCACTAAAAAAATAACAAGTGATACTAATTACAAAAAAAAAAAAACAAAAAAATTCAAAGCAAAACTAGTCACCAATAAAAAAAATAACTAGTGATTGTATTTATAATTATGTTGTGTTATAAGGTTGAATGGTGACAACAGTGATAAATTCATACGTCTTATAAATAAGCAAAATTATAAATTTTATTAGATTACATTAGTATTTGTTTTTTTCTCTAAGGTGTTTGTATATGTGATATTGTTTTGAAGAGTTTTTTTTATACATTTTTGTGATAGGTCTATTAATATAGGGCTAGTTTGTTTCAAGGATTAGAATGGTATAAGGAGGTGGTATTAGAGAAATAGTACGTGAGACCCATCTTATACCTTGTTTGTTTAGCATTTTATAGCCAATATTATTTTCCGGGTCGTAATACCGACCCACTATGAACAGTAGTCATAATGCTTTGTAGATGGTCTTAATGAATACCACCTACCCGGTGGTATCATATGCCCGGTACAAATAAGATGGAGGTATAATAGAGTAAAAAGACCCAACTGCCTTTATGTACAATTGTCTTTTTAAGGTTTCAAGGTTACAATTGTCTTTTTATAGGTCATGGCTGCAATTGTTGATTTTTTAAAGTAGGTATTACACAGATAATGTTTGTGACAAACAAACAAGGGGAAAAATGAGATTATAATTTAAGACTAGGTATAATATACCATTGGATCGGAATGGAATGAATATAAAATCTTATACCACCTAAATCTTATACTCGAAACAAACAGGCCCATAGAAGATATGATCTACAGTATATTTCATGTCATTTTAAAAGAATTTGTATGAATTTTTTCGGGTCATTTTTATTTTCAAGCTGGATAATTATTTGTAATTTTTTTATGTATTATATAGTGCCTTTAGGCACGGGCAATGACTAGTATATATATAGTAGATGAAGAGGCATGAGAGAAAAACACACAAACACACCGGATAATGTGAAGATAATTAAATGTAGGGTTAGTTTCAAAATCGTTTTTAGGAAACTTATTTATAATAAAAAGATATTCTAGACTTTCTATGTCTTAAGTGGATTTTTTATAAAAAAATATTCCTATATATTTTTTGACAATTAAGTCTAATTTCGTATACGACTTTCAAAAGATCAAAAAAATAAAATAAAAAAATAGGCCTACTCTAGGGTGAATTTTTTGGGGCTCTTTAAAATTTGTGCTTTGAACAAGAGGACTTAATTGAAACAGAGCATGAAGTTTAAGGACTTGGTTATTGTAATTGATAGTTCAAGGGTCAAATATAAATGTGATGTAAACTTTGAGGACCAAAAATATAATTTGTTGTTTCCAAAATTTTACAAATAACTAATGGTTAACATGCACTATATTGGAAAAATTGGTCCAATGCCATGATGAGACACCATGTAGAATTCTAATTTTATTCTCATCTTTTAATTATCAATTTTTTTTCATTATTTTGCGTTCTTATGTCAACTCGGTGGTACACTCTTGGGTCATTTCAATTGCTATGTGACTTTGCATTTTTTCTGGTATGTCAACTTCAATTGCATACCTTTAAGACTTTTTAATTGTTATGTGACGTGTTTTCTTCATCACAATATGTTAATTCTTACTTCGATTGAGGTAATGTTATTTTATTATAGATTCTATTGATATATTGTCTGTGTGGTTTTAAATTATTATACTAATTTATATTGAATTTAAAATGTTTAAGTTTAGAATTTATTTTAGTTGTTGTGTTTTGAATCAAAAACGTCATTAAAGTGGAACTAATCGACAAATAATAAAAATGTAATGCTTTTAAACCTTTCCTTATTTTATTAAATAATAGGCAAATATTGTCTCAAATTTTAAGATTAGGTACCCCAATAAAATGAGAAAGTAAGAAAATGTGGGTTTTCTTTAAGTCATGCAATGAAGTTTATGTTAGTTGATTTTTTTTATTTTTTTTTAAGGATTTTGATATTAATTTTGTAAGTGTTAGATATTGGTTGGATCATGGACCTAAAACGGGGTGCCCATGGTGGGTCGATCCAAATTAAAGAATGCCTCAAAGGGACATGTCTTTTGAAGGTATCCTTTACCACCCAAAATACCTGCCTGTTAAATATTAACAGACATGTCTCTATAATGTGTTTCTTAATGACACATATTAGTTGCCTATATAAACCCAAGACAATCCAACAAATGAGAGATCTCTTACAAACAATCAAATGTTAAAGTCTCCTACTCTATTTCCCTCTTTCCCTACATAACGTTGTAAGGCTCTTTTGCTGTGGAAATTTGGTGTTGATTCCTATTGTATAACAACACTATACTGCTAGAGAAATAGAAGAAAAGACGATTTTCATATTCTAAAGCACGTGGAACATCCTCAAACGATTTTTAAGATTAAAGCGAACAAGGTATGTCTTTGATTCTACGCTTCCGCAATATATATATGATTCCCAACATTGATATTAGAGCCATTTAGGGTGTTCTCGTACCTTAGGAATCAATTATCAATTTTTTTTTAAAAAATATTATTTTTACAAAAATTTTGAACGAGTTGTAATGGCATCTCGAACTAACGATATTCGAATGTCGTAAAATTTAAATATGTTGAAGTTCTTATATACATAAACGAATCTGAAAATTTTCACAACAAACGATCTCACAGTTTGAAAGTTCCAATTATTCAAAAATTTTCGAACTTTGTCCAAAAAGTTGCATGCCTTTTTTTACGATATCTGATCCCACTGTAACAATCAAAGGGAAAAAAAGCAGGAATATTGTATAAACTAGTCACATCGTTTCTCATGGCCACGGAATGCTGCCTATATGGCTGTATATGTAGGTATACCCAATCACCAACATCAAATTCACAGTCGGATCGCTGAAGATCAGCGTATTTTTTCATGCGAGCTTCAGCAGCTTGGAGATTTTCCTTGAGAATTTTGGTAATTTGATCACGACTTTTAAGCTCATCCTCAACAACTTGAACTCGGGTAGTTCCACACATATAGGATAAAAGGCGAGGATGAGGAACCCCATAAACAACTTCATAAAGGGTTAATTTTGTTGACTTATGAGTATTGGTGTTGTACCACCATTCCCGAAGTTTGGATCTGATGAAGTACCTAAGATAATTTTCAAGGCATTGATTGACTATTTTTGACTGCCCATCAGTTTGGGGATGAAACGCCGAACTGAGATAGAGTGTTGTGCCCTGTAACTTGAAAAATTCTTGCCAAAATGCACTGATAAAAGTGGGGTCACGATCACTTACAATTGATCTTGGCATCCCATGCAATTTGAAGACATATTTAACAAACAACCCAGCTATAGATTTTGCATAATAAGGATGAGAGAGGGCAATAAAGTGTGCATACTTGGATAGTAGATCCACAACTACCATAATGACATCGTTTGCGTGAGAACGAGGAAGCCCTTCAATGAAGTCCATGCTAATATTTGTCTAAATTTGGCTTGGAATCGGTAAAGGTTAAAGAAGACCAGCTGGTGCGATATTTCTGATTTGGTGCGTTGACACTAATCGCATTCACGAATAAATTTGCGAATATCACCTCTCATACTAGGCCAATAAAAATCTATCTTGATCCTCTTCAAAGTTTTATGATATCCGGGATGGTCAGCAATGGGACTACTGTGAAGATGTTGTAAGATCTGAAACTTGAGAGGATTGTCGAAGCTGATATATATGTTGCCCTTGTAGAACAAGATTCCATCATGACATGAATATTTGATAGGATCCAAGGTACCATCAGAAAATTGCTTCAACAATTGTTGCAACCCTGAATTGCAAGCATACTTCGTCTTAACCTCATCAAACCAATTGGTGTATGGGCTAGATAAAGCAAACATGAAACCTTTCTCTTCATCTTCTTTTCGGGAAAGAGCATCTGCTACTTTATTTTCTTTTCCAAATTTGTACTCCACCACAAAGTTGTAACTCAATAATATACTGATCCATTTTTGCTGGACCGGAGTACCCACTCGTTGCTCAAGGAGAAATTCAAGACTTTGCTGATCAGTTTTAATTTTGAATGGCCAACCAACCAAATATGGCCTCCATTTGTGGACAGCGATCATCAGAGCAAGTAATTCCTTCTCATAAGTGGAGAGGAAAAATATTTTTTTTCCCTTAAGTGTGCGATTGAGGAAAGCTAAGGGTCGCTCTTCTTGCATTAAAACAACCCCTAAGCCATTAGTTGATGCATCACATTCTATAATAAAATACTTTGAGAAATCAGGTAAAACCAAAATAGGGGGTTGAGTAATGGATTCTTTCAACTTTTCAAAAGCTTCCTTAGCAGCTTCAATCCACTGGAAGGATTCTTTCTTCAGCAAAACGGTCAATGGTGCAACAATTTTCCCATAGTCACGAATGAACTTTCAATAATACCCAGTCAGACCCAAAAATCCCCTCAAGGACTTGAGATTTTTGGGAAGTGGCCATCTCAACATCGCTTGTATTTTTGATGGATTTGCAACCATTCCATCTCTAGAGATAATATGCCCCAAGTATTCAACTTCATGACACCCAAACTTGCACTTTGAAGCTTTTGCAAACAACTTATGAACTCTTAAAATTTCAAGTGTCACTCACCCATAAGTGTTCCAAATGATCCTTTAAATTCCTACTATATACAAGAATGCCATCGAAAAACACTAGAATGAACTTAAGGGGGTATTGTCGAAAAATATCATTCATCAACCCTTGAAAAGTTGATGGTGCATTAGTAAGGCCAAATGGCATTACAAGGAATTCATAATGCCCATCATGAGTTCTGAAGGCAGTTTTGTGCACATCTGCTGGATGAACTCAAATTTGGTGGTAGCCAGATCTAAGATCTAGCTTAGAAAGAATGACTACACTGAAGAGTTCATCTAGTAACTCATCTCCTACCGGAATTGGGAATTTGTCTATCACCGTTTCCGCGTTAAGAGCACGATAGTCAACACATAAACGCTAACTCCCATCAGATTTTTGTACTAGTAACACCAGAGAGGAGAATGGACATTGACTTGGGAGAATTATTCCAGAATCTAGCATTTCCTTCACAATGTGCTCCATTTCTCCCTTTTGATAATAAGTGTAACGATATGGCTTAACACTCACAGGTTTAGCCCCTTATCTCAGGACAATTTTGTGTTCTTGATCACGTGGAAATGGTGGACCCTTCGGCTCTTGGAAAATATCTTGGAACTGGTTGATCACTTCTTGAATACAGGGGAGCACTATTGTTGGTGTTGGAGCTCCTATCAGGCTAAAGACTTGCACGAACACACCTTTACTTTTGTCGCCCAGAACCTTTGTCACCTATGATTCTTCAATAAAAGCAAGCTCCGATGGTGATTGCCCTTTAAGTTGGATCTGTTGACCATCCATGTTAAATTGCATCCACAAATTAGAGAAGTCTCACATTATAAGGCCAAGTGTTTGTAGCCAATACGCTCCTAGCATGATGTCACCCACCCAGACTTAGTAGATAGTAGTCTGTTTGAATGTGGTGTCCCTGTGGAGACATCAGCCCTAACTGTCAAATTCGTCTTCTTAGCAATAAAAGGGTCTAAACAATTGTGAGTACTACTAGAGTCGATCAACACTATCACATTGTGCCCCTTCAAAATTCCTTGGACTCGCATAGTCTGTGGAGCTGGTGCTCCGGCTATCGCATGCAGAGAAATTTATGTGGTCTCAATTGTTAGGAATTCAGTACAACTTCCTTCTTCTTCTTTTCTTCTTCTTCTTCTTCTTCACCTGCTTCACTCGTATCCCCAACCTGATCAGCTCCATCAAGCAAGTATAGTTTTTGCACCTTACACTTGTGGCCCGATGACAATTTTTCATCGTAATTGCAACACAACCCTCGATCACGACGTGCTTTCATTTCTACTTGAATAAGTTTTTGAATAGGTGGAGTATTTTTCCTTGTGACCTTATGAGCAGCAATAGCACGACCCTTTCATCCAGATAGGCTTCGGATAGTGATTCACCTTTTCTTCTTGTATTCGCGCCAACCCAAAGGCAGCTGATAAAGAAGTGGGTTTGAACATCCTGACAGTGAGCCTTATGTCATCCTTGAGCCCACCCAAGAAACAACTGATCATAAAATATTTAGTTAGTCCTTCTGTGCGAATGACAAGGATCTCAAATTGACTTTGATACTCTTCCACCGTAGTACGTTGGCGGAATTTAGTAAAAGTTTCAATAGGGTCTTCATACTCAGTTGGACCCATGGTTCTGAATAACGGTAACGAACGTCGTAACAGTAATGGCAACGTTGTAACGGACGCGAGGTGAAACGAGAGTTACGTAACGGTAACGAAAATCGAATGCGTGCATTTTTTTTTTCAACTCACAACCTCCTATAAAACATGAATATTTACATGTTTCAACTTAAAATCATGCAAATATGAGTGTTTAGTGATTTAGTGCATTTTATTGTATCATAAACATGATAATAAAATATCATAAGTATTAATAATATTTCTTAAGTCACTATGTATTAGTGACCTTTCCATTAGCAACAATTGAATAAATGAAATGCAAAATTACAAATCTAACAATTTATTAAATGAAATATATTGATAGAACCAAAATAATTTTTAGAATTGTACAATACAATAAAAAAGAGAAAGCAATAGCATTACCTTTCAACAATCTCATCACCAAAAAGAACGACGCGGAGGATCCAAACATTGAGATTGAAATTGATCTTGGTTACTTCCACTATCATCATTTCATCATGTGGGCAACATATAAGTAAATGTTCCAAATTCAACTCCATCTTGTCGTGGCTGCTCTCCATATGTATGCAATGTCAAGTAATTGCTAGGGTTCAAAAGCCCTAAACAATTATCTTGGAGATGTAACGGTGGAGGGTAGTGTTGAGGAGAATAACTATAAGGGTAGGACCTATAATTTCCAGATAGATAGCCTGATGAGTGGTAGTTTTCATTACTACTACCATATAATGAATCATTAAGGGTGAGATCACTCAAACTCTGCATAACACTAGACGAGGAATCATCATATTCATACCAATTTCTCGTATTTCTGCTTGATTTTTTTCCACGTTGTGATTCTTGACCTTAAGCTTCTGGATCAACTCTAACCGCACTAAGTCCATGATCCCCGCAAAACGGTGAATCATGACAATGACCACTAGTATCACCCTGAGCTGGAAGGTTACCCTCACAATTATAACCATAAATTTGGGTTAGACTAGCAACCTGATGACCCCCATCACCATCATCAACACCACCACCATCATCATCACTGCCATTACCACCACCATTATCGCTTTCAGTCGGCGCAGGACTAAAATCAGAGCCTTGGTTATCAAGTGACTCAGAAAGAGGTATGCACTTCACCAAAAGAATTCATCCAAGAGCGAGTTTCCTTATCCAAGGGCATCAATGATTCTTCTCTTTCTTCTAACCATGGATTCAGGGGATCATCTTCATGAAATATGTAATCCAAATTGATAGGATTAAAGTTATTCTCAATCTCTTGCTGGTTCTTTCGCACAGTATGCCTAATTTTCAATTTCATGTTATAGTGAATGAAAACAAGCTTTTGGAGTTTAGTATATTTCAACCTGTTTCTCGTCTTGGTGTGAATAAGACTCCATGTGCTAAAATTACACTCATAACCAGAAGATGAAGTAGTCTGACTTAACACTTTAATTGCTATACTTTGAAGCTCAGGAGCACATGAGCCATAAAGAATCCACCATTCAGCTGCATAAAATAAATTTTGATGAATTCACAAATGAATAAATATACATTGACTACATATTATAAATTGTAACTTAGCTTACCAGGATATGTTTTGTTAATTGCTGCTTGCATAATATTTAATCCAAATGTTTCTGCTTTATCCCGAAAAAAAAAACATCTACATACATTATAATTGTGAAAGAACATGTATTAGATAACATGTCATTCAAATAATAAATAAAATTGTAAGTAAACAAGCACTGCATACCTGATTTTTTGCCTTAATTTGACATTAAATGTTCGGCTCCAATCTTTGTATTACTTTCTGCATTCCATCTATTGTTTCTCGGAACGTCTCCCTAGAGTTGGTAGTAGTAAACTGGAATTGTGGATTCAAGATATAACCTACTCATATATAAATATTAATTTTTAGTTCATTATGTCTACATATTTATCCACACACATAACATGTAAATTTTATACAAGTAATGAAAGGCATAACTTTGTAGTCCATACTTATCAGCAACATGCAAATCATGATGTAACTGAATAGACTACCGACGATCAATAATCTTCCAATAGTTAACCCAATATCGAGAATTTTTTTTAATAGCTAACTTTGCTCGATCCATTGCTTCGTATATAAAATCTATTGTAGGTTTCTCATCTCCATCTACTAACTTTAACAGCCTAACTAATGGCTCTTGAACAATCAGAACTTCATTACCTCTCTTCCAAAAGTCTTTGCCCATAATCAAATTTTTTACATCACTAGGAGGGCCGGTTTTCATCTTCCCAAAACTAGTCGCCTTATAGTCCTCAGAAGTGATCAGAGCCTTTAGGTTATCTTTCTGCCTAATAATGCTCTCAAGTATAATAAAATTTGTGGCAAATTTGGTAATTGAAGAGCTTAACAATTTTTTACCATTTGTATATTTTTTCATCAAATGGTATACCCTTGGCTAATTATAAATGAAACTTGTGATAGACTTTGCATCATCTAGAACCTTTGCAACAAATTTTTTATTTTTTTTGAAATGTCCTCCAATATAAGATCAAAACAATGTGCTACACACGCTGTCCAATAAAAATATGATCTTTTCTCCATCAACTTATTTCTAACAGCCTTAAGAGTTGCTTCATTGTCAGTCACTATCTGGACAACATATTCTTGTCCAATCTCTTCAACAACCATATCTAACAAACGAAAATAGTAATCTGAAGTCCTACTTGCAACATTAGATGCATCAACAGACTTATGAAAAATTGTACCTTTATTATAATATATCAAAAAGTTGATGATATGATCTCGTGTTTGACCAGTCCATCCATCACATATGATAGTAACTCCCCTCTCTTTCCATGTAGGCCGAAAAGCCTTAATCCACTCATTTATTGTATTAACTTCTTTATTCAAATATATCTCAGACACCTCATAAGAATTTGGACCTTTTACCCCTTTTCCTATTTCAGCAGCAATATCAAACATTGGTTGAGTTCAAGGAGGGTCTGTTACATGAAAAGGCAAAAAGTTATATAACATGAATTTGGAAAACATATCTCTTAACCTTTCCCTTCTATTCTTTTGGTGATTTGAATATATCTTTGACTGCTTAGAACTTTTATTTCTCAGAAGATCAGAATCCATCTCCCTTAATCTAGCTTCAGGAGTATCATAATTAATCCAATGCCGAGCACTACCATCAACATCCTGCTCACGAACTGAATGAGATCGTCTTATCCTACCTCCATCTTTACCTCTAAAATTACCCCCCACCTCCGGAATTACCTCCCATATTATACTGTGGCACATGTACACTTCTACGTCTGTGACTTTCTTCAAATTGATATTGTGCCACACTTTCTCTTCTTGCGAACACCATCTCTGGATCAGAATCTGAATCATCACCCAAGTCCACATACCTAGGATCCCCAACCACTGTCTCCTTTAGATGGAATTTCAGTTCTTCCCTCCTTTTCTGTTTATCTTTTTTTTTTTTATCTTTACTTTCTTGAAGATGTTTCATCATCTATTCTATGACTTCTCGTAGCACGTCTGAGCACGGTGTTACATTGCCTCTTTTTCCTGCCAAATGCTCTTTTACTCGTGTAATACCACCATTAAAGATTTTTTTTACAAAACATACATGCTGCATCATGTCTATTAGTAGCCATTGTCGCAAAGTTCCAACGGATATCATCACTGGGATTACTTTGTGAACCTTCTTCTGGGCCATGTTGAGGCATTTTCAATTCTATCACAAAAAAAAAAGTATACGTCATGTAAGAATAATAACTCAATATATTAAATGGATTAAAAGATTAATTTATATATTTTATCTACTCCAAATAAAATTAGTGAATGATAAGACACGCAGTGACACACATATAGAAATATTTAAAATAATTAATGAATTATGGACCTACAAAACATTCATTAAAATGATTAGTACCTACACTAAAATTAGTTAATTGTGATTAAGGGTGTCAACTTTGACTCGTTGATACGAACCCGACACAAACGATTATAAAATTGATACTATTATTAAATACGCATAATAAATAATCTAGACTAATATTTAATACTTAGAACACAATAATTATTTTTTTTCGTGGGTCTTGACATGAATATGACAAGATTAACATTTTTAATGGTGATACCTATATAAACTCTATTAAAATAATTAATAAACTCTATTAAAATTTTTAATTAAACACATCTTTTATTTGATCAAAAATATATCTCAAATACAATATTATAATATTTAAATAGATTAGACAACACTACATTTTTAAAAAAGTAAAGAGAGAGAGAGAGAGAGAGAGAGAGTGACTGAAGTCTAGAGATAAGTAGATCCTAAAAAGTTAAAAAAAAAAAGAGGCGGTGGCTGATGTGCATAGATAAGTAGAGCTTAAAAAAGTAAAAAAAAAAAAAAGAGAGTTGGTGGCTGATTTGCAAAGATAAGTAGACAACACACTTATTATATCCTCAAAACCAAAAAAAAAAAAAAAAAAGAGGTAGGCGGTGGCTAGACTGGAGTGTTTACCTAGAAGAAGTGAGAATTTCGGATGGAGTGATGCAGTGAAGATCCACTCATCTTCGATCATCCGAAGCAAGCAGAGACCACACCAAGAAGCGACCAAACAAATGAGAGCTCAAATCTGATCACTGGTCTAGCAGTCATAGTTCGAGCTCAACTATTTCAAGCAGAGGAGGACATAGTTTCGAAAACTACCTCAAGAAGCCAGATCTGGATATACAGGTGCGTTTTTAAGTGATTATTTGAAAGATTTTTTTAGATCTAAACCATATATTTGAGATTTGAGTGAATGAATGAAGATGGGAGAAGGAGATTGAATTTGGGTTTCAGATGAAATCAATTTTTGGGGGCTGAAATTTGGGTTTTATACTCGAATCATTTTTTTTGGATCGTAACCGGGTCAAAGCGACAGTTACGTCCATTATGTGGACGTTATGAAACCGTAATGGTTGTTACGTCTGTGAAATTCACTCTTTTCGTTATATCGGACCATAACAGAATCGGTACCTGCCGTTATTGTTATGTAACGGCCGTTACGCGCTGTAACGACCGATTTTCAAAACCTTGGTCAAACCTTAATGCACAACATTGGGGATTAAGGAGTCATTTTAGGAGCAGTATCTTCAGTTGTTGAGTCTTTGTAGGAGTCAGTTGCTAGAGTCTTGTATAAAAAGACATTAGCAGTGAATAAAAATCAGCGGAGAAGTAAATTTCAATACTTCAGTTTTGGGGGTTGACTCCCCTCGAAGTGGTCAGTTTATACAATATTCCTGTTTTTTTCCCTTTGATTGTTACAATTGGTATCAGAGTCAGCTATCTTGCAATGGCTGAGGGAACTCGAGTTTATCAGCTTTGTGAATCAATGAATCAACTTAAGGAGGCACGAGAATCCCAACAACGAATCCTTCATGAGGTGGTGCAACAATTGCAATTCCTTGCTACTAGCTACGACTCTTTGAGTCGTTCACAACGATGGGATATGGGAGATTATTCTTATGGCAAATATGTTATTCGCCAAGTTGATCCCTCTCAAACAGATGCTGTGAGTGGAATCCAAACAAGAGCTCTTCGTCTCAATTTTCGTAAGTTCGATGGGGATGATCCCTTTGGGTGGCTTTATCGGGCTAAACAATTTTTACCTATAATCAGACCTTCCCCCAACATCGATTGATGATTGCCTCCTTCCATATGGAAGGGAAAACACTTTCTTGGTATAAATGGAAGGAAAAATCAAAAGTGTTATCCAGCTGGGATGCATTTAGCAAGGCATTGGAAACTCAATTTGGTCCAACCAAGGTTTTGAAAATCGGCCGTTACGACGTGTAACGGCCGTTATGTAACAGTAACGGTAGGTACCGATTCTTTTACGATCCGATATAATGGAAGGAATGTATTTCACAGACGTAACGGCCGTTACGGCTCTGTAACACCCACGTAAAGGATGTAACAGCTGCTTTGACCCGTTACGATCCAAAAAAAAATGATTTGAGTATAAAACCCAAATTTCAGCCCCCAAAAATTGATTTCATCTAAAACCCAAATTCAACCTCCTTCTCCCATCTTCCTTCATTCACTCAAATCTCAAATACATAGTTTAGATCTAAAAATTCTTTCAAATAATCACTTAAAAATGCACTTGTATATCCAGATATATCTTCTTGAGGTGGTTTTCAAAACTATGTCCTCCTCTACTCGAAAAAGTTGAGCTCAAACTGTGACTGCTGGACCAATGATCAGATCTGAGCTCTCCTCTATTTGGTCATTTCTTGGTGTGGTCGCTTCTTGTTTCGGACGATCGAAGATGAGTGGATCTTCACTGCATTGCTCCATTCAAATTTCTCACTTCTCATGGGTAAACACTCCAGTCTAGCCATCGCCTCTCTTCTTCTTTTTTTTTTTTGGGTTTTGAGGATATAATATGTGTGTTGTCTACTTATCTGTGCAAATCAACCATCGACTCTTTTTTTTTTTTAAACTTTTTTTAAGCTCTACTTATCTGTGCACATCAACCACCGTCTTTTTTTTTTTTTTAACTTTTTTAAGCTTTACTTATCTGTGTACATCAGCCACTGCCTCTTTTTTTTTTTTTTTTAAACTCTACTTATATGTGCACATCAGCCACAACCTCTTTTTTTTTTTTTTTAAGATCTACTTATCTCTAGACTTCGGCCGACATCTCTCTCTCTCTCTCTCCCTCTCTTTTTACTTTTTAAAAATGTAGTGTTGTCTTGTCTATTTAAATATTATATGTTGTATTTGAGATATATTTTTGATCAATAAAACATGTGTTTAATAAAAAAGTTTTAATAGAGTTTATTAATTATTTTAATAGAGTTTACATAGGTATCACAATTAAGAATGTTAATCTTGTCATGTTCGTGTCAAGACCCACGAAAAAAAATGATTATTATGTTCTAAGTATTAAATATTAGTATAGACTATTTATTATGCGTATTTAATAATCGTATCAATTTTATAATCGTTTGTGTCGGGTTCGTATCAACAGGTCAAAGTTGACACCCTTAATCACAATTAACTAATTTTAGTGTAGGTACTAATTATTTTAATGAATGTTTTGTGGGTCCATAATTTATTAATTATTTTAAATATTTATATATGTGTGTCACTGCGTGTCTTATCATTCACTAATTTTATTTGGAGTAGATAGAACTTATAAATTAATCTTTTCATCCATTTGATATATGGAGTTATTATTCCTACATGACGTATGCTTTTTTTTTTTTGTGATAAAATTGAAAATGCCTCAACATGGCCTAGAAGAAGGTTCACAAAGTAATCCCAGTGATGATATCCGTTGGAACTTTGCAACAATGGCTACCAATAGACATGATGCAACATTTATGTTTTTGTAAAAAAAATCTTTAAAGGTGGTATTACACGAGTGAAAGAGCATTTGGCAGGAAAAAGAGGCAATGTAACACCATGCCCAGATGTGCCATGAGAAGTCAGAGAACTGATGATGAAACATCTTCAAGAAAGTAAAGGTAAAAGAAAAGATAAACAGAAGAAGAGGGAAGAATTGGAATTCCATCTAAAGGAGACAGTGGTTGGGGATCCTAGGTATGTGGACTTGGGTGATGATTCAGATTCTAATCCAGAGATGGCGTTCACGAGAAGAGAAAGTGTGGCACAATATCAATTTGAAAAAAGTCACAGACGTAGAAGTGTACATGTGCCATAATATAATATGAGAGGTAATTCTAGAGGTGGGGGTAATTTTAGAGGTAACGATGGAGGTAGGTTAAGACGATCTCATTCAGTTCGTGAGCAAGATGTTGATGGTAGTACTCGGCATTAGATTAATTATGATACTCCTGAAGCTAGATTAAGGGAGATGGATTCTGATCTTTGAGAAATAAAAGTTCTGTGACTAAAGATAAATTCAAATCACCAAAAGATTAGAAGGGAAAGGTTAGCAGATATGTTTTTCAAATTCATGTTAAATAAACATTTGCCTTTTCATGTAACAGACTCTCCTTGGACTCAACCAATGCTTGATGTTGTTGCTAAAATAGGAAAATGGGTTAAAGGTCTAAATTCTTATGAGGTGTCTGATATATATTTGAATAAAGAAGTCAATGCAATGAAGGAGTGGATTAATGCTTGTCGATGGATGGACTGGTGATGGATGGACGAGATCACATCGTCAATTTTTTGATATATTGTAATAAAGGTACAATTTTTCATAAGTCTGTTGATGCATCTAATGTAGCAAGTAGGACTTTAGATTACTATTTTCGTTTGTTAGATATGGTTGTTGAAGAGATTGGACAAGAATATGTTGTCCAGATAGTGACTGACAATGAAGCAACTCTTAAGGCTGCTAGAAAGAAGTTGATGGAGAAAAGATCATGTTTTTATTGGACAGCGTGTGCAGCACATTGTATTGATCTTATACTAGAGGACATTTCAAAAAAAAAAAATCTGCTGCAAAGGTTCTAGATGATGCAAAGTCTATCACAAGCTTCATTTACAATTATCCAAGGGTATACCATTTGATGAAAAAATATACAAATGGTAAAGAATTGTTATGCTCTTCAATTACTAGATTTGCCATAAATTTCATTGCACTTGAGAGCATTATTAGGCAGAAAGATAACCTAAATGCTCTATTCACTTCTGATGACTATAAGGCGACTAGTTTTGGGAAGACGAAAATCGGCCCTCCTAGTGATGTAAAAAATTTGATTATAGGCAAAGACTTTTGGAAGAGAGGTAATGAAGTTCTGATTGTTCAAGAGCCATTAGTTAGGCTGTTAAGGTTAGTAGATAGGGATGAGAAACTTACAATGGATTTTATGTATGAAGTAATGAATCATGCAAAGTTGGCTACTAAAAAAGATTCTCGATATTGGGTTGACTATTGGAAGATTATTGATCGTCGGTGGTTTGTTAAGTTATATCATGATTTGCATGCTACTGGTAAGTATGGACTACAAAGTTATGATTTTCATTACTTGTATAAAATTTACATGTTATGTGCGTGGACAAATAAGTAGTCATAATGAACTAAAAATTAATATTTATATATGAGTAGGTTACTTTTTGATTCCACAATTCCAATATACTACTACCAGCTGTAGGGAGACGTTCTAAGAAACAATGGATGGAACGCAGAAAGTAATACAAAGATTGGAGTCGAACATTGAATGTCAGATTAAGACAATAAATCAAGTATGTAGTGCTTGTTTATTTACAATTTTATTTATTATTTGAATGACATGTTTTCTAATACACGTTCTTTCACAATTATAATGTATGTAGATGTTTTTGTTTCGAGATAAAGCAGAATCATTTGGATCAAATATTGTGCAAGCAGCAATTAACAAAACAAATCCTGGTAAGCTAAGTTACAATTTATAATATGTAGTCAATGTATATTTATTCATTTGTGAATTCATCAAAATTTATTTTATGCAGCTGAATTGTAGATTTCTTATGGCTCATGTGCTTCAAAGTATAACAGTTAAGGTACTAAGTCAGACCACTTCATCTTCTGGCTGTGAGCGTAATTGGAGCACATGGAGTCTTATTCACACCAAGACGAGAAACAAGTTGAAATATACTAAACTCCAAAAGCTTGTTTTTATTCACTATAACATAAAATTGAAAATTAGGCATCTTGTGCGAAAAAACCAACAAGAGATTCAGAATAGCTTTAATCCTATCAATTTGGATTACATATTTCATGAAGATGATCTCCTGAATCCATGATTAGAAGAAAGAGAAGAACCATTGATGCCCTTGGATAAGGAAACTCACTTTTGGATGAATTCTTTTGGTGAAGATGATGATAATGAATGCATACCTCTTTCTGAGTCACTTGATAACCAAGGCTCTGATTTTAGTCCTGCATCGACTGAAAGCGATAATGGTGGTGGTAGTGGCAATGATGATGATGGTGGTGGTGTTGATGATGGTGATGAGGGTCATCGGGTTGCTAGTCTAACCCAAATTTATGGTTATAATTGTAAGGGTAACCTTCCAGCTCAGGGTGATACTAGTGGTCATTGTCATGATTCACCGTTTCGCGGGGATCATGGACTTAGTGCGGTTAGAGTTGATCCATAAGCTTATGGTCAAGAATCACAGCGTGGAAAAAAATCAAGCAGAAATATGAGAAATTGGTATGAATATAAAGATTCCTCGTCTAGTGTTATGCAGAGTTTGAGTGATCTCACCCTTAATGATTCATCATATGGTAGTGGTAATGAAAACTATCATTCATCAGGCTATCCAGCTAAAAATTATAGGCCCTACCCTTATAGTTATTCTCCTCAACACTACCCTCCACCGTTACATCCCCAAGATAATTCTTTAGGGCTTTTGAACCCTAACAATTACTTGACATTGCATACATATGGAGAGCAGCCATGACAAGATGGAGTTGAATTTGGAACATTTACTTATATGTTGCCCACATGATGGAATGATGATAGTGGAAATAATCAGGATCAATCTCAATCTCAATGTTTGGACCCTCCGCGTCGTTCTTTTTGGTGGTGAGATTGTTGAAAGGTAATACTATTGCTTTCTCTTTTTTATTGTATTATACAATTCTAAAAATCATTTTGGTTCTATCAATATATTTCATTTAATAAATTGTTAGATTTATAATTGTGCATTTCATTTATTCAATTGTTGCTAATGAAAAGATCACTGATACATAGTGACTTAAGAAATATTATTAATATTTATGATATTTTATTATCATGTTTATGATACAATAAAATGCACTAAATCACTAAACACCCATATTTGCATGATTTTAAGTTGAAACATATAAATATTCATATTTTATAGGAGGTTGGGAGTTGAAAAAAAAAATTTACGCATTCGATTTCCGTTACCGTTATGTAACGCCCGTTTTACTCTGTGTCTGTTACAACGTTACGATTACCGTTACGGTGTCCGTTACCGTTATTCAGAATCATGGATTTGACCCAATCAACTAGAATAACAAAATTTTGTAAATCTATCTAACAGCTTCTCCACCTAATTACCATAAAATAAACAAACCATAAAACAGAATTTGTGGACTAAACCACAGCAAATTTATTGGGACACACATGACACCCTGCCTCGGGTGATGAAGTTTGGATAGAATTGATGCTTTGAACATAACGGCAGACCTTCCCATGTAGTTATCGTTTTTTCCTTCTGGTATAATATGTTAACTTTGTTCATGCGCTGATGACGAAAAGACAAGCAAATAACAAATATATATATATATATAAATGGCATTGAAAGTTTGAAACATGTAATGGGCAAGTCTTTGCCATAGTGCCTTGTTGTCATGGAACCCACTGATTACAATAAAACAAAAATGGTTAAACTTGACAAGTTTTGGTCATGCTAATGAAAATAATTCTTCTTTCACATTTGCCAAACGGAATGAATTGCCTTAGAAAGAATTGGGTCTTGGAGACTTACTTTTAAGATTGTTAAACCTTTCCCATTAATCTTAGCTATTATTTCTGTAAAATTTTCAAATATTAGAATATTGGGCTTTATTCTGAAATATCTTTGGACCATTACAATTGTTTAAGACATTGAATTTTAATTGTTTAAAATTCTAACAATTGAGATAAATACTTGATTTTTCACGAGATATATTGATATTCTACATAAATTGTTGTTATCATATTTGATATGCTTATAACATTTATTTCGTTATCTAGCATAACTTAAAAATATAATATCATATCCAAGGTTAACTTAAAATATAATTTCATATCCAAGGTTATTTAGAAAAGCATGTTTACTTTATTGAGGACATGTATGATATGAAATTTTTTGGGACTGGTATTGCCTAGAGATACTACACCTAGTGGGAGTTTTATTTTGTTCGGTATTAGGAAACCGAAATTTTGCGCAAAATTAAATTAAGTATTATTAATAATCATCTGTGGTGCGGGAGATGATCGAAAACTTAGTGAACTTTCAATCTCGTGACTTGTGAAAGTTGTTAATATTTGAATTTAGTTTTTTTGCGACAAAATTATACACTGTGTTGTGCTAATATCCCATACGCATTGTCTCTGCATGTAGATTAAATTGTAATGACTACTAAAAGCATAATGGTTGAATTAACTAAGGGCAACAAATTGAACGGCAATAACTATGATATATGGTGTCGTAAGATTCAATTTGTCCCGTATGAGCAACAAGACTTGGATACCCTTGATTTTGTGCAACTAGAGCCTGAGCGACCTCAAACCCACCAAGAATAAGAGAATTACCAGTGTTGACAGAATAAGGATCGACTTGCGCACTATACCATGCAAACGAGCATGCAAAATGACCTTATTCCTGAATTTGAGAATTACTCCACAACTCGCACCATGTGGAAGACACTCAAAGAGAAGTTTGGTATTACTTCTCTTGTGAGGTTTCGTGGTTTAACCATGAGGTTTGACTCGTATCAGAAGAAGTCAGAGCATACAATGAAATAACACTTGAGGGTTATGACCTCTATGATATGGGATTTAGGCGTTGCTAGTCATGTATTGACCAATGAACAACAAGTTCAAGATATACTTCGCTCCCTTCCACCATCATGGGAGCATATGAAACAAAATATGATGCAGAATGAGAGTGTGAAAATATTCGAGAATGTATCGTGTCACCTTGAGCTTGAAGCTGAACGCTTGGAGGCTACCAAATGTGAGAGTAACTCTTATGTGGCTAAAGTTTGCTCACGCAAGACCTTTGGGTAGAAGTTCAAGCGTGGTGGAAATAAGTTTGATGCTTAAACTGGAGCTGGTTACTGTAGTTATAACAAGCACAAACAGGGTAAAAGAGCTGGTAAGAAGAGCAACATGATTTGCTATAACTACAACAAGAAGGGTCATTTTGTTCGCGAATGCACTTAAACGAAGGAGGTACTCTCTAGTTTTGTCTCTTGCATTGACTGTTTAGTTATTAGTCAAGTTTTTGTTGCTCAATCTCCTAACTATGACATATGGTGTCGTAAGATTCAATTTGTCATGTATGGCTCTTGTACTGTAAAAATTTGGTGTTGATTCCTTTTGTGTAACAACATCATACTGCTCGAAAAATCGAAGAAAATACGATTTTCAGATTCTAAAGTACGTTAAACATCCTCAAACGGTTTTTAGCATTAAAGTGAACAAGGTATATCTTTGATCTTACACTTCCGCAATATTTATATGATTCCTAATAGTAAGTAATGAATTTTTGTTCTCTTAATTGTTTCCAAAAATGCAACAAAATAAAAGAGTTTTGGTAACTAAAGGTTAAGAATAAAATTGAAATATAATAGAATTTAACACTTAATTGAAATAAAATATCAAAAATAGGACTTCATTGATATAAAATAAAAATGATAGGACTTAATCGATATTTATGGAAAAAAGTAATCCTTATTGGTAATTTTTCCAATTGAGAAAAATTAATTGACACCAAACAGAATCTTTATTTTTATTGTGATGCAAAAAAAGAAAAGTAAATCGTGGGATTACCCTTTTCAGTGCCTAATCTAAACCATTAGAAAGAGCATTTAAATTTGATGATTCCAGTAAATTGGCTAAGGTTGAGCTCGGGTCACCCAACTCAAGTCATCTAGTTCAGACCACGCAGCTCATAATAAGCAGCAAGGAATGCGTAGGTCGAAGATCTTCAACAACAAGACCTTGCGAGAGTAATGACAGCCACATCAGGTACTTTCCAGAAAGACGCGTGTAACTCACAACGACCCAATATTTTGGTGAATGATGCGCGTAACTCGCTACGACCTAATATTTTGGCAAAAGAATTGCAAATACCTTAGCACTATCCATGTTGATTACCCAAAAAAGAGCATCAATTACAAGAAAGTGGCGAGGATCACACAAGGTAATCATGTAAGACATCTGAAGGCTATAAATTAGGGACAAATCGCTCACAATAAAACTCAAGCAATTATTTGTGCAAATACCCTGTGTAATATTCTCTTTTGATTAATTGAAACCTCCCACGGGAGCAAGAGACTCAATTAAAATGAACTAGTTGAACTTTTGAACTACTATAAATTTCTGTCTATTGTCCTTAATTCCATGTCGTTCAAACCCTAGGAGCCTAAAAGTTCCGACGGGATCTTTCAATGACCCCCAAACTTCTATATGGCACACCTCTACTCAATTGTGTAGCACACCATATAAAAATCATTTAACAAATTAAAATCGAATGGAATCATTATTTTTTTGTGGAAGTCATATATATTACCAAAAAGCAACCAAACACGACATAAGATGAAAAAGACACTGAATTATGCCTACTAACCCTATGGAATTGGAATGAGTTGGGTCGGATACTCCGCTCCCATCCTACTAAATCTTTGAAACAAACATGCTTTCAAGTGACATTTCTCCTCCTCGTAATTATGGATTGAAATTTACAAATGTTTTAAAACAGTTTGAGTGTAACAGAAGATTGATCACTAGTATATATGCTGACAATAAAAATGCATCACGTGTACATTACTTTATTATTTTTTTAATTAATGGTTGTGAGATATTTAATTCAAAATTAATTACAAATATTGATCGAGATATAATACTGAAATAATTTTATCTCATAATTTTCAATCATTCATCTAGGTAAATGTCATGCATGTCAATTAAAAGAAAAAAATCTATTACTTATTATTCTATTATAAATAAGCACATTGGTTAAAATATAATTTTCTTCGTTTACCCTTGCATCATCAAATGGTCCAAATCTACTTGGAGGTTCCATCATATTATTTCTTTTCGAACAAGAGGTTCCATCATTGAAAATGGAGAAATTTTGATATCATTCGATTTTATTCATGAATCCTATCATTTACTATAGGTGATTGAAACTAAAATAAATAAATAAATAAATAAATAAATAAATAAATATAAATAAATATATATATATATATATATATATAAAAGAAAGGATTTAAATCTCTTAACCATCTAAGTTCTCAACTACGTATTTTACTGTGGAGCTCTGCCCAAGTCTTGTTCGAATTTTTTCTTAGTTGATGAGACTCACATCTAATTTAATAATTATAATAAATTAAAATTAATAACATTACTCAAAAAATAATGTATTCATAAAACTGTTAATGGGATCCTAGGATGAAGATAGTTAAGAATCTACACCAAAGCTTTAAAAAAAATATTAAATAAGTAATGTTATTTGAACAAAAAATATTAAAATTATTTACTAACTATCAACATTATTATCATTGATTTAATTGTAAATTTCAGCACTACCCTCCACTTATTCAATAATTATAATAAATAAAATCAATAAATAATGTCAATATTTTTTTCCAACTATTTCTCATATTAAACCCTTGATAGCCGAGGGATTGCCAAAACCAAAGTTGAAAATCTATCTAAGAGGCAAGTTGTTCTCATCTAAATGGTGTTGTATTATGATCCGTTTGATAGAAATGATGAAAAATTAGAAGGATGTAAAGTTAGAAGAAATATATTTTCCTTCGTTATGTTTGGTATGATGGATGAAAAATTGAAGTTATGCATTTTCCTTTGTTTAGTATTGGATGAAAAATTAGATGGAAATGAAAAATATATATATCAAATTTACCATTGTACCCTCACTTCTAATTACATGAATAAGATTAAAGAAAATAAACCAAAAATGCATAATTTTTTTTATAAGTATATAATATTTAAACCTCCTAAAGTTTATAAGTATATAATATTTAGACTATTTTTAAGTTTAAAATATTATATTTAGACCAAAAATATTTCAATTAAAAATAAAATATTAAATATTTCGAATCTTACAATCAAAATTCATGTTCTATTATATCATATATTAAAATAAAATCAAAAATAAAATTTACTTATAAAGAAATTCTTCATTTAATTATTTAAGTTGTACCTAACTAGAAATTATATGCATTTTTTTCATTATGTACATTTAATTATTAAATCTTCCATTACATATACAAATACAAACTTAATAAGTTAAGTTCTAATTATTTTATGTGGTAAATATTAAAAATTATATAATTAAAGAGAGTGGTGGATAAAATAGTCAATTCACAAAAAAACCCATATTCCCTCCATTTTCCACCCATTTTTTGAAGGAAAATATTTGGTGAGCTCAAGGAAAAGCATTTTCCTTTCATGTTTTATTCCCTTCCATTTTTCCTCCATTCCAAACAATAAAATTTTTTTTTTTCCTCCCACTTTCATTCTCCCTATGTTCCCTTCAACCAAATAGAGGGTTAAGATTTCTTCAACGAATATTTAACTCATTTAGAATCAAACGTAATTATATTCGTATATATATATATATATATATATATATATATATATGAACATATCATATGTAACTTAATTGTTATGCTCTCTATCAAACCCATATCAATCCAAATCTAACAAATTTACTCCTTTTATCATTGAAACCTGTAATGACCAATGCTGAACTTAACAATTCTGTAAAGAATTTATTATGCTTTCACAGGTGTCAAAAAAGTTAATTTTTTTAATTTTCTTAAAGAAAAGAAATTACGAACAACTCCACCACCAACTCGATACACCACATAGTAATATACTCATTAACACAAACCCACATCACATTGCTATAATTTGCAGCATCAAAGCACACACACTGTTTCTTCTACAGCTCAGCCTTTGTAGCCTTGATATCCTCGCCACCATTCCCTTCATCAGCAATGCTAATCACCTTAGTTGTCTTCTTCTTCTCCTCAGCTAACTTGGGCACAGTAATCCTCAGCACACCATTCTCAAAATGAGCCTTCATATTCTCCAAATCTGCATTCCTAGGCAACCTGAATTGCCTCCAAAACCTCCCAACAGTTCTCTCAACCCTGTGCCACTTCTCACCCTCGACCTCCTCCTCCCCCTTTCTCTCTCCACTCACCCTCAACTCCCTGTTCTCATCAACCTCGATCTTCAAATCTTCTTTCTTCATCCCCGGAACGTCCAGTGATATTATATGTGATGTTGGTGTTTCTTTCCAATCTGCTCGGGTGAGGGCCAGGGGTTCCATGTCTTTTGAGCTCGTTAATGGGTTTTGTTCGAGGATTCGAAATGGGTCATCGGGTGGGAGGATCATGTCCCAGAGGCTTCGTGTGTATGGTGTCAGTGCAGTGGTTTGGAGGGGTATAAGAGCTGCAGCTATTGCCATTGCAAGGAAGAGCATGGTGAATCTTGCTTTACCCATTCTATGTGATGAACTTTTCTTTTTGGTGAAGATGAATGGGAAGGAAGGTTTAATGGAAGTTGTTGGGAGAGGTGGTATGAAGAGATGTTGTTGATGAATGGTTGTGTTTGTGTACAAAGGTTGTGAGGTTGTTTGTGCACTGCTTTTCTCTGTTGAGGAATGGGGGGGGGGGGGGGGGGGGGTTATATAGGGGAGAGTGCAAAGAGAGATGGTGTTTTCCGGATGGTTCTGGTGTTGTAGCCTGTTGGTGTGTGTGTGTGTGTGAGAGAGAGAGAGAGAGAGAGAGAGAGAGAGAGATCTACGAGTTTCTAGAGAGGCAGCTGATAGATGTGGGGATTAAAGAACCCTGTAATTCTGGAATGTTCACGAAAAGAGTGGTTTGAGACTCTTTTCATTTTTCTTTTCTTTGTTAGGTGAGTAATCCTAGTGAGGAGCAATGCTAGGGATCTTGGATTTAATAATATGACTTCAATATAAATATTTGAATTAATTGTGAGTTCAATATTACATAAAAAACAAAACCAATCAAATTCCTTATATTAAATTAGATTTTCAGATTAGATTCCTAAATTAAGTCTAAATAATAATTTTTAAAGAGCAATTCTACATGAACTTAAAAATTAAACTTGATAATCTCAAACCATTGATTTTTCTATAGATTCTTCAAATAATATTATTTTTTGCTGACTTGCTGATGTATTAAGTGATAGAATTTTAATGAAAAAAGTCTAAAAATTACAATTATAACACTATTATTAAATCATATTACTGTCACACTATTATGTCAACAAATTATACTAATTTTGTATATCTCAATGACATTACTGTAGTTAGTTAAATGCTTTCAGACTTCTTGATGGTGGGTCAAAAAAATGATGAGGGTTATGGAATTTCACAATTCTGATTATTTTTTAATATCTTTTATTACAATCTTTTATCAGTAATTTAGGCAGAATCCATCATATTTGAGTGGATTCTTCAACAATACTTGTCGGATAATTAGATTGAAGAGAGTCGGAGAGAATTTAGAATTCATAAGTCACATGAATGGAATTCAATCACCAACACTCTCTTAACCAGCAATTTTTACCAATTATTCTAGAATTTGACTACGATACCAAATTTGTTTTTTTTTTGGTTATTATACCTCTATTTATCATATTTATTGATACTTTTATCACTATTATGATATAAAAAAAAATAGTAAAAATAATTATCACAATAGTAATAAAAATAAGGATTAATTACAAAATACCCCCTTGAACTTTGAGTATTATTTTAATCAGATCCTTTTGGTTTAAAATTGAACAATTTGCCCCCTTAATGTTTGAATAATTTTTAATTAACTCCTACTGTTTGTTGATCTCTTTTAAAAATGATTTAAATTAATCAAAAACCCACAATTACCCTTGTCTTTGTGTAAAATTCAAAATCAAAAGAAAAAATCCAAGTCTGTTGAAAACCCAATTCACTTGAAAAACCCAAATCCCTCCCCCTCCTTCCATTGCAATTGAAACTCACCCCCTCCTTTCCCACAACTCCCTAATCCCTCTCCCTCCATTGAACCGAAACCCAAATCCCTCCCCCTCAATTGAAACCGAAACCCACCACCCACCCCACCCCACCCTACCTTTCCCTCAACTCCCTAATCCCTCCTCATCCACTGAATCAAAACCCAGATCCCCTCCCCCCCCCCCGCTGAAATTAAAACCCGCCCCCACCTTTCCTACAACTCAACTCTTTAGTCAGACTCCACAAAAATTGAAAACCCAACTCCACTGAAACCCCTCCCTCTTCACTATGGATCCAGTGGTTTGTGGCTAGGTGGTTGAGTGGTGGCTACGATGGTTTGTGTTTGGGTCGCTGGGTGGTTGAGTGGTGACTATAGTGTTTTTGTGGTTGAGTGGATGGTTGCGGTGGTTGTTGGCTGGTTGGTTGGGTGATGGATACGGTGGTTTGTACTTGAGTGATTGAGTGGTGGCTATGATGGTTTGGTGGTGGCTGTGGTGGTTGAGGTTGTTGGCTAGGTCATGGTTATGGTGGTTTGTAGCTGGTGGCATTGGAGATTTTGGCTCAATTGGGTAAAGAAAAATGAAAGAAAATGGAGATGAATAAAGGCTGAGGGTACAACAGTAATTTTAAAATTTTTGTCTAATTAATCAGTCAATTAGTTAATTTTGGAACTTGAAGGGGGTAAATTGTTCAATTTTAAACCAGATGGATCTGATTGAAATAAGACTCAAAGTTCAAAGGGGCATTTTGTAATTAACCCTAAAAATAACCACAAATGTAGTAAAAATACTCATAAATATGATAAATGATAGGTTATTTCCACTTCAAAAATCTCTATTCTCACTCTATTTAATTTCTTATTATCAAATTACTAAACACACCTCTTTTATACTTATCACATTAGTAACTAAGTCCACCTCATACTACATACACCCTATTAATAGTTAAGTTTACTCATTCTATGTATACCTTTTTAATGAAAGAAGTCATTGTAAGAAAAAAATAATGAAAGAAGATAATTAGTTTGAATGTATAAATATATTTATGAAATAATAAAAAAAAGAACTAAGCAAAACTAAAAAAGAAAAAAACAACCAAAAACGAAACAAGGAAAAAATAGAAAGAAAAAAGCAAAAAAAAACAAGAAGGGGAAAAAAACTAAGCAAAGATTAAAGGAACAAATAAAACTATAAGACGCAAAATCAAATATGAAAAAAAAAAAATAAACATCAAGCACAAACATAAATTGAACAAGAAAAAAATAAGAAGTGTAGATGCAAAACCTTAACAAGATAAAAAATAACAACTAATCCAAAAGCATATATATATTAAACTTAACAGAGATATCAAAAGATACCAAAAAAATGAAAATTCATATATCAAATATTAAATTAAATTGAGAAGTAATATTAACATGTATCTCACTGAAAAAATTCAAATTGAAAAAGTGTTTTTGTAAGTGCATGAGATGAGATAGAGAATGAAATTCTTATTATGATAAAATAGAAAGTGGGTTTATTTATTAAAATTGGTATATGTAGCATGTAGTGAACTTAATTACTAATGATGTGGGTATAGAAGAAGTAGATTTAGTAATTTGATAATGAAAAATTAAATGAGGGTGAGAATGGAGATTTATAGAGTGGGAATAGCCCCACTCTATGTTAAAATACCCACTAATGGTATTTTTCTTTTGTATGAAAAAAGTGGAAAAAATACTCATAATAATGGTAAAAAATTCAAAAAATTTGAAAATTATCCACAACAATAATAAAGTTTTTAGTTGTAAAATAACTTACAAAAATTATAAAAATACCTTTTTAAGATAATAAATTTTGAAGGTATGATGTCAACCTCTTTTTTTTTGTGGGCACCGTAATCAAATCCATTATTCTATGTCAAGTGATATGACACAATTACATTAATTGGATGATCAATGGCACCTAGTGGGAGCCGTTAATCAACGGTTCACATTAAATGATTAAATAGTAAAATTAGTCAAAATATTGATCTTTTTTTTCCCGTGAAGACAGATAAGAAGTATTTTTGTTTGAGTAGTGCACTCATGAAAGCTATGCGCAATAATCTTTGTTAAGTATTTTTTATGTGAGTCATTAGATTATAATCTAACGTCTGTTATTCGAAGAAGACCAAAATTAAATGCAAAAAACTACCAATGCACTAGAAAGAAAAATTTAATGTGATATTAATTATGATACTTATTATTTAAAGAAAGTATATTCAATTGTTTAAAACCATATTTAACTTTTATCAAATCTTATTAGACGGGTCAATTCAGTAACCCGAATCATTTTACACCAACATTTGATGAATAATCTATATTCAATTTAAACGAATCTAAAAATGAAGAGATATTTAGAGAAAATGTATGATTTACTGTATGCACAGAAAAATCTATCACAGACAGGACCATGTGGTTCAACTTGAATGTTTCCGGGTGTAGTAATTCCAATGGGTTGCAAAAGTTGGGATAAATTGGTTAGGATTGTTGAACTGACCCATTTGATTTAAAAAAGGTAAATGTACTTTTATGACAAGGATCATAGCTAATATCATATTAAAATTTTAGGGTTAATTGCACCGGAGGTCCATAAAGTATAAAATTTATCTTATTTTAGTCCCCAATATTTCAATTACATTATTTTGATATCTGAAGTATTAAATATGTTTCTATATGATCTCTCAAGAAAACAATGTTCACATTGCTAACAATTTTTTTATCATAAACTTGTCACATGATACTTAAATATGTACACAAAAATAATTTGGGTAACTCTTGACTAAATTTTTACCCAAATTTTGGTTAAATTCCTACCTAAATTACTCAGTTTTGATTATGAGGTATCCAAATTTTGGTCAAAAACTACTCATATTACACATTTTTTATCAAGAACTACACAAATTTTGTTTAAGAGCTATCCAAGTTATTGTTTGTCCATATTTAAGTATTATACGACAAGTTTATGATAAAAAATTATTAGCAATGTGGATACTGTCTGCTTGAAGGATTATAAAAAACATATTCAATATTTCATGGACCAAAATGATACAATTGAAACATTGGGGACTAAAATGAGACAAATCTAAAACTTTAGGGACCTCTAGTCCAATTAATCCAAAATTTTATTTCCAGTGCATAGTGTTGTTTGATAAAACTTAAAGTTGAAATTTGAAAATTAAAATTTGAAATATGAAAGTTTAATGTTGAATGCAGAATTTATGGATTGTTTGTACCCACTGAAATTTAAGTATTGAATTGAACCAAACTGTTTGATAACTATATAGAACTGACGTTTGAAAATAAATTAGTTTTTAGTTTTACCCTTCTACTCTTTATTCTGAAAATATTTATAAATATACTTTTATCTAACAAAAAATTATTATATATCAAATTAATTTAATTCAAAATATAAATTATAATTACAATTATCATATTGTAGTCTATATTTATTAAACACGATAATAAAATTAATTTAAGTTAAATTAAGGGAAAATTTCAACCACACCCCTCCTAGTTTACTATATTTTCAAGGACACCCCCTCTATTATCAAAAGCATCATTGACACTCATTCTAGTTTAATTTAAACATCATAAACACCCCCTACCATTAAACTACCATTTCTAACAAAATTTTTTTATATAAAATACCAAAAATGCCCCTACATAAACTTCAAGTAACTTTTCTACATAAAATTTTATTAAAATTCGAGCTGTTAAATTTTTTTTAAAAAAATTGTAAATAACAATTTTAGTAAAGGGTTAATCTCATTTTGCACCCCAAAAGATTGTTCGAATCTCAATTTGCACCCTCAAAATCAAAAATCTCAATTTATACCCTCAAAGATAGAAATTTGTATCAATGTGTACCCTCAAAGATCAAAAATATTAATTTGCACCCTCAAAGATAGAAATTTATATCAATGTGCACCCCAAAAATAAAAAATCTCAATTTGCACCATCAAAGATAGAAATTTGTATCAATGTGCACTTAAAATTAAATTGATAAATTATACCTAGATCCCCTCATACTTGTCACTTAATCATTTAGACATCTTCACATTTAGAATATTACTCCTACATCTTATGACATTTGTGCACGTATAACACGTAACCCATTTTCATTGATATCTATTAATATAACCGTTAAAAAATATAATTTTATCCTAATAAAAAATTATAATTTCATATTATCCTTTATTTTATGGGTTCAATATTCTAAAGTTCAAAATCTAGTTTACCATTTGAATGTCTAATAAAATATAAATATTTATATAATGTTTTTCATATTACCTTTTATATAAATATCTACATTTTATTAGACATTCAAATGGTAAGCTTGATTTTCAACTTTAGAGTATATCGAATCTACAAAATAAAATGTAATATGAAATTATAATTTTTTATTAGGATAAAATCATATTTTTTAACGATTATATTAACAGATATCAACGAAAAGTGGTTATGTGTTACACATGCACAAACGTCATGAGATGTAAGGAGAATATTCTAAATGTGAAGGAGTTCAAATGATTAAATGACAAACATGAGAGGATCTAGATATAATTTATCAATTTAATTTTAGGTGCACATTGATACAAATTTTTATTTTTGAGGGTGCAAATTGAGATTTTTTATCTTTGGGGATGCACATTGATACAAATTTGTAAATTGAGATTTTTGATCTTTGGGGGTACAAATTGATATTTGAACAATCTTTTAGGGTGCAAAATGAGATTAGCCCTTTAGTAAATAATTGGAAAAATTTCAATCACACCCGATCTAGTTTACCATATCTTCAAGGACACTCCCTCTATTTTCTGAATCTTCAGTGACACCCCCGATCAGATTAAAAATATTAATTAGAATGCAATGTTACTAAATTGCCTATAATATATTAAAGGACAAACTTCATCCACACCCCCTAGATAAGCACATATTCAATGAGACCCCCTCTGGATAAGTATATTTTCAATGAGACCCCCTCTGCTTTCTAATTTTTTTTTACGTATTAAAATTCGATTTAAGCTAATTACAATTTATTTTTTTACATATTAAAATTTGAGCCAATGAAAAATTATATTTTTTTAAGCATTAAATTTGGTCTAATTAAAATTTTATTTGAGCCAAATAAAAATTATTTTTAATCGAGTTAAATCAAATTTTAATCATCCCAAGTTTTAATACATAAAAAAAATATAAATTTTAATTGACTAAATTTTAATTGACACGAATTTTAATTAGTAAAAAAATATAAATTTTAGTCAACTAGAAAGAGAATTTTTATCGGCGCTAACAACTCGGGTAGAATTCAAATTGAATCAAATTTTAATATGTAAAAAATAAATTTTAATAGGCTCAATTTTTTTAAAAAAAATTTATGAATTAGAAAATAAAAAATTAGTATTTACTAACAAATTATTTATTAAAATTATTTTTTACAATTTTTTTTAAAAGTTTAACAACTCAAATTTTAATAAAATTTTATGTAGACAAATTATTTGAGGTTTATGTAGGGGCATTTTTGATATTTTAGATAAATATTTTTTGTTATAAATGGTAGTTTAAAGGTAGGGGGTGTTAGTGATGTTTAAATTAAACTAAAAGAGGTGTCAGTGACGTTTTTGATAATAAAGGGAGTGTCCTTGAAGATATAGTAAACTAGGAGGGGTGTGGTTGAAATTTTTCCTAAATAATTTGTTAGTAAATACTAATTTGTTATTTACTAATTAGTAATTTTTTTAAAAAATTGAGTCTATTAAAATTTGTTTTTTACATATTAAAACTTGATTCAATTTGAATTCTACCCGAGTTGTTAGTTCTGATTAAAATTCTCTTTCGAGTCGATTAAAATTTATATTTTTTTACTAATTAAATTCGTGTCAATTAAAATTCGATTTATTAAAATTTGAGTCAATTAAAATTTATATTTTTTTTATGTATTAAAATTTGGGTTGATTAAAATTCAATGCGAATTGATTAAAATTTGATTTGAGTCGATTAAAAATAATTTTTAATTGGCACAAATAAAATTTTAATTTGCTCAAATTTAATACGTAAAAAAAATATAATTTTTAATTGGCTCAAATTTTAATATGTAAAAAAATAAATTTTAATTAGCTTGAATCGAATTTTAATCGGCTCGAATTTTAATACGTAAAAAAAATTAGAAAATAGTGGGGGTCTCATTGAAGATATACTTATCTAGAGGGGGTCTAATTGAAGATATATTTTTCTAGAGGGTGTGTAGATAAAGTTTGTCCTCAAATATATCATGGACAATTTAGTAAAATTGCATTCTAATTAATATTTTTAATCTGACAGGGGGTGTCATTGAAGATTCAAAAAATAAATGGAGTGTTCTTGAAGATATGGTAAACTAGAGACGGTGTAATTAAAATTTTCCCTAAAATTAATACTTAAAGCTGTCAATTGTCATAAATTTTAAAAATTACAATTGTAGATTATGTGATTTGTCTATGTGTGAAGCGTGTGTGTATGTGTGCAGTGCGTGCGTGTGAGTGTGTATGTGTGTGCAACGTGTGTATGTGTGTGTTTTTATGTATTGTATGTGTGTAATTATGTGTGTCTATGTGCGATGAAGAAAAAAGAGAAAAAAGAACTTACTTGTATGTGTGTGATCCTTGAATAAGATCACTGGAAAAAGAAACGGTGGTGAGGAGGATAGATCAAGGGTTTTGGAAACAACACTAATTAAAGTGTTAATAGGATTGAAAAATATTTTGGCATATAATTGTCATATTATAAATATTGTTGAAAATATTTTTGCTAAACGCTTTCAGGTTCTAGAATTAAGTAAGAGATATCCTACTTAATATTTTAGCCTATTTTTAAAGAATACTTAATATATTAAGATTATCTTAATTATCAGTAAAGCTTAATTAATAAGTGTTGAATACATTCATTTTAAATATTAAATTTGAGTTAACAAACACAAGTCAGAAATAGTATTTAATATTAATCTTCTTTGATTAATAGTATTTGATCGTAATCCAATGCCTCACGAAAATAAAATACTCACTTGAGGCTACCTAGCAAGGCCGACCCAACAGTATTAAAAATAAGGGTAAATTGTAAGGGGTACACCAAATTAGACTTATTTGGCAAAAAGTACAAACTAAAAAATGTAGGGTTATTAAGTACTTAATTTTGATACTTATTTGTATCTAAGTACATAATTTGAATTTATCTATTTTTATTGTGACATTTTTGCCCTCCATTGGTGAATGTGTATTTTTTATTGAAAAAAGTTTAGTTTTCAAATTATATTTGTGTATTAAATAAGTCCTAGTTTTATGAGAGAGAAATACAACACTTTCCAATAAAATTTCAAATTTTAAATACACTATTATTTTTAGCTTTTTAAGAGGGAAATATACGGTTGTATTTTTCTTCATGAAGCTGGGTATATTTCTGGTATTATTACTGACTGAAGCCGATTTTCCTTCATCACCTGCAAGACGATTTTGCTGCTTCTTCAAGCCTTGAGGCGAGTTATGCTTCTTCTCCATCCAGCTGCAATATGATATTGGTCTTCATCGACATCGACATGACACTGGTATATATGTAAGGGGGAAGCCGAGAAATACACACTAGTATTTTTGTGCATGAAGTAGAGTTTCTTCAAGACTGAAGCCGATTTTCTTCGTCACCTGCAAGGCGATTTTATTCTTCAAGCTTTTAATTTTTATCTTCTTCTACTTCCATTTGCAAGCCCATATTGTTCTTCATCCACATGACAACTGTGTTTGTGGAAGATATAACAAAACAAACAAACGTATGTGTTTGAGATTTTGTTCCAGCCGAATACTGAAGCATTTAGCCTGCCAGTATCATAACAGGAATTACAAGGTATGTTACATTTAACCTATTAACATAATAAATTAATATGTATAAATTTTTTCAATTTTTATTTGTTTTGATATATGTTTTTTTTTTGACTTTTTATTGTATCTATTCTTTTAATAGTTTGAGATTTTGTTGGCAATGGAGGAAACGGTGTTGCTGTTATGTACATATGGTAATAATACTAAAGTATTCAAAGTACGTGATAATTCAAATATATTGGAGCTTTTTTCGCGAAGTTTGCGACACGTGGGAGTAGTTGTTTAACTTGTCAGTACATATGTCATATTCTATTCTTGGTAACTCCTCCTGCATGTTACGAACCGATTCGGATTTGAAGAATTTGGTTGAATTGAAACGTTGTTTGCCAGGGAATTACGTTGAAGTTAATGTGTTTGTGGAAGATATCGAGGGCGGGTCAGTGGGTGATGATGATTCGTTGCAGTATGTGAATATTGGTGATGCTGTTGAATGTGAAATAGATTTGGTACCCAGTTTTATTAGTCACAATGAGAAAGTTCTTTGAACAACTGGGTGGAGTAATGAAATACGGCGAGTAGGACAGAAATTTGAAGGTGGTGTGGCACAGTTTCGGCAAGCACTTTGCAAATAATCGATTGAGTGTGATTTTAAATTTAATTATGTAAAGAATTGTAAAGCAAGGATTATTGCTGAATGTTCATTTAAGTATTCTAAGGGTTGTGGGTGGCATATAAATGCAACTGTGGAGAGAGCTATTGATTTTTTTTATATTAGGAAATTGGACAACAAACACATTTGTGGTGTGGATGTACGAATGACAGATAACAAGCGAATAAGTTCTAAATTGGTTGCAAATCTGATTGTTGATCGTGTTCATGAGCATAGGACAACACGTCCAACAGAAGTGGTTGCTGATTTTTTTTCTGATTATGGACTCACAATTTCTTATGATAAAGCATTGGAAGGAGTTGAGAAAGCAAAAGACATGCTTTTTGGGGACCATTCAGTATTGTACCAACAATTACGTTGGTATGTCGATGCAGCAAATCGTACTAATCCGGATAGCCATATTGTGTTAGATTGTGATCATAAGACTAATCGTTTCAAAAGGCTGTTTGTTTCTTTTAAGGGTTGTATTCATGGGTTTAATTATTGTCGTCCACTACTTTTTTTGGATGACACATTTTTGAAAGGCAGGTATAGAGGTAATCTTCTATCGACTACAGGAAAGGATGACAACCAAGGTATATTTTAATACAGTTTTCTGAATGATAAATTTTGTAGTTAATTTGTAATCTTTATGTTATACTGTCTTTGTTACTCTCTGTTTGTTATATTGTTACACTATTTTTGTTATATTGTTACACTATGATATGAGAACATTTAATAGTGAGTATACACACATGGTTTAATTTGAAATAGTAAATTATTACCATTCACCACCCAAAAATGTTTTAGAATTACCATCTCATCTGTTACACTATTTTTTTTGTTTTAATTTTTCACTAATATTGTATGTGCTTCATTTTTCCAGGTTTGTTTCCTTTGGCATTTGTCGTGGTTGACTCGGAGAATGAAGTAAACTGGTTTTGGTTTTTAGAACAGTTGTCTAATGTATTGGATTAGTCTCGGATTGTTACGTTTGTATCTGATCGCAACTTGGGTCTGTTAGAGGCAATGCCGAAATTTTTTCCAAATGCTCATCATGCATTTTGCTTGCAGCATTTGAAAGGTAACTTGCGTGATAAATTGAGTGGTGGTCGTTTTTCCAATGTATTTCAAGAACACGTGGTGAGATTGTTACGTGAGTGTGCTTATGCACCAACACAGTCACTTTTTAATGAGAAGATTGAAGCATTCCGTCGTCAAGGAGGTTCTAATGTGGATAGGTTCATGTCCAATCTTCCATATGAACACTGGACAAATGCTCATTTTTTAGGGAAGCGTTACGGTGAGATGTGTTCTAATGCTGTCGAATCATTTAACGCGTGAATCTTGAAAGCTCGGCATTTACCTATTACTAGCATGGTTGACACAATTAGGGGACAAATAATGGATCAAATTGGCCAAAAGATGAAAATATGTTCGGATTGGAATGAGAATTTATGTCCTAATATGTCTTTGAGATTACAAGTTATATTTGATGAGGGGAGGTCATGGACTGTGCGGGTTTCGAATAACCAAGTGTATGAAGTGATGTCATATCCTTCGGTCACCGTTGATATTGTGAATGACACGTGTTCATGTTGTCAATGACAAATAAATGAGTTTCCTTGTTCACATGTTGTTTCTGCAATACGAAAGAGTGGGCGAAATATCAACGAATTTGTTGATTATTACTATCATGTCAGCACGTACAAGATGTCATATTCTGAACCGATTTATCCAGTACCAACTGTATATCGTGATGAAAGTTCGGATGTGGATGTTAATATTTTGCCACCATCTATGAAGAAGCAACCTGGTAGACCAAAGAATCGTAGAATTCGGTCTAGGGGAGAAATCATTAGGCGAATTCGTTGTGGCCAGTGTGGGCGTTTGGGCAGTCACAACAAAAAATCTTGTAACGAGCCATTGTAGACTGGTTTATTGCTATTACTTAATGACATTGTTTAATGTTTTAAGTTTTTTACAATGTGTTTTTTTCCTCATTGGTTTGGTTTAGATAATTTTTCACTATATATATATATATATATATATATATATATATATATATATATATATATATTATGGATTAGTCTGTATGCAACCCTCACTAGTCTTGTATATTGATTTAACACACTGTTTTGGAACATTTTTTTTGCATACATGTTTAAATGTTACACTTTGAATGTTACCCTGTTACACTTTTCCATGTTATCCTTTGACATGGTATTTGTTAATCAACAATGAAGAAACACCTCTTTTTTTTTTGATGAATAGAGAAATTTATTGATTTATTTATACCAAAAAAATATTTACAAGAAGCAAATAGGATAAGCCATATGTTGGCTTTAATCTTTCAAGACAACAAAACTATTCTATATTTTGTAAATCAAGAAAAAATACAATCTCTCAAAATCCAAGTAAAACTAGCAAACATGGCAGCACCCTACATCTTCCCATATATAATCATCAAAATTGCAGACCAACAGTACACTAAACACAGTATAATCTGATCAGAAAAATGCACAGTACATCAGCCTACCTCTTTCCAATAACTCATCAGTACATGCATCAAATCAGTAGCAGAAAATTTAGCACAGCTTGATATCTGGATAACATAAGATGCCAATAAAGCAGCATAAGATGCCAAGAAATCAGCTAACAATTCTTTTCCTTCACTTTCAATGTTACCCTGTAACACTTTCCATGTTACACTTTTGACATGGTAGCCGTGAATCAACAATGAATACACACATGTATCCCTGGACATGCGGATAAACACCAATCACAACAGACCACAATGCCACACAAACAAAGAAGATGTACATCCATCTCTCACCATTCACCACTGTGCATTTGTGTAGGTGCAAGTGTAAACATGTTACACTTTCAATGTTACCCTGTAACACTTTCCATGTTACATTTTTGACATAGTACCCGTGAATGAATCATGAATACACACTTATATCCCTGGACAGTTTGGATAAACGCCAATCACAACAGACCACAATGTCACACAAACAAAGAAGATGTACATCCACGTCTCACCATTCACCAATGTGCATTTTGTGTACGTGCAATTGTAAACATGTTACACTTTCAATGTTACCCTGTTACATTTTCCATGTTACACTTTTGACATGGTATCCGTGAATCAACAATGATTACACACCTGTATTCCTGGACAGTTTGGATAAACGTCAATCACAACAGACCACAATGTCACACAAACAAATAAGAGGTACATCCATGTCTCATCTTACAATAATCATTAAGTGTAAAGTACATAAGCAATGAAAACTTTGTCATTTGTCTTCAAATTTTTTCTTCAATTCCCTACGGATTTTGAGATCTTCTTCATTCCAAGAATTTGGATGGTTGAGAAACAATAATACCATTTCAGGTCGAACTCGGTCAGCTGTCTTGTTGTTAACCTCACATCAATCTCTTCTCCTTTTGTAAGTTATTTCATTAGGTAACATACATGCAAACCGCATGTAACCCTGCATTAACTCCAATAGTTAATATGTATCGATGATTTTTTAAAACAACAATTTCATTTGGAGAACGAGTACTGACGAGTTTGCCTTTTGTTGTGGACATGTTTGACATGATATTATTGGAAGCTCCTTATCCTGTGTGTCTATGTCGATCCCATTCGAATGATTGAACTCCGTAATCTTCTTTTCAACATATTTTTTTTGCAATTACATAAATAGCTTTAATATTATGGATAGACACCAAACCAATATGGGCTATAAACATGACTGTTGTAACATAATCAAACCAATATAATTGCATCCTTTAGGTACATATCGTGGGTGCCTTTCGTCCTTGGCCTTAATGAGTTGTAATGCGTACAGACACCTTCTTCAGTATTCAATACTAGCAAAGTCCAGTTGTCCAGAGGACAATTTTCTTTTCGACCATATAAATTCATAGGGAAAACAACATATTTTGAATCTCCAAATGCTAGTATGTGCCTGTCTATTTGTTGTTCACGTGTATACTCTAGATTTGGAAGAGTTACAAAGGACTACACATTCAAAATATGTAAACTATAAGGTGTTAAACAACTGACAAATAATTTAATTGAACAACTCGTAGTACATTGTGCTATTTATAAATCTTACCCAACAAAGATTGTTAATGAAGTAGCAACGTCTTTGAAATGTGGACAACTCATTGTAATCATCAATTCCTTTTAGCATATCAGCCCAACAATCAATGATCTGTTAAAAAATAAATATCATGTTCCACTATACAGACTATGTTACACTGTCAAATAACACTTTATATCTAAAAAATTCAGCTACATGTTACACTTTCAACAAATACGTACGCTGTTGTATAGCTCGCATGAAGGTGTCATTATTTTCAAAGCATCCTCCACATATATTACGCTTCCAACTCCATACTCAGAATATATTTGAGCACTACAATGTCATAAAAATTGGAAGCAAACTTGTCATATATTTTATAGCAATGAATAATTTTTTAATAACAAAAAAGTAGGCAAATTTGACAGTGACGCTTACCCGTAACCCTCTTCATCATATATGGTCGTCAATTTGTTAAAATCAATGACATCCAATGCTTTACACTCCCGCCACATTTTTTTTATCTCTTTGTTTGTCAGTCCTTGAATGGTAGTTAACTTTTTCTTGCTGTCATCATCATCAACAATCTCAACTGTTCTCCCACATTTTTCTTCACTCAAATTGGTTTTAGGGCTGATCATATCTGACGTCACAATTTATTTTTTCCCTTTTTTTTCCACTGTATTCGAATTCTGCATCTCTATTTCGTTTTCTGTCTCTTTTCTTGATGTTCCGGACCATAGATGTCTGTCCTGTTTTTTCCTTTCCCCCATGATCTTCACCTGCAATATTTTCTTTCTGATATTTCTGGGTTATAAAATGAACAGATAATTCATTGATTTGATCAATCAAGTCAGCGTTCTCATTTTCTAGATTTTGTATTGTTTCCTTACAACCTTGTATTTCTGCTTCAAACGTTTGTTCCCTCTTTTTCAAATTTTCAATAACTTCATTCAACTCATTTATAATCGTCTCCTTTTCTTATATTTTCAATGCGAATGTAGAGTGTTGTTTGTTAAACCCATCACCAGCAGAAACAGAATGGGAATGCTGCAAATAACATTTATCTGTGACAATGTTCCCTATAACAATTTTGAACACCTCATTTTCCTTTAATATTTCTTGAAGCCTTTGGGTGTTTCTATTTGCTTTTTCTCCTACAACATCAACATTGTGCGTCGATTCATTCATTGCAATATCAATAAGAGATTCAAATGCCACATTTGAATCTCCATCACCTCCAATTGCATCCAACAAATTATCATGATGACCAAGAGATGTATCATGTTCTACCTGTTTATTCCCACCACACTCAAAATCTTCTTCATCCACCTGTGCATGTGTTTTTTCAACTTCACCACTTTCGGTCTTTCCCTCAAATTCAGATTGACCCACTTCTTCATATTTGCTTTCCTTATATTTCAGAAAAATTTTCTCTTATGTTGTTCTGCTCAATCTATGTCTCAACACCTTTGCAACATTTTAAAAATATATAATTGTATGCATTAATTAACACAAGTGTATCATTACATTGTGACATTATAGTGTTTTTTAAAATGCAAGTGTATTATATGATAACATAAAAAAGATATAAAAATTATGTAAGATGGACATATTAATTTAAATTTGTTATATTTAACCAACTTAAATATTTTGACTTCAACTTTTCAAGTGTAGTTTATTTCATTGCTCTTTGAAGATCTAGCAGTTTCCATTTCAGAATCCTTGGTATTGCATTTGGACTATCAGACTTGACAATTGTTATATGTTCACAAACTCAATACTGCACATACATGCAAATTTAATATAAGCAAATGAGTTACATTATGTTTATTAGACAACAAGAAACAATATTGGAAATACAACTAGGCTGTTAACATCTTACCAGTAACACCATTACACATCCAATAACTCCAGATGGGCTGCTACTCTTTCTTTGAAGTGAAGACATAAAATATTCATGGATTGCACTTGACCAATCGTACTTCTTCATTGCATCTATATCCTCAACATATAAAACAAATCCCCATCCTATAGATGTCCCAGTGTGTGTGAAAAATAGCATCACCATTAAGAATAGGCATAAGAGTTTTGCAACGTCGTCAACGTCATGTTTTTTTGTACCTCTAGCTGTTTCAAGCAATCTGCTCCTTATCAAGGTTGATGTCAACCTGCTATCTTTCTTGAATCTCCTTTTTAACAAATTTTGTATTTTCCTTATAATGAGATAAAGAATCCATGGGATCGCGTTCATCGTCAATGGCAAAAATTATTTTCACATCACTCCTTCTCAATTTAATGTCCTCCCCACCAATGTGAAATTTAGATTTATTAACATCAAAACACATAATTACATCCTGTATGGTAGTATCACTCTTCCTAAACCATGTCTTGTCTAGTTTTTTTTTTTTATCAATTATGCATTCAAATAGTAACCAGAAAGGTGTTTTCCTCAAAACAACCTTGTGTGCTTCACTAATGTTAATTTCATTTATTGCTCTAATAATCGCAAGCAAATTCGATCTTTATTTAGCATCTTGCTTCGATTCCACCATTTATTTTTTCCCCATCACAGCTCTAAATTGGGAAGTGACAAAGAAAAAATTTGTATAAAGTATACCAAAATGTTAACTGAAAATATAAGAATATAAACAAATAAGCTAACCAAAAAATATTGTATAACACAGCCACATAAGTTAATCAAATAACAGTGTATGACATAGTTAAATGTGAACCAAAAATAATGTATAACACAGTCTAATCCGTGAAGTATAAAACAGAATATAATCAAATTCAGTGAAGCATAAAACAGAATATAACCAAAAAAGTGAACCAATAATAGTGTCATCTTTTTTTATGAAACATTGAAAGTGTAAAGTGTAAAATGTTACTTATGTCTAACCTCATTTGATGGAAAGTGTAAAGTGTTACAGGATACACTAATGTTATTTTATTTGATAAAGTTTGAAAGTGTTGTATAATACTGAAAGTATAACACTTTCAAACTTTCTCAATAAAAGAACATTAGTGTAAGATGATAGATACATATTCTGTTTATGTAACACTTTAGGTAATATCTCACATTACACAATGGGGAAAATGTAAAGTGTTGCCTTGTGTAAGTGGAAAGTGTAACATTGTCAAAAAATATCTCACCTTACACTTAACATTGTATTACAGTCAACATTGTCAAGGAATAACCATTTTGCATTCCTGTACACTGTATTATTACACCACAACAACAATTTAAAAAAAAAAACAAATATATAGTTCCATGTGTAATGGTCTACTGTTCTTTATTTTGTTTGTAAACTAGTATGCTGTTACACTATATTGGTAAGTTTGGTACACTTTCATGTGTTACCCTTTACATGTTACAGTTTATATATTACATTATGTTGTTAACACAATCAACATTTAATATTAAAAATGTTTAATCACAGAGTATAAGATCAAAGAATCATGTCACTAAACAACTCAGGCAATTAACACTCACAGCACACAAATTTTTTAAAATAACAACTTTTTTTTCGAATTGTTCATTGTTAAACACTGTCTTGATAAATTTGTTACATTTTTATATGTTACCCTTTATATGTTACATTTTATATATTTACATTGTTATATTAACACATTCAACACTTAGGATTTACACACAGTGTAATCAGATATAATTACACACAAGAAATAATAAACAATTGTGTCACTCAACACTTCACAACACAATAAAGTTTTATAACAAAAAAAAAAAACAAGATTCAGTGTAACAAAATAAAAGTGTTTCAAATCAAGTGTAACAACAAAAATGTAACATTCATTTTATAATCCAACACAACACAACGTCTGTGTGCATATGCATTCAGTCAACCCAGTTCACATAGATATGCCAGCAATTGAAAAAAAAAAAAAAGGGGTTACAACATCCAACAATTCATGGTATAAACAACACATAATTTAAAGGCTTCTGACCAAAAAATAACAAAGATGAACATTATTCGTCTCTCAATATTCAAACAAACAAAATAGGGTTCCAATACATGAAATTAAAGCCAAAAAAAAAAATAAAAAGTGTAATGTAACCCATTATGATAACACACAATTACATAAACATGAAATATATATATATATATATATTGTACTAAATTTTTTGATTTGGTGACCCATTATCATAATACACAATATTTATATATACACACACACACACACATATAAATATACATACATAGATTACCTCTTCGACGATCAAAACAGTGAATGAACACAAAATACCCAACCACGATTGACCACAGTACAAACAACGAGCAAAGATCAAAGTAATAAGGGTTCAATGCCGAAAAAACCCACTTCAAATGACAATGCCAAAAAAACTCACTTCCAAGAAAACCCTCTTCAATCGATCTACCGTTTGTAACCTAAATCGGCTTGAGAAAGAAGATGAACAATGGAATCACCTTGAGGAAGAAGATGAACAATGGAATCGATGAACAATGGAGATTCAACACCTTTTCTATGAATCGGCTTGAGGAAGAAGATGAATCGGCTTTTTTGAATGGATATGCAGACCAACAGTTTGGTGGGAAGAGAAATAATGAGCAGCCGTTTTTTTCCTTGGAACAAAGAGATACATTACGGTTTTTGAGGAAGTTGAAAAGATTTTAAATTAATGGAGCCTAAATTTTAGCAATTATGATAAATGTAATGTTACATTTTTTAATGAAATAAAAATAATAAAAAAAAGGCATTTAAATCTTTTTTCAAAATATTTTTTAATGTGTACTTTTTGTCAAATAAGTCTAATTAGGTGTACCGGCTTGCAAAGAACCCTAAAACTAAAATATGGGCTTCAAGTCCCAAATTTTTAGAAGGCCCCATAATTTTAAGTACATTATTAGTCCATAAAAACATTAAGTAAAAATTGAAACTAAGTATTATATGTGAACTCTTTTATTAATAGATACAGGCGCGATCTCTCTTGGTTATTAAGAACACATGATATGTACTTTTTTGTAAAGGGTCCAATAGTCCCTTCAATTTTTTATTTTGTTTTCTATTTTGATCTTAAGTGGATCAAGCATATTTTTTTAAGACTATTCTCTCACCCTTTAATTTATCTCTCATCTCTCCTCTTTTAATTTCTCTCTTCTATCTCTACAACGTTCTTCTCCAATCTATCTTCTATATTAGTCTTTCTCTTCCTCTCTCTTCTCGTATCTCTCTCATACCTTATTTAAATTTTTATCTCTCTTGCTCTTATCTTTCATCAACTAATTTTCTCTTCTCTCACTTCCTTCTATTCTTTTTATTTTATCTATTTTCTCCACTATGTATTGTTGAAAGATTGTGTCGACCGTTACTTTCAAAAAATAATCCATAGTTATAAATCCGAAGAATTAGTGGTAGTGATGTTTTTTGCGTTGCTCACATTGACAATATTTGTTGAATTTATCAGTAATAACCATGAGAGTTCATTTTTCTCTCCAAATTAGGATATGTTTTTTTCTTTCTCTCTCTCTCTCTCTCTCTCTCTCTCTATATATATATATATATATATATATATATATATATATATAAGAGACATACATAATGTCATTGTAGTGTGTCATAATAACAGCCACATTGATACCGTGTATTACAAAAAATTTATCTTATGTTTTGTATGTGTTATTCTTCTGGGATAGGCAATAGAGTAAGACAATAACAATGAAGTATTTTCACTATCCCAAGATAGTAACAAACGCACTGATACTATCATGGACAATGACGGTGAATATTTTCACTATCCCAAGACAGTAACAATGAGCTTCATCACTGTTCTAGGACAGTAATAGTGTCAAGTTTTACGAAGTGATATATATATTAGATTTTCTTAGTTGGATACTGGGGTATATCTTAGTTTTGTAATTTATTTTCAATATCTATAAATTCAATTTCTTCTAGATTTTTTACATAATTATCTTTATTTAATACAAACTAAAAATTACAAACTTTGCAGTTTGTATCAAATAAACATGAATTAGTAATTTTCATTTTGTGTTATCAAATGATGTCAACTTTTGGGACAGGTAAAACTGAGAAGATAGATCTTGTCATACCCCTACTGTGGCTATAAGAGATAAAGGCAAAAATAAAGTTCATGAGGATGATAGGAAATCCAAAACTCCTATCGACTCTAATGACGACTTTATGGATTTACAGAGATACACTCTTGTTATAGATTATACTCCTGATAATAAAGATATGGAGATAAATTTTCAAAACAACACTAATGCTGAACTCTATGATTTAATTTACAGGTAACCGAATAAAGAGGCGGTGCTAAGTAGTGATGTAAGCAATCATGTCACCAATAGTAATTGTAACGTAAGCCATGACGTCACAAATAGTGAAGATGACGCATGTAATGACATCAATAAATAGTATAAAGTTGTTAATAGTAAATTTTTTTACTTTTTTTAAAATTCGGATTTCACGTCCAACCCCCTTTTGAAGCTTCTCTCTTCTCAAAACTATTTCTCCCTTTCTTTTCAAAAGGATTTCACACCTTTTCAGACTATTTCTCCCTTTCTTTTCAAAAACTCTCTCTTGTAAGTCTCCCATCATCTTTTGTATTCCTTCTCTCCACCTCCTCTATAAGTGAAGTTTGTAATTTTTAGTTTGTATTAAATAAAAGTTTTGCTTAAGTTTATGTATATATGAGAGAGAGATAGAGAGTTTTAATTATGAAAAATCTAAAATAAAGGAGACTTGATTTTATTTGAATTTTAAATTGTGTATTTTTATAATGCTTATTAAAAATTATATTTGTATTTAAATAAAGGTAAATATATCTTTTGAAATGAATTTGTCCTTAATGACCCAAAAGATAGGTGACTTGGTGACCATGCAGAAGGCCAAAAGGGACCAGCCTCCAAAAACCCCCTAAAATTTAAATCCATTAATTTTGCCCAAAAAAATTAAGTCCAATAAAAAATTTTATTGCAATAATTTTGACCCATGATCCAATCCATAACATTAGAAACCTAAAAAACAAAAGTAAAAAAAAATACTCAAAAATAAACTCATATTTACACCTATTCATTCTCTCTCTCTCCAATAAAAAACAAAAGGAAAAATTAAAACCTTTTTCTTGACAATAATATCGCACCATTCTTTTGTCTCTCTCACATAAAAAAATTTAAAAAAAATATTAAATAAAATAATACTAAAAATAAAATAAAAAACCGCATTTAGTGCTTTTGTTTTAGGCCTCAAATTGCCTTGAACCACTCCTACAACCGTGCATAGTTTCCATAATCACACTACTCATTATAATTCTTTATTTCTCAGAAAGTTAGCATTACTATTAGCAGTGTAAAAATAAAATAAAATAAAAAAAGTTGGTATAAATCTAATACACGACTCCAGACTCATTTTATCCATCAAATATATTTATCTCATTTACACCATATAAACCCACATTATGAAGAATAAAGTTTCATACATCGAACTCTCCCGACTGGTAATGTCGGCCTTGCACCTTCGAGGCGAAAATAAATCACCAGTAGTTCATCTCTGATGAGCCAAATAAAATATAAAGACGCAGGACTGTGAGTACAGTCATGCACTGCAATCTCAACCCTCAGGCCACCGGAAAATGCAATTGGCAGACGTATATGGAAGGTATTAACTAATCCTAAAAAATTTCAAGAGAACAAAACATGTTGTGTACATGAAATTAAGCTAAAACAAGAAATTGAATATGTAACTGGCAGGCAGTTATTCAGCAGAGAGACACCAAAACATGTTTTATATCTCTAGCATTGCACACATTAAGAAAAAAAGATGATAAAGAGGGAAATATATTTTTCATTATTATATGGGTTGATGAGATTTACCAAAAAATCCTTAAAGTTGCAACCAAGCGACAAGATGGCATCTGTTAGACACCTTTGCATAACAAGAACACAAACAAAAAAGAAAGAACAAGGCCCTCGATGAACACTGACTTGTGCGTGTGAATCGGATAAGGGTTGATGAGAATAAAGCATTTCAAATACCGGCAATTTTTTTGAATTTGACAATGCAATCGAGTGCACGCTCAAAATCACCGTCTTCCAAGGCAATTGTGAAGCGGCAGTAACTAGGAATTCCGGTCCACGAAGCACTGTTGATGCATAAGCCAGTGGCCTTGAGCATAGCTTCCCTGATGTTGGAGTCATCAATCTTGGCTTCCCAAGCAGTGGCATTTTCATTGATCTTGATGGTCTTGCCGAGATAGGCAGATGGCTTTGCTACCATGGAAACACCAACACGAGCACTGAGCACCTCCCATCCACAATTTTTAAGGGTCTGTTGCACATACAAGCAAGAAATCGAATAAGAATAATGTTGTAAAAAGAAGCTCGATGAGAGCAGCAACACAGAAGCCACTTCAAGAAAAATGCAGATCTATTCAGTGTAGGGTGGAGAGAACTTCATTTTGCAGTGTTTAAATGCCATGATCAATGCAGCTGAATTGAGTAACATGAATTACAAAAACAAACACGGATTACACACTCAACCACAGAAGTTAACAAGTATCTAACTAGATCTCCAATTAAGCAGTTAACAGTTTTTTTTAATCTCAAATTCTGCTGTTGGTTAACATACAAAATTTTTACAGTGGAACTAATCAATCCACATGGACAAACAACAAAGCCCTAATAGATTTTGGACAAAAGTCCATTTTCCAAAAGCCAAAAGAAGCATAAAAATAACCAGCCTACAGATTACTAATGCAAAAATGCTAATGCAGTATGAGTGTTTTAATTTGAAGAAGAGACCAATTCAAAAGCAATTTGGCTGCATACAAAACACTATCAACGTCACGTAAATAAAAAAAAACGTAATGATGAATCGAAAAACCATTTGTAAACATAATGTTTACCTCCCTCAAGCGTTGAGATCTATTTGCCAAAAGTTTTTCGTGTTCTGCAACAGAATTCAATAGGTCTCCCGCTTTCTGGGCTCTGAGATCCAGTAACTTCTTTACAGTGTATTTGACAGTGCTGTGAGGTTTACTTAATCCTGAAAAGCTATCGATTGTATCAGCCAAAGAAGGCTGGTTTAAAACCAGAAATCCAAATGTAAGCCCTCCGGTAAGCATCCTCAAAAATAATCCTCCAAGCAGTGACACACAGAAAGATGAGTTGGCAGAAGAGGTCACTTTTGCTAAAGTGCCCTCCAAACTCCAGCCATCCTGGCCCTTAGAGTCGATTTCCACCCCTGAGAATGAAGTATCAATTATAACCCTTGCCCCGAATCTAGCACAAATTGATAATATACTTTCCATCTCTTCATTGCTGTAAAGCAAGCCAGTCACGCTGATTGTTGGACCAGAAATGTAGACCCATGGTTTATTCACAGTCTCAAGTACATCAGTTAATGTCTTTTCTGTCAATTTAAAACCTGTTTGTCGTTGGCTAGGTATGTTCACTGTGTTTGCTTTCAGAAACCGGGCAGCAGACACATAATTCCCATTAGAGCCACCTGGGAAGCACAAAGTTCCACCTTCAGCGATGCAGCAGAGGACCAGCTTATTAAATAGAGCCAATGGGTAGTCTGCATATATGAATTCTGTGTTGCTGTCTGTAAGGAAACCATAATTGCTCTTAATAAATTGTCTAATGCCTGTTGTTACATCAATTTCCGACTCAGTGACGTTCTGTCTTGCAAAACTTTCAAAGATGGCAGCCTTGACTGGAGTTGGTATGGGCAAAAAAATCTGATCCACATCCATGTGAATCAGGGAAGAGTTGTCTGTCTCACTAATTAATAGCTCAGCATGATTAAGAACTGATAGGGCCGATTTGGAAAATCCAATCATCTCACTAGTTTTCACTTTCTCACCTTTTCTCTGAAAAAGAAAGAAGAGTCAAATATATAATCCAAAAAAATACTAAATTAATGCATTCACTTGACATTATACACTAAAATCCCCGTCAGAAAGAAATTGGAAAGTAACGCCATTGCCAATTTAAGGTGCCCATTCAACATTGATAAATGGAATTTGTTGCAGCCATAAACCATGAGTGTTTTCCAAAAAGTAACCAGTATTGAAAACCCAAAGGATTGTAGCAAAATCAGGTACCCTTTTAGGCATTTGCACATCTAATTATATTATAGAATTATTATTTTTTATTTTGTTAAATAGATTGATTAGATCGCTTATAATATTATTATATTATTGCATACCAAACAATAAAATAACATATATTTGACATTGGACTTTACTTCTTCGTTCAAATATAGATAATTGTATGTAAATGTACTAATAATGAATGAGTTCAAAAGAATTTAGAAAAATTGAAAGTCAAATAGGTGTAAAAAAAAAATTAAATAAAAGTATATTGATGGGTATAATTGATTTTATTATAATAATTAGGGATACAATTGAAAATCAAAAGTTTTTAGCAGATACTGATATTTATAAATAGATATAGATAGGATCACCAGAGTTCAGGTACTATCTGAACTTTTTAAGGAAAATAAAAGCTCGTGAGAACTCTTGAATGGAAATCAAAAATAGATACAAACACCCAGTAATTTGTTTTTTCATAAGAAATGAAAATTTAATTGTAACAACCTGTAAATAAAAGAAAACATTCTCCATCTTCTTTTTCAGAAATTGTTGAAAGTGAAGTTGTAAAATATTTAAAGAGTTCGGTCTGAAGGAAATTATGTAGAAGCAGCCACTTTGTTCAACTAATGTCAGAAGTTAAGCATGTCTATGTCTACCCTTCCCAGCACCTCCCACAATGCACGACCTTCTTGAAACATTAGAAGACAATATTAGCAATAACTATCTCAAAATTACAGCAAGACTTATTAACCTCTGTGGGTGGATGTCGATCAGCAAGCTGAAAGGCTAGAAGCTCATGGAAAAGACAACCATAATAGTATTGACTAATCAGCGCAGTATTCCCTTGTAACAGTTCCACAGTCTTGGACAATGCTTTAAAGATTGCATCCTCTTCAGATATGACAAAAGCTACTTCAAGGTCTGAATAAACCTAGAAAGAGATTTTAGCTATAACTGTCAGAAAGAACATACTCCCAAGAAGCTAATAGATTAAACTGATAAAGACATAAAACCAATTAAAAAACCAACTCAATGGCCTCAATATAAGTACATATCAAACCATCACTTGATACAACTGAGCTTCCATTGGTTGATCTTTTGAAAACAAAATCGTACCTGATTTTTTAATAAGCCACAAATAATCGCTGCATGCGAGGGCAGAGGAGTTCCAGCAAGATACTTCAGGACCCCAATAGAACCAGGGAGGCTAGATAACTCAAATTGGTCTGATATGTCTAAGAATAGACGAGATCCAATTTCTTTTGTTGTATCTAAAAGATGCTGAAAAGCAGAATTAGTAACAGCCTCAAATTGAGCCATCCCAGTGATCACCACCTGTGGCTTAAGCTTCTTTATCAATTCTACCATCAAATCAGACTGGCGTGGGGCTTCAATGACTGTGATTACATCATCTGAAGGTTCATCAGTTCCCATATTCTGCAGTGTGAAAACCAAATAGCCAACATTTTAACCAAAGAAACAGCACTGGAGATGTCAATGACTTAATAAACTTGAAATTATTCCGTAACACACCCCCACCCCAACTGGGGTGGAGGTGGGGGCATATGATGACCCAAAACCATCATGTGATCATCCATGATGCTAAAAACAAAATATTGATGATTAAAAAGAAATTGACACTGATCTTCTCCATAATATTATTTAGTCCAATTTGAACACAACGAAAATACACAATGTACTCCTGTAACATGTGTGAAACAATAATAATTGCTTTACACCGACAAGACATTCCCAACTCAACTGGCATGAATATGTTACCTATGATACCAATTGTAATCAAATAAAATAAAAGTCAAGAAAGGTAAAATTGCTCCATTAAGCCAGACAAAATTAGTCAGGCTACGACCTCTCAACTTTACACTGTAAAGCCTTGTCCCAAGACCCAACTATTTTGGAGTTGACTATATGAATCATAGGCAGCCATTGTACTTGGTGAAGGCCCTGTTTCTACCAAATTATAAACTATCATGTCATTCTTTACTATCTCAATCATCATCAATTTTGATCTAACTCAACTTGTAAAGTTATGGTCAACAGATATCACATCATATCTATATTACTGGTGCAATTATATGTCTTCCATAACATGTCCAAAACATTCCATTTGGATCTTTCTAAATTTATCTCTTCTTGGTGCTAGTTCTGCCATTTCATGAATGAATTTATTCCTAAAGGGTACATGTTGCTTTATAACACCTTCATCTTAACATCACGTATTTCAACTACAGTAAGTCTTTGAACACATTTCTTAGTTGTTCAACACTCTATGACTTCAGACATGACTTTTCCTATGATTGGTTTTTAGAAGTTCTACTTCATCTTAAAGGGTACATGTTGGGCACATGACACACTAGATGCACTCCTCTGCCTTTTTCCTTCATTTTCACAATCTTCTCCAAGACTCCTTAATCCTTGCTCGTAATATACTTAATACAAAAAAAAAAATGTGTTTCTTTCCTTAACAAAAAAATTCTATGTGCACCTTTCTCTCCATCCCTTGAATTTTATCTTAAAAGGAAGATTAAATTGTGTTTTATACATAACTTCCCATTTTAAATTTTTATTAGCAAAGTTCATACTTTTCAGAACTTTCTTCATTTTCAATTATGGTCATGTTTTGTAGCATGTTCTTTTCATTTTGACTACACTTTGAACCTCATCATTACATCACCAAATTTTTTTGCTAATGGTCAATTACATTTTGATTTTCTAATAATCTCATAGATATTCTTTTAACATATTCTACCATATTAGCACACATTACATCAATTCTATTTTGAACTCTAGGTTGTTTTTTTAGATTTTATTCGTCAAGTATTCCATTGTCCCTTTTAAGATTCCACGGCCTAGTTCTTGGATTTTTTCTAGTTTGGAATTTTTGACACATGCTAAAACCATTATCTTATCTTATGTGGTCAAGCTCTTTTCAGGAATAACCCTTTAGTCCTTACATGACAGAAGATCCAGTGTTCTAGTTGTTGAAAAAATCGGTTTGACTCTTATTTGTTCAACATTCAAAGGTTAATAAATACTCATCTCTCTTTATAATGTGACTCCAAAGCACCATTTGTAATCTCAAAACCTATGATCACCATGCACAATCTCATATACTCCCCAATTTTTTCCTATACAACCATTAAAGTGTTTTCCTATTATTCTCTCATACGGATATTACTCGCCTTAGCTCATCCATATGTCCGTAAAGATCAGGCGTTAAAATTCATCTAATCCTAGTTCACTCATAGGTTACTAAAATCAGCTTATTAATGTGCTCATCTAATCTGTCTTGGGCTGCATAACGCTGATAATATGAACTATATTTCGTCCTAATACAATTTTAACTAATATTCTATCTCATTTTCTAATAAAAGATACTAATTTCTATTTAATAAAAGTTACTCCTTGCCATTGTGCTTGCTTTGTAATTGTTTGGATTATTTAGTTGGGAAAAAATTCGGGAATCTTTGAAGATAAAGAGGAAGCAATGGAAGGGTTGTGAGATCGAATTTATTTCCTATCTTCTTGTTGGACTTCGATGACGAGGAAACTTGAGAATATCTCTACTTTTAGTATTACATCGTATTGGATGACATCTTGTGGAAGATAGTTTGAGTTTTTGGTGGTTTCTTCTATTGTTTTTCTGATTTTGATGTAATATGGTTGGACTACTCATCCACCTTTGCGCAGATAATGTAAACGAAAATTTGTTTCTTATCAAAAAAGGCGTTGAATGTTTTTTCCAACTCCATTTCTGTGTTTATCCTTCTCGTATAATAAAAAATACAAACAGTAAATTATTCACAACTATCTGGGTTTCATTAAGGTTGTAATTGCTAAACTTCTTAGAAAAATGTTTCCCGGGCTATAATCACAATCCTTTAAGATACTAGGCCTACGAGCCTAATTAGTTAGTACCAGTACATTCTTATAATGCTCTAGATCATGGAAAAGCATCAAGCAGCATGACACAAGTGTTAATACTGATGGTCCTGATGGATAGTAGGTGACCAACTGATGGATATTTGATATGGAAAATGAATTCGGTAGTATGTCTCTGCATGTTCCTTCGTCAGCCCATGAACCTTGGCATTGATCACTTCCAACTAAAATATCATTTCACAGGCTAAAAGGACCGTTGATTAAGGCTTTGAGCAATACCTGCATTTTTAAGTTCTTGAAAGAATAGTGTCTGTACTGAAGATTAGGATATATGAACCATATTGCTTAGATTGATAAGGCTAGGCATAGCGGCATATAATTTATTTAAGAAGAACCATTCACAACTAAGTTTCGAGGTGCTTGTGCTCCACGAGTATTGTTCAATGTCATGGATAAAAATATCCAGGTCTGCCAGCCTGTCAACTGCTATCTGTTTACAATACAAGCCTGTCAATGTTAATACACACAAGTCCTTTATCCCACTTCAGATTGTTCTCTACTTCAACTATCATTGTAATGTCAAGGATAAACAAAGTCATCTGGCGTCAAGAGCATATAGATCAACATTAACAAAAGCTACTCTGCCTGAGAATATGCCGCTGGGCAAAGCTGATGTGCATTTTAGTTTGATTGACTGATGTTAGCACTTATAGACTGCAATACAGCACAAGGTTTTGGGGACAAAATTGCATTCAGTAAACATGGTTATATATATGGTCTAATGACGAGAGGGTAAACTTATGTAGTAAAAAGGACCACAACGTCCAATGAACAATACTGGAAATATTAGCACAGAAAGAAAGAATAAAGATTTCAAGAATAGCTAGAGATGACAATTAGATAATGCCAGAGAGAAAGAGATTTAACTTCGATGATCCAACTGCTTTTTTTTTACTTCTACACGTGTGTGTGTGCGCCAGACAAAGAGTGTCTGGTGATGGGAAAACTTGGATGCCCAAAAAGCAATAGAAGATAAAAAGTAAACAAAATGTATATGCAAATACTTCACAATATTCCATACCTCAACTTTCAGAGATGTTAACCATTGCCTGGGTAGGTGTCGGCTCAGGTGTTCATCAACAATGGCAAGACGAGGAGAGAACAATCGAAGAGCATTCTCAATTGCCACAGACCTTGAGGGAAATACGACAACATTCTTGGAGAAAAATTGAGAAAAAACAAGTCAGAAATGCAGCTTATTTTACATGCTGAGAGAGAGGTGAAAACAAATACTGATCCTTGTCCCTATTAGATTGCAAACCATAATATCGTAGAAGTATATCCACAAAACTAATGTAATGTAGAACATAGAGCACAACAAAGTAATTAGTATTTTCCATACAGGGCTGGACTGAAATAATGTTGCATAGAGACCTCCTAGGTAATGTAGAGATGGTATAATAGTTTCCATTTAAATCAAAAGATGATGAAGAGAACCAGTAAAGCATAACCATCACCCACTACCCACCACCCAACCCCCCAAAAAAATACCATGTTCTTATAATAAGCTGCCTGATGTAGTATAAATCTCTAGGAATAAGGCTACAAATTTATGTTATGTGATTGTCCAACTATAGTGCATGCCAATGTTTACCTTCATCTGATGATTTTTTTTCCATCCTTTAGACAACACAAATGATTTCTTCTAGATTTACCCTGCTCCAACTTACTCAACAACTTATATAATTTATTTGCAGATTTAAGGCCATGAGATATGTATGCTTTATTTGTTGTTTTTCATCTATTATTTTTGAGCATGGAGAAATAGAATTGCTTTTATGACTGTCTTCATTTCTTTTTCCTTTTTTTAAATTTTATTTCTACTGGAGCTTCATTCCGAAGTTTTAACACGAAAAGGAGTGCATATTTTGAATCTCTCTCTAGTAATTAATAATTTAATACTAATAATGTGACTCTCTTCAAGTAAGAAATAAGAAGTCCACGCTCATTTAGCGCACCTTACCTAACTCACTCGCTTAGTACTCACACCTATCTCTAAAAGGGCTTATGCACACCACTCAGTGTCTACCAAACGCGCATTAAAGCAAGCAAGCAAAGCCTTCCATTTAATGGCTTTCCCCATTTTCCCTCACCCTACTCTTTCAGTTCCACTTAAGCTTCCCCGATTTGGGGAATTACTTGATTGGATACTAGGGAGCCATAATCTTGCCTAAGTGTTAAGATTAGAGAGGAGCTTAACACAATATGAGATAGACAAAGAGATGTTTTGGCTTAACCTACCTCTCACTATTGGTCTTGTATTTATAGTCACTGAAATAAGAAAAAAAATGAGTATACCCTTTGTGTGGTATACATATTACAATAAACGTAAACCCTAATTACATTATAGTAACTATAGTAACTTAACACTCCCCGTCAAACTGGACTATAGATATCATATAATCTAAACTTGGAACAAATATCTACAAGACGAATACGACTCAATACTTTGGTGAACATGTCTGCAAGTTGATCATCAAATCTAAAAAACGGAGTTGCAATGTATCCACTTAGTATCTTGTCTCGAATATAATGACAGTCAACTTCAATACGTTTGGTTTTATCATGAAACGCTAGATTGGCAGCAATATGAATGACTGTCTGATTATCACAGAATAGTTGTAACGGTAGCTGAACTGAAAAACCAATTTTTCAAATAAAGTTTAGTAACCATGTCAACTCACTAGTCGTATGGATCATTGCTCTGTACTCAGCCTCGGCACTGGATCGTGCTACCATTGTTTTACTTTTCCATGAAACGACATTACCTCCCAAAAAGGTGCAATAACTGGTAGTTAACTGCCGATCAGATAGAGAACCAGCCCAATCAGCATCCAAAAAACCTTTCACTAGAAGATGTCCATTAGCTCGATATAACAATCAAAGACCAGGAGTACTTTTGAGATATCGAAGAATACGAATGACTATATCCCAATGTGGTACTCTAGGACATCCCATAAGCTGACTTACCGTACTGGCTGCATATGCAATATCTGGTCGAGTAATAGTGAGATAATTAAGCTTCCTAACCAACCTGCGATACCGACCTGGGTTATCAAATAGAGCACCGTCATCCATCAATGACTTCTGATTTGGTTCCATAGAACTATCAACTGGTCTACTACCCAGTAAACCTGCCTCTTCTAGCATGTCAAGTACATATTTTCTCTGAGATAGACAGATACCCCGCTTAGATCTGGCAACTTCAATACCCAAGAAGTACCTGAGTTTTTCCAAATCCTTCGTATAAAATTTGTCTTAAGGCATGTTCTTCATGTTGCAACTGATAGAAAGGTGGAGAATCATCCTAAGAATCAAGATTACTAAAGCAATCCCAAATATCTTTAGCAGTCACAAAAGAGGTGACGATGTATATGGGGCTCAAAGGAAGTACACAAGTAATCCCATTTGAAGCTAAGCACTTTTCTTCTTTTGTAGGAAAATCCCCTTCATATGATATCATCAACATAAACCACCAACATAATATACCCCACATCTGTCTGTCTGTGAAAAACAGAATGATCTGTCTGACATCGAAAAAGGCCAAACTCTAATACTGTATCAGAGAATACACCAAACCATGCTCGTGGTGACTGCTTCAAACTATACAGAGATTTCTTCAGTTGATACACTCCTACGATACTCCCCCTGAGTAATAAACCCAAGTGACTACTCCATGTAGACTTCCTCAGCCAAGTCACCATGCAAGAATGCATTCTTGACATCTAATTGAAACAGGGGCCAATCAAGGTTAGTAGCTAAAGAAATTAAAATACGCACAGAGGTGATCTTGGCAACAGGAGAAAAAGTCTCCACATAATCAACCCCATATGTTTGAGTGAAACCCTTAGTAACAAGTCAAACTTTGAGGCGCTCAAAGAACCATTTGAATTAAACTTAACAGTGTAAACCCATCGACAACCAACCGTTCGTTTCCCTAGTAGTAAGGGAACAAGATCCCAAGTCTCATTCTGATGTAAGGCATCCATTTTAACTTCTATAACTTTCCTCCAACTCGGATCAGACAAGGCACCCTGTAGAGTCTTAGGAATAGAAACAGTAGAAAAGTGTGTGGTAAAACAGGAATAGCCAGGTGATAAGGCATTATAAGAAACAAAATTACCAATAGGTTGTTTAGTAACACATGATCGAGTACCTTTCCTAAGAACAATCGGTAAAGAGTCAAAATTACCTGAGGGATTCAGATTAGGAGACGACAAGGAGGGTGGCAAGGGCACTTCAGCTGATGACAGTGCACGACAGGAATATACACGAAGTGGAATAGGGGATGGATACACAATAGAAAGTGCAGTAGGTGACGGTAAGGGGAGAGGTGGCTCAAGAGACTACCCAAAATCTAGGTCCAAAGGCTGCTCAGAAGCTGAGAAATATGGAATGTCCTCATTAAAGGTGACATCAGCACTAATGAAATACTGACGAAGAGTGGGATTATGACACCGATACCCCTTTTGTGTACGAGAGTATCCAAGGAAGACACACTTGATAGAACGAGGGTCAAGTTTATCAAACTCAGACCCCAAGTTATGACCATAATAGACACTCAAACACTTTAGGAGGTGAGGAGAATGAGGAAGTATGAGGTACAAGGACAGAGTATGGACTTTGCCCATTTAATACAGACAACGTCATACGGTTAATGAGATGACAGGCTGTAAGAACAGCATCACTCCAAAAAGCACGAGGTACATGCATTTGAAATAATAGTGCACGGGTAACTTCCAACAGATGTTGATTCTTACGCTCAGTAATCCCATTTTGCTGTGAAGTATAGGCACAAGAGGTTTGATGAATAATGTCAGTCTTACGAAGATAAAAGGATAAAAAGATCAGATTCATATTCTCTGGCATTATCAAAACGGAGAATACAAATGTGACAACCAAAACTCAGAATGGGCTTTCATAAGAAATAACCAAGTTACTCGAGAATAATCATCCATAAATGACACAAAATAAGAAAATTTATTTGACAAAATATTCTTTATTGGGCCCCATACATCATAATGAACTAGAGCAAATGGACTCGATACTGGATTATTGACTCTAGACTTAAAAGAAATACGGTGATGCTTACTAAGTTGACAGGTTTCATAAAACACAGACGATACATGACTTAGACTAGGAACTTGGCGCTTTAAATTCTAGAGCGAATGATGACCAAGTTGATAGTGCCACTGAAAGGGAGATGATGAGGTCTGAAATACTCGAGGAGATGTATCAAGATCAAAATAATAAAGACCACCAGCTTCATGCCCCTTACCAATCTTCCTCTTCATCCAGAGAGATCTTGAAACACACAATCGCAAGGGAAAAAGGTTACCGAACAATTAAGAGAGCGAGTAATCTTGCTAATGGAAAATAAGCTAAAGGGAAACTGGGGAACAAAAAATACTGATGATAACGACATATCAGTACTCAATTGAGTAGTCCCTACACCTTAAACTATAGAGGAAGTGTCATTAGTAAGAGTAACACTATGTTGTGAATTGACAGATTGATAAGTAGAAAAGATACCAGATGAACCGGTCATATAGTCAGAGGCGCCAGAGTCTATGATCCAGGGACTGCGAGTGGAAGATAATAAACAAGTGGGAGCGGTACCTGACTGGGCAAATATGGCAGTAGAGGAGGATGGAACCTGCTGTTGGGACATAAGTTGAGTATACTCCTAGCAGGTAAGTGCAACTGACCTAGAGTCAGGTGGAGCTAGATGTGAAGTATCATCCTGATACGAGGCCTGATTAGCAACACCTGAAGGTTTGCCATGTAAATCCCAACAATAATTAACGGTGTGTCCTCCACAACCACAATGAGTGCACAAGCGAGAACCAGATCAACCACCACAACTTCCAATACAACCTCCTCGTCCCCCATGACCACCTCGAGAACTATCATTATGGCTAGTAGGAACAACAAGTGTTGAGCGGTCATGAGATAAACTACGGTCAACACCAAAAGTCCCGGTAGACAATATAACACGCTGTAAACGAGAGAAAATCTCAAGCAAAGTTGGGAGACTAGAACTGTCCAAAATATGGGAACGAACAGCCTCATATTGAGGTTTCAAACCCATCAGAAACTGGACAACATTCATATCTTCATGTTGCTTTTGCCACACTGCTGCATCAGTGGTGAACAGGTGATAAAATTTCAAATCCGCACAGACTCCTGTGACATGGGAATAATAATCTGCAAGGCTCAAATTGCCTTGTTCTAAACGAAAGTATTGTTGACAAACCTCATAGGCACGAGTAAAATTGTTTGTGCCCGAATACATAATGGCCAAGTGGTCCCAAATTTCTTTGGCCGTGTCCAGATAAAGTAAAGTGGAGCTAATATTAGCCTCAATACTATTCAATAATAAAGAAATAATCTGAGCATTTGCCTACTCCCACTCATTATAACCAGGTGTACCTTCTTTGGGTTTAGGGTCTACTAAATATTTCTTGAGACCTTTACCTTTCAAAAATACTTGGACTGATCGTGACCATGAAACATAATTTATCCCATCAAGCTTGACTGACATCATAGGACCATTAAATAGAGCAACAGAAGACAAACCAGGTGGCACAGCAGGAGAAGTAACAATGTATATGTCATCGTTCTTGGATTTCATAGCCATAGAGAGGCTGAAACAGTGCAAAAAGGAGACTGCTCAGTGGTGAACAGTACTGGATAGTAATAATCCAGAGTTGAACAGAACAAGAAAGCTTGCTGAATAGCTGAACCGGCCAAGAAAAGTTGTTGTACCGCTGAACCGGACAATAAAGGCACACTAGACCTCTGAACCGGACTGTAAAGGCTCACCAAACCACTGAACCGGGAAGGTAAGGTGCACTGGATCAATAAACCGGATAGGCAAGGTTCACAGAACCACTAAACTGGAGAAAAAGCTGGAAGAATAAGTCTGAACCTCGATCTGGGTCTAAAACTAGATCTGGGTCTGGGTCTGGGTCTAGATCTTGGGTCTGGATTGGGCTTGAGATTAATTTAAAGTCCGTGGACTTGGACCTGTTACCCAAACCAGTAACCGACCCATGAGGGTTGTCTTCTTCAACGAACTAGGGTTTACAACCAAACTCTATTCATCAGCAGTGCTCACACTAGATGACACTACTGGAAAACCCCAGTGGCCACACCACCACAGAAGCCATCGGAAGCCACACCAGTCGACAGCGCCTCACACACAAGCAACGGCGACACAGCAAAGAACAAGACCAAGAGATACCAATAACGATTGAGGAAAATCAACAATGATACCACATCACCACCACCATGAACAAGACCAAGAGCAACTCAGCAAAGAACCATTGGAACCTTGATTGCACGCCAAAGCTTCACTGGTGGGAATGCACAGAGTCAGTGCAAACCCATTCGATAAAAAAAAAAAGGAAAAGAATGGAAGAGAGAAGAAAAGAGAAGAAAGAAAAGAAAGAGAAAAGAAGATAAAAAGAAAAAATTATTAAGAGGATTAATAGCAGTCTTGCTCTAATACTAGGTTAAGATTAGAGAGAAACTTAACACAATATGAGAAAGACAAAGAGAGGTTTTGGCTTAACCTACCTCTCACTATTGGTTTTGTATTTATAGTCACCAAAATAAGAAATAACATACGAGTATACCCTTTGTGTGGTATACATATTACAATAAACGTAAACCCTAATTACATTATAGTAACTTTCCTAATTGTATTATAGTAACTTTCTCAACACTAGGAATGACTTGAAAAGAATCAATAATTTGGACAAAACTATGGCCATGTAGGAGAGTTTCTACTCCTACAAAGGTTGCATCTCTAATCCCTAGAGGAGATCTGTTCAATTCCACATGATAACACCATTGTCATCTCTTATGACCCCACCAGACTACCGTTTGTTTAACTCAATAACAGCAACTGCATTGTCTTACTTGGTTGGAAGTACAAGGTGAGTAGCTTGTTAGGAATTAGATAACTTAGAGCCGATCCTAAGAAAAAAGGTGAACCAGAGAAGAGTAGTAAAAGTAAGCGTTAAGGTGTTGGCGCTATGACCTTAAAGGTGAAAGTTCCTCCATAGGTCCTAAACAGGTTTAAGCTTTTGGACCACTTGGAACATAGGGTTACCCTCAACTTGGATATTCAATGCTTGCTCCACGGTTTGGAGAAAGGAGGGATGATTAGACTGCGTGATAGCAGAGAACTTTAGAGGTAGGTTATAGAGAGGATGGAAAGAGAGCGATATAAGCTACAAACAGAAGTCAATTCGTCTTTCGTCTGTATTGAGTCCCATACCAGGATGAAGAAATCTAAGGATTTATAGTCATGCTCATGGAAGTATTGACTGGTTTAATGCTCATACCAATATGGCAAAGCATTTGAACATTTTTCCTATTCTGAACTTTTAAAGCCACTAGAGTATTACCACTAAATTTAATAAGCATTTGCATACTGGATATAACCATCCACTAGGTTACATATTTATTCAATGGGCATAATAGTCATATTTTATGGAGCAGCTATACCGACAATAACATACAAGTATTCCATTTTCATTTAATACATAAAATATCACTAAAATTGCCAAAGGAGTCCAACCAATGTGCACAGGAAGTACTCCAAGAGCATTGAAACCCAAGTTATAGATAAAAGGCACGAGTATCAACCATCACATCTAAGCTCTCCACACTATTTTAAGAATTCATTTCCTTTTAATAGCTGGTGGTCTCATTCTACATTTCTGGAAGTTAACTATCACACTATGCAATGCCAATTAAGAAATAGACCGTCCATCCAAATCCAAACTTGTCCCAGCCAGATGTATCTAATGATTTTTCCAAGGACTATGATAAAAGTTTGAAAGAATCTTTGTCTGTTTCAGGAGAAGCGAGGCCAGGACAAAGAGAATAGCCAGAAAAGATAGACATAAGTAAGCCATGTCGAAAGAGTATGGAGGAAGCACAATATGTTGGACGGAGAGGGAGAGAGTTTAGGTTTGGGCATCTGGAAGGAGCTTGCCAAGGGAATAGAGGTGGGATTAATCGAGAGAAAATGATGAAGGGGCTAAAATTTGATGTAGTAGGAGAGGATCTTGTGGTATAGCCTAAAGAACATTCAATTTTTTATCATTTTTAATGACAATCTTGGTGACACATCAGAAAAAACCTAAAAGATTGGCACCCACGAAATCTTTACCCTTGACATATCTCTTACGGCAGATGACTTTTATTCACGACTTCTTAAAGGTGTTTTGACTAGTCATCACAGATATGATAAAAATTGAAGTTTTTGCAAAGTTATATAGAATTTAACTGCAATACCTTTACAAAATCTATCCTTACATAAGTTACTTCTTTTATAAATCCATTTATCATCTTTTGAGTTCATATGTACCCACCACCAAGAAAAAAGAAAAAAAAAGAAATAGCAATTTTCTCTATACATCCAAGGAATTTGTTCAATGTTTTCTCAATGTCTACTATTGACATTCATTTCAATGTAGTCCTCTAACATGGAGCGGTTGTCAGTCGGAGATTCATAGCATAAAAATAGAACTCTTATAGCATCAAAAATATATTTTTTTTTTAATATGAAACAATTAACACAATTACAATGAAATCTGAATGAACCATGAGCTTGCTGACTATTACAATGAAGTCTGAATGGATCAGAAACCTGAAAGAAGAGCATAATACATCCTAAAGGAGGGAAACACGTAAAAGACCAATCCTTGACTTTGGCAGGGGTTGACGCCCTGACCTCCTGATTGGGAGTATCAAGTGTGGCCAACCCAGTTAAACATCATAAAATTGATTTCCTTTCTTAAACGTCATACTTTGTGTTTATGTGGCACAAAGAAAATTTCTGAACTGACTGTTTTGAGACAAGCATATTTCGAGCATTCTTCATGTGATAAATGTTGACTAGACATATAACATATGACATTCTCCATGTGAAAAATCATGGATGAGCCTTAGGGAGATCCCCTACAATTGTGGCATTACTCCATTTCTTTGGCCAACACAATTTATCAAAACAACGTTGCGTACAGAAAGATCATAAAACCTAACACAGACAAAATAGACAAAAACTACTCATACAAGTTCAATGCATTATAAAATCAGAACAGAAAAATCAAATGCAGCACTTGATTAACTGTTTTCTTACATTGGCAGTAAGTGGAACATGGTGGTATGCTTTCATAAAGCCTGCAATGAGACTACGAAATCGTGTGCTTCCAGCAGGTGGCTCATATGGGAAAAATGAATTCTCTTTCAGAACACTGGCAAGATAAGCTAGGAAAGGAATCTTCTCATCCGCAACGGAATCATCTTCGAAAGATAAATCCAAAGAGTTGTTTATCTCATGGAACCCATTTTTGAGAAACTCAAAAATTCTTTTAACCTGTCAGTTTAACTCCATCATTACCCCTTTAGTTTTATACTCCATTGCATATAAAAGTCTGTAATATTAAGCATATATGTACTGCTAGCAATCTTACTTGATTTGGTTGACGAAGCTGACAACTGTAAACTGATAAAGCGTGAGATATACGACCACCAGCCTTCCCATAAGCCCATGCTGTTCGAGCACAAATCGGCTGATCTCCAGCAAGGCCCATGAAGAACTCAAAACGGTGTGGACTATTCTTTTCAATCTCAACTAAAGCTGAAATGTCTGTGTCAGAAGCCTGAAACAGCAAATGTCAAAAATATGCGTTTTCTGGAGACGAGGTCATTTTCACCAAAGAGGGTTTACTTGCCTGAAGGATTTTAGTCTGCCAAAGCTTGTTAACACGAAGACCACGGCGTTCAAACAAGCGTTTGCAAACACCTTGTCCTGGACGCCCTCCCATATTAAAGATCATAATCCCCATTGGTTTTATGACAGCAATTCCTTCTTCAACTGCCCTAGCAATTAGACCTAAGCCAAATTGGTCCTCCACAAAACCCTAAACAGAAAAAAAGTGCATAAACTAAATCAACACAATGATAAAAATTCTGTCCATTTACAATGAATAAAAACAAAATAGTATATCAATAAATACAACTTCGCCATCACATGGATAGCTATCCGTGTCTGATCAAGGATGAGGATGACGTGAATGCATCCATGACTAAATGCAACTTTCATATTTAAATTCAACAAACTGGAGCCATTTAATTTACAGGTACCATGATCGTTGCGCAAGAATAAGGAAAGGAAGAAGCGTTTTGGATTCAGTGTCTCTCAACATCTACCAAGCCTACCGTGGCATTTACACAAAAGCTAAACATGAAAAAGTCTCTAAACAGAAAAATTAATTTTTCCCTTTAATAAAACTTATACATACTATCTGAACAATGAATCAATAATAGAGTGTTAGGTCAATGGATAGAGATTTGTCTGCCATTAGAATGAGTTCACACGCATAATGTGCAAGTGTATGAAGTATGCATATAAATATGCAGCATATTTATGATCATTTTAAATTAGCAGGCACGACATGGGTCATGGGTGCTATAGGTAGTGTTGCAATCAAGTTTCTGGCAAGAAATAAGTTCAGGCAGTTTCAGATTTGATCAATGTTCTATAGGGATGAGATCATGGCCAACCCTAACCGGCCCCTATAACAAAGGAGTTAGGAAGTCTTACTGAGATATATAGACCCTAACTAACTCTCTAACCTATATAACCTGACTAGCCCATTTAATTCAATTACACCTTCTTTTCTTTTCTTTTCTATTTTATTAAAACATAACTGTGGTTAGCCTATTTAAAAGATTTGAAGTTTCACGATGGAATTTATCCAAATATATGCGTTGAAACAGAAAATTAGAACCCTGCTTGATAAAATGCAAATAATAAAATAATGAGCATTGAAGTGTACAGGACAAATATCCAAACTAAGCAATCTTATAACAACCAGCCACCAAAGATTCTTTACCAATTAAATTGGTTATTCAGGTTTCTTGCAATCTACTCTTGCAGTTATCTAGTTCGTTCATAGAACCTATTATCTACCTTAGTCCTTAGATATAACCTCTTTCGCGTCTGTTACTTTGATCTTAACAGTACCTATTTGTATAATGTTACCTCTAAGAGACCTCATATAGGCAACCTCACATGCCTAGCATACAAAACTCAACATAGAGGTCTTCATGAGTCAAGGTGCAAAATGTAAGATTAGATAGAGAAGGAAAAATAAGTTCATCCTAATCCTCATAATTCTCATGTGGACTTGTAGAAAGGAGCATAAGAAACCTACAGGTCAAAAGAACCAAACCAAGTAGCAGCACATTTAAGAGTCCATGTAAAGGGTTGTCTGTACTCAACCAACTCATGAATATCCCAGCCTGAGCCCACCTAATATATCATATGGGTTTGGGCAGGATGGTGGATTTGGGTAAAGATTGGCACCCCTAAGTAAGGCTTTCTGAATCAGTAACTCTCCCTCATTACACTAACAGCCCCACCCCACGGTCAGTTTCTCTTTCCCTAATTCAACATTGTTGTCTTGAAAATTCAAGTTTTTTTACAAACAAAAAGTCATCTAATTTTCTCCAACAAAAAATGGGGAAAACATTATTACATATAGAACCCTTCTTAGACACTTACTGGCATTTGATTGGTTTGCTTGATTCACTTAAACTATTCTGTTGTAAGTACAAACTTTACTAAGTGAATCTTGATTTAAGTATAAGCAAAGTAGATGCTACAAACAGGACTAAGTGTTTGTAAAAAATTCTTCCATAACATTTGCATTTAGTTCCATTTAGACTCCAAAGAAAAACTTGCCCCCCAATACAGTCATAAAACAGTAGTAGACTAGTGTCCTACGGTAGTTTCTGCATTTTCTTCATTATTGAGAACATTGAAATATCATAGCTACCAAATAGGCGTCAGCCAATCAAAAACTTAGGCATGCAACTTTCTAGTGATAGCGTGCTAAAAAAATAAAAGCAAGTCTCCACCATTTAGCATTCAAATAATAAGATGTCATCCAACCTGGAGTGCACAATAGTTACTCAATGAATGCAGAAATTCCTCGCTTGCATTTTCCGAAATCATCTTGGACATTGCATCTGGATTTGGATTAAGAATCTGCAGATGAAACAGAAGTGGAGAAAATACAACCGTGCGATAACATGTGAGATGACTAAAACCATGGAGCAATTTAAACAGCTTCTGTTATCTCAAAAACAAACAGGAAAATCCACTAATTAACATATACTATTCACAACAATACCTGTGGAATGCAGCCGACAATCCGTTCAAGTTCTATGTGATGATCCTTGCAGTAAGCTAGCAGATCGGATTCATGAAACTCTACTCTGTCAAGTAAAGTTTTATTCTCCCCGTCGTAGATTGGTTGGCCATTGTCATCCAAAGCATTTAAATATAAGTTTATCCAAGAAACCTTGACTGCTCTTGGATTTATATCGAGGCCATATACCTGTAAAATGATATTTTGCCACTAAGGAATTTCCCAGAAATTTATAAACCACAACTTTTTGTCTTGACGTGTAGAAGTTGATATAATTTACATAATACTAAACTGCAATACATACATACGTACATACATACAGACATACACGTATGTATGTATGTACGTACGTACGTATGTATGTATGTATGTATGTATGCATGCATGCTGCATCTTGCCACTAGTTCGTTCCATTATGGTCATGAATACCACTATATGGATCATCAAAGAAGCACTAATGATGCTAAAATTGTGGGATAGGAAGAAACAAAAACCTTTAGGGGTGACCACTTCTCAGCAATGGCAATGGATATCCATCCATTTCCACAACCAAGCTCAGCAACTGTCTTGTCATTGAAGATAGAGTCAGGATGTCTATTCAGTCCCTCATAAAAAGTAAAGGACCAGTCCTCTGGTATAAAGATGCTTGGGATCACCATCATTGTCAATTTCTTCCTTTTCTGGTAACCTTCAACAGCCAAAGAAAAATGTCAAACATTCTGAGTTAGCATAATGTGAGCAACCCAAAAAGAGCATGTACTTATAGTTAGCATAATGTGACATTCTGAGTTGAATTAACAGAAACAATATAAAGGATAAATGACCCTAAGAGGGAAATCTGAGTATGTCTTATCATTGCATGAACGACATGATTCAAAAGGAGTAAAATACTTCTTTTATTATTATTTCCTAAAAAGGGAATAAGCTTTGAATATCAATGATTACAGGCTAACTAATTCAGGAGGAGGAGTACAGACCTTTTTAATAAAGTTGCTGGCCACCAGATCAAAAACAAGGTCTTGTGGGTAGAAGTGACTTTCAAGGCCTTTGTGGGCAGCATAAAGACTCGTGATGCAGTCAAAGTAGATAATGAAAGCATGGGGTTAAGGCTTTAAAACCAAAAAATGAGGCATTATTTTCTGACAAGATAATATTCCAAACACTGTTCGATGGTGGAACGGATTCTAAAATGCTCGCATCTATTATACTATCAGCTTCATCTATTGGTCCAACAGGTTTTATACAACAATTGGATGGGGCTTACGTACTTTGATTATGGAGGTTTTCAATATAATGTTTTCTACAGCTGGGCAGGTGGTATACTAAATGCCTCACCTGTCAGCTGCAGGGCAAAGCAATCTTTAGGAAAAGCTTACTAGATCTCTGTGTAGTTTGTCTTCCTAGCGAACAAATATAATTCATGAGTATTTACCCCATTTGCTGAACATTGGAAAATCGACCACAGAAGCTTCCCGCTCCCAAATCCCCCCGCATTTTCCCACTTCATCATAGAGAAAGGGAAGGAAAGTCATCATTTTGGGTGGACCAAACTGCACTTTCCTTTTTGTAAAAGGGGTCTTAGGCTTTGTTTGATTCATGAATGAAAGGAGTAGAGGAAAAGAAAACGTAAAGAGAATCATGTGTTCATTTGGCTAATGGAAAATAAGGAAGAAAAAGAGAATTTTAGGACAAGTGAGTCAAATTTCTGATTCAACAGGTCATTTCGCTTTCTCAGTGCCAATTTGCAACCAAATTTTAAAATCTTTCTAACTTGTAGTCTTATTTAACTAGGGGAGCAAATATGAGGGAATTTGTCGTTCCTTTACCTCATCCTTCTCCATTTCTTCTCCCCGACAAAATCTCTGAACTAGGTGGAGTGTTAAGACTTTGAAGGCTAAAGTTTGCAAGGGGACTTCATAGGTATTCGCTACGAGGATATGTTCTAGGAAGTGATAGTATCCATGGGCAGTTGGCACCTTGCAAATATAGGTTAAGACTTTCAAGTGAGTGGTCCAAACAGGTTAGCAGCAGCTTTAACAAAATGATTTAAAATTTCCGTGTTCAATAGCATGTAACAAGAAGCGGACTACAACCCTCCCTACTTTTTTTACATTTTCCCACCCCATCACTTTGGATATTAGATAAGAATCATAGTGATAGAACTAGAGTAATACAAATAAATTTTTTAAAAAAATTAAAATGTGTGGTAGTTAATAAGTGGAGTGGAGGGGTGATTACATGAGATATGTGGCAAAATGTAATTGGATGAAATCACATGTTGCAATCAAATAAATAAAAATTCTAAGAAAAAATAAATTGGATAGAGAAAGCTTCCCAACCGTCATTCCTCAAAATTGATTGTAATAATACACAGTGTAAATGTTAATAAACTCTGGTTTTAAGCTATGTATAAAACCTAGAAAAAAATCTCTTTAGACACCATCAAAATCACTTGGTTGGGTCCTTGGTTCGGGAGGTATGACTCATTCTTACGCTATCTTCACTTAGTTCTCAACTATAAGAGTGTAGTTTCCAAGTCAACTCTTAAGGTATTTTCGGCAAACTCTATAACCAGTCCAGTGAGCACAAGACTGCCCAATTTTAGTTGCCGGTGTTTAGGAAGTCTGTTATTCTGAATTGGTCCTCAGTCCGGACTGAATAAGGCTTAAAGTCACTATACCATGTTTTCAAACCAACACATGGCTGATTTCACCCTGAACCAGCTTACATCATGCGGTGAGACCTGAACTAAACCAAATCTGGAGATTCCCAACCCTTTGTTTCCAGTATAAAAAATGGCATTATTGATCAGCATCCAAATCGTCAAAAAAAATCTAACGTTTTATTCGTGATGAATGCAGAGCAACTACGACATTACACCTTGTCAAATGTATACAAACAAGCATATATATAATAATATGTGAAATTAGAAATAGAAGTGATCGAAAAAGAGAGAAATGCGAATGACCTTCATATTGTTCAATATAAATGTCGTGGATTCGGAAATGGTAGGTTTGGAGGCATTGCTCGTTGGCCTCCTTGGCGTCGAAACGCTTCTGAAGATCAGACAGGAAAATCCGAGCCTGAGTACGAGTCGTTGGATCTTCGAGCCTCTCGAGGAGTGATCGGAACGCACTGTAAGCAGCGTCACCGGACTGCTCACAATGCTTCAAGAACTCGTCTACCGATCCACACAGCCCCTTCACCGCCATTTTTGTTACCCTTCCACAACAACAAATTCCAGAGAAGTTCAGAGAGAGAGGGAGAGAGAGAGAAAGAGAATTGGTTAGAGTGCTAGAGAAGAGGGAGGAGCTCCGGGAATATATGATACTGGGAAGTGGGAAGTGCAATTAGAAAGTAGTTAAATCTGCTTTATTTTTCATGTTTTAAAAAATTGCACCGGAGCCTCTAAAGTATTAAATATATTTTTACATGGTCCTTCGAGTAGACAATATTCAATATCCAAATTATTAATAATTTTGTGTCATAAATTTATCGCTTGATAGCTAAATATAAGTAAAAAATAATTTGTTTAGTTCTTGAATAAAATGTGAGTAGCTTATGATCAAAATTATATAATTTTGATAGTTTTTTTTAACTAAACTTTAGATAGAAATTTGGTCAAGTGCTATCCAAATTATTTTTTTTTTACCTATTTTAGATATTACGTGATAAGTTTATAATAAAAAATTGATAGTAATATGGACATTCTCTTCTTGAAGGGTTACATAGAAATATATTATATATTTTAGGAACTAAAATGATGCAATTAAAATATTAATGACTAAATAAAATAAATCTCATATTTTTGGCACATCTAGTACAATTAACCTTAAATTCTTTATATTGGCGTGTAACTTTTAAATTTTTATTATTTCACCACACAACTAAGCTGTGGGTAACAAATCGACTCTTATTGAATTTATATCATATTTAAATTACAATATGTCAAAGTTTACTCAACCCAATATATTTCGTATCATGTTTAATCGAGTTGTGTAAGATGCATCTAACATGTTTCGTATCATATTTAATCGGGTTTATGCCAATCCATCACATCAACTAAATGGGACATATAACATTATGTATTAATGTTAAGTTAATAAAGATAAAATTATGTTGCTGATTTTGTTACAAATAAATAAAAATTAGATAAAATTAATTTGAGACCAAGTTATAAATTAATCAAATTAATTGTAACTCAATATCGAAAAAAACTGTATATTAATCAATTTCAAGCAATGTTATATTATTATAATTTCATCAAATTAAATTAAATTTTTCTATATTTAATAATATTATACGTACCAAAATTTAGTCTAAATAATTTGACAGATGATATGGTAAGTAAATTTTAAATTTAAATAAATAAAAATAAGATAAAAAATATCATTTTTACTACTTAAAGATGGCAGTGGACCAAAAAAAAAATGATTAATCATTCAAATTCATTCCATTTGAACGAACGATGAACTCTATGTATTGAACGGTGGATATATATAAAAATACTCGTATAAACTCATGCAGGATAAAGGTGAAGATGGATTGAAACTCACTTCCACCCCCACTCTACTAAATCGATAATATATAAATTTTTATATTTGATTTATTTGTTACGTAATGAGTTTTTAACCTTTTTATAAATTCATTCGTGAGGTTCTATGTTTTTTTTAAATCATAAAATTAATTGTTATAAACGATCACGGCGGCGAAGACGCGAATCAAAATTTACAAGCAGAACCGGGACAAGACTTAAGAGTTTTTCCAACCAACAAGAATAAACCTAGAATGAACCAATATTTATTTAAAACAAGTATAGGGTGAAGACTAATCCCGTCCTGTCGCTGTCCACCGTCATCCCTATTAGCACGCGACTTCATTTAATCCTTTTTTGATAGCAGTCAAAAGTTACCTCCTCCCCTCCGTCATAACCGTACCCATATAAACACCATTAATTAAAATATTAGTCGGATTTATAATATAATGTTATATGGACTTAAAAAATAGACTTGATAATCTCAATCATTGATTTTACTGTAGATCTCAGCATTTATTGGGATCCACTACCTATTCAATGGTTGAGATTATCGAATCTACTTTTTAAGTTCACGTAGCATTACTATATCCAATATTCTCACAAATTGCTTTATTGAGCAACGTGATGTGATTCAATTGAACCATTCTGCCACGTGGAATAATGGGCTCCAATAATTCGGAAATTGCTTTTTGCGGGTATGTTATGCTCACAGTGACGTTGGTCTTTAATCAAACACCAACAACATAGAAGTCAATAATTAGTTTAATTCGTTACCGTCCTCGCTATTGTATCTTATTTTTATTATTTTTGTAAGTGTTTTTATAATTATTTTTGGTATAAAAAAAAGTTATAAAAATAATTATTACAACAGTGATAAAAATAATTACAACAATGATAAATCACCCATAAAGTGATAGTTTTTTGTATTGAAGAAAATTAATAAAAATAGTTATTACGATAGTGATAAATCGCCCACAAAAATAATAATTTTTTTTGTTATAAAATAACTCATAAAAATTATAAAAATATTCATTAAAATCGTAAAATTTAAAGGTACATTAACAATTTCTTTTAAGTACCGTAGTGTAGTCCTAATACGTATTGCTAGCTAGAATGAGAGTGTCACTTCCTGTTAATTTGGATGAAAGTCCTTGTCTAGGACGGTGTTACTATTTGTTATGTAACACTTTTTTTTTCCCTTTATTTGAGTTGTACTAAAGCTAAAAAAAATTAGATGAATATTGTTATGTTTTAATTTGATCAGCATTAGAATCGATTAAACTAAAATTGTTAATAAGGTTAGTTTAAATCAATTCAAAATATTAACATTGATCCCAATATTATTGAATTGTTCGTAACTCGACCAAATCATAGATTTCTCATTTTTGTGGATTTATTCTATTGACCATCCCAACAAAGTACTATATAAAATTATTTATTTTTTTATTTAATGGTCAGGAGTACGTGTTTGAGTTAGTTTATGCATATTTCGACTAATCTTCTCTTTGATTTAGTCAAAGACAAATCATCCATGTCGAGACTAGAGATTTCACGAGGAATAAAATTGTTGCCATAAAGGAATATTCATAATAAAGAAAATACATATTTGACCAGAACTCGATAGAAAAAGAAAATAAAATTGTAAAACATTCTCGTCCATTTGTTATTTTTCTATTGTTATGGAAGATCACATACTTACATGAGAAATTTAACAGGTGCAACACCTTGAGGTTTAACGTTAATTGCAATTTAGTTCTCAAAATTTTAATTTCATCAATTTAATTCTCAATATTCATACATTCAACTAATGTGTGGTCTTTTGCATAAACCACCATCCAGAAAAGTGATGAAAAATATCATGTGCATTGCATATGACAGTATTGCCGGACATTTTTGGTGTTTGATAATAATTTCTATTTTCAAACACCATTGTCCTTCGTCTAGATTATATTAGAGTAATGTTACAAATATCTTATTTAAAGACCTAATAATATAATTTTGACATAACTATTAAATTATTTGTGAGTTTTAATGTTAGATAGAATCTACAACCAATCCAATAATTATACAACATTAAATCCCCAAATAAGATTCCCAAATAAAGTCAAAATAACATTTTCCTATTGAATATGATACTAAGCACCTATCTTCTCCTTCCACTTTTTTTAAGCTTCTTTTTGTCTCGATCACAGAGTCATCTCCCTTTGTCTTCGATTAACTTTCTTCGCTCTCGTTATCTATCCCTCAAATAGTGCATAATTTTTGCCCTTTTTTTAAAGTCTCAAAACACTAGCACTAGGCGTCTCAAACACTAGCACTAGGCCTCTCAAAATTTAATACGACACAATTAATTGACACAAATCGACAGAAATTAAGCTGGTTTGAGTGAGACCTTAACGGATTCGGATGGTAAACAGGTTGACCCTTCAAACATGTTTAATAAACAGGTCGTGTTCGGGTGAGTCTTGTCACCAATTTATCATTTGTTTAAATAAAATTAATATAATAATAAATTAATAATTATTTTAAAAAATTAGGCAAATTTTTTTTAGAGACAGCTGCAGAAAATATATATATATTATTTTTAGTGATAGCCACAAATTTTTTTTTTTTTTTTAATTTAGTGACAGACACAAAAAATATAATAATAAATTAATAATAAATTAAAATTCAACGGGTTAAACGAGTCGTATTGTGTTACTCATTTATTTAAACGGTTCGTGTTCGTATTGAGATTTTTCACCCATTTATTAAACAGATCGTATATAAGTTTACATATTTTTCACCTGACACCCGTTTGACACCTAAGTCAAAGTATGCTTAACCCAACTCAAGTTACATGAGAATTTTGTGTTGGCTTGAATGACTTTATGTATTTTATATCAGAATATATGCTTAAGGTTATTGTGTTGACTTGATATCGGAATATACGCTTGAATTTGATTAATCAGCATTCTGTATTTGATATCAACATCCTGCCTATTTTTATTATTGGGTATCAGCATTGGTGTAATTGTTCTTTGATGTAATTGTGTTATTTTGTATTGTATTTATGATTTGTAATATGGCTGTTGGTGAAATTTGGTTGTTTTGGATTATGATTTGTACTTTGTAATATGGTGTGATATTTCTAAATATCATATTTTTTTGTGTTAGTTTGTTAGTTTTATAAAATTATATAATATTTTTAAAGAAACGGGTAAATGAATCAAACGGGTGGTTTACCGTGTTTGTGACAACTCGTATTAAAATTAATCACTAACATATAATTTAAGTCGTTAATTATGATCTCATATAATTAATGATCATTTTTAAAAATTTCAAATGAACCTCAAATATAATTTATTTATGTAAAAACGAGTCGCATAACTATAATATAAATCATATTTCGTGTTAAAATAAAATGTCATATTGTTAAAATAATATAATATATGAGTAATACGTCTGTTATATATATAATATATGTATTTTTATGTATTTTAGATATATAAGTGTCAAAGAAAGAAAAAAAAAATGGCCATATATATAAGTGGTGGCAAGAAAAAATAGACATATATTCTATACCAAAAAAAAAATGTATGAAGGAAATATGAACAATTGTCCGAGTGATGCAAGTTAGGTGACTTAAGCATGATGACTTAAGTCAATTGACATGTGATTTTTGGCCAAAAACTTTGGCTATAAATAGCTAGCACTTGGTCATTCGACCAAGACAGCAAGAGAAGAAAAAGAGAGAGAGAACTTTTATTAGATTTTGAAGTCAAAAATTAAATAGTGAATTTTACTTTCGATCATCAACCAATTAAAGTGTCTTTGTTCGGGGTACTTTGAATTTCATATTTATTGAAGTTATTAATAAATTTGAGGTATGAGATAATATACAATATGCTCCTCTATTTTAAATCTCTTTACGAAGAGTGTTATTTAATTATCTGAAATTTGTATTCTTATTAATTATTCTGATTGATACGAAATTCTGACAATTTTATCGGTTGATCTGTACGTTGGGTTAAATACTTTAGGATTGATTAGTACATGTACAAAGTGTACTTGTGATATAATTGGGTGAAATGTGATTATGGCCTCTGTGGGATGCGATTGTGATTACAACCCAGCAGGGTGTAAATAGCTCGATAAGAGTATGAAATTTAAATGTCTAAGTGTCACTTGTCATGTCACCAAGAGGAACCGAATATAAGGCTATGTTTAATAGCAGTTGATTTATGTGGTCTATCGAATGTGATTCTTGATTTCGTTAACCATGATTTTTATCATTTGAATTTTTTGATATTTGATCATTCACATTTTTCTTGATGAGCATATTGTTTCCTGTCATATTGTATATTTTTTCGCTTTTAAAATAAGTAAAGCTGATTTTGAGGAATCGAAGATGAACAAATCTTGATATAATTTTTAATTTTTATTGGTATTTGAAGATCAAAATTGTGATTATAAATTTATTGAGACAATTAGAACTTTGTCCCTGTATTCGAAGATATTTGTAATTTATTGTGATCGATTAATTTAATCAAATAACGTGTCCAAAAAATCGGGGCGTTACAGTGTTAACTCAACCCTACCTAACACGACTTGTTTAAAATTAAACATTTTAAACAAATAGTGTCGTATTACCTGTTTATTAAATGAGCTGTGTTTAGTGAAGATTTTTCATCTGTTTATTAAATGTATCGGTGTACAAATTTACATATTTTTTATCTGTCACCCATTTAACCCAATATATTTGACACCGGTAACTAGCACCCACATAACACACGTTCAAACAATACATGCACGATGGACAATTTGCGTCAATCTCTGTCTACCAAATACACCATCTCTCTTTCTCTCAAACAGACAAATACATAAACAACACAACATGTAGTCACACAAATACTTGACTTTCTACAAATTCATGGCATCAGTCCAAAATTATTGTGGTGGGGGAGCAATGGTGTGGAGGAGGAGGTGGGTTTACTGGTCGCAGTGGAGAAGGAAGAGATGTGGTTGTGCTATTGGTTGGGTTGATGGAGGTGGTGTCAGTCGAGTGGGAATTGCAAATGGCGGTTTAGGTTAAGGTTTTTGCCTGTATGTGTGTGAGGCGCCCAGAATGTAAGAGGGGGAGAGAGAGAGAAAGAAACAAGAGGGGGAGATGGAGTCGTTTTAGAGGCCAGATGGTGGCGATGGATACCAATAGTTAAAGATGAATTTCAGCGGTGGAGTCTTGCCAAGAGAGAGAAAGAGGGGGAGGAAAGGGGGAGATTGAGCCGTTTAGAGGGTCGATAGTGGCGATAGATACCAGCGGTTGAAGATGGATTCCAGTAGTGAAATCTTAGAGATAGAGAGAGAGATGGGGCGATCACCGTTATTGCTAGTGGCTGTGTTTTCTAAGGTTAATAGTGCGACGATAATGTGTTTTTTGTGAGATTAATTTGTTTTCTCATTTATGCCTAATGTTTTGAAATTGCAATGACAAAAAATGTCCATCATTACTCTAATGTGACAATCCCATGATATTTTTCATTACTTCTTTGGATGTATGTGTAGTGCAAAAAATCACATTAGCTGAATGTATGAACATTGATGACTAAATTAAAAAAATTAAAATTTTAAAGATTAAAGTATTATTAACGTTAAACCTCACAGACTATTCATGCAATTTACCCATCTAACAAACCTATGTAATAAATAATTTTATCTATTTTAGAGAGGTTGACTCTCAAACTAGAACCCGTAATATACCGAGACATGTTTCCGTGTTGTATGCATCAAGTGGCAGAGTGAGGTGATATACATTACCGTAAATTATTGTACATCCAAATGAATTGCTGCTTCACAGGTGGTGTACGTCACACGGTCACAGCTGCTCTGCCACATGGTGTATTATACAAGTAAACAAAAAATAATTTATTTACCCAAAAAAAAAAAATTTAAGGGAAAATTTTAATTCAATTTCTTCTAATTTATTATATTTTTAAGGACATTCTTTATATTATTAAAAATATCATCGACACTTTTTTTAATTTATATTTAAATATCACCGACACTCCTTGCCATTAAATTATCATTTTTAACAAAATTTTTTATCCAGAATGCCCACGCATAAACCTTAAACAATCTTTCTACAAAAAATTCGATTAAAATTCTAGTCGATTAAAATTCATTTTTCTACATATTAAAATTCGAGTTGATTAAAATTCATTTTTTTACATATTAAAATTTGAGCTTATTAAATTTCGAATCGAGTTGATTAAATTTTATTTTTTTACATATTAAAATTTGAGCATATTAAAATTCTTTTTTTATATATTAAAATTCGAGCCGATTTAAGCTCCACTTGAACTGTTAGCGTTGATTAAAATTCATTTCGAGTCAATTAAAATTTATATATTTTTACTTATTAAAATTCATGCCAATTAAAATTCGATTCTTTAAAATTTGAGTTGATTAAATTTTTATTTTTTATGTATCAAAATTCAGACCGATTAAAATTGAATGCAAATTTATTAAAATTTAATTTTTTAATTTGCTTAGATTTTAAGGGGTAAAAAATATAATTTTTAATTAACTCAAATTTTAATACGTAAAACATAAATTTTAATCAATTCAAATAAAATTTTAATCAGCACAAACTTTAATACTTAAAAAAATTAAAAAAAGAAAAGAGGGGCTCTCGTTAAAGATATGCTTATTATTTAGAGGGAGTGTGGATACAAATTTTCATCTAATATATCATGGGTAATTTGATAAAATTGCATTCTAATGGAAGGGGTGGGATTGAAATTTTTCCAAATTTTAATTTGCACTATATTTATGTTGAGAAAATCAGCATAATTCTATAAATATTAATTATAAAAACATAATATAACCAGAATACAAACAAGTATATGATGCAATAGTATGCGATTAGAACAACATAAAATAAAAATTAATAAATTTAAAAGAGTTGACATGTGATATTTGATAGACGTGTGATTATTATTTGAAAATAGTTGTGTCTCCTAATGTAAAAGTACTAATGAACATGAATGACTCTAAGATTCAACCCAGATGCATTTATAATAGCGTCCTTTTAAGGGCCACGTTCATAAAAAAAATAGACATAAATTTGACTCGAATCAAAATTACTTCAAAAAATACAAACATAAAAAAGGACTTATCTATGAAGCTGAAAAGAAGAAATGAAGCTAAAGTTGCAAAATGGAAAGAAAAGAAGCTAGATTTCTCCACACTTGGTTAACAAAAAGGTTTATAACAGCCCATTAAATCTAAAATTAAATGTGATCCATTAAAACGAAAACATTAAGCTGCAGGTAAAGTGCAGTGGCATCACCATCAATAAAAAGAGTTAATACAACTTGTTTTCCACCTTTTCCACTTAAGCAATGGGGACCATTTCCACTTAGGAGTAATTATTGATGATTCCCGGAAGTAAAGCAGCACCCCAGCAATGGAGGACACATGCTTACCATCATTACTTGTTTATGGCCGAGCTAGTTTGAGCTCTCATAGAAATGTTTCTTATACTAATTAATCATCTAGTGTCAAAATTACTACCATTTTCTCTATAATACATTGGGTGGACAAGAAGATTCTGATGTGGGTTAATCAGATCATCACAGATGACACTTTACATTTGAGATGAAATTGTCATTCTCAAGAGTTATAATCCCAGAGGAGTAGATAATTGGAGGAGTTAGTCTAACTGGGGCTATAAGCAATTTAGGGCGTGGATTTAATTTACAACTAGGTTGAGTTTTTCCCGTGTTGATGTTCCCTCTAGTTCGTTCCTGTGTGGGGCTATAGAAACCTCTCATGTGGGCTTACGGAAACATCCAAGCAATCACATTTGCAAATCCAAGTGCGTGAAGTTAGGATAACACCGAGCAAGAGGACAACAAAGAGGGTTTTTTCGAGGCATGACCTTTATTGTCAATAACTTTTCATTTTTGTAGAATTTTCAGCTTATCACCTTCACCTCACTCTTTGTTTCTTTTCCCTCATTTTTCTTCATTTTCCTTTTTTTTTTCTCTTTCTTTTTCTTCTTCCACCCCTTTTTCTCTTTTTCTTGGATTTTGTCGGTCTTTTCCATTCAACATTTCGAATTCAGCAATCATTTATCCTTCTTTAGGTTTCCTCTCCACATTTTCTTCCCTTTTATGGTCAATCACAATCAATTCTCGAAACAATGAAAGTGTGGTAAATTTTATCATTTTGCATTGGTCTGGTCAATTGTGTGGAATGGAAACAAATTTTCAATTAATGCTCAATCACGGCATTGGGGATAAATTTTTTCACAAGAAAATGGCTAAGGCTCAACGCAATTCAAATATTGCCTAAGATCCTCTCTAAATAAGCATGAAAGACATATTGACATTTTAAGATAAAGTCAATCAATTATCCACACATGCACTCTTACCAAAGTAAGCATAATGAGATTATTGTGCTCATATATTCGAAATTCAAAATGAAGATCAGCAATCACAAATCCCATAACAATTAAGATAGGGGAATGTAATTCAATATTAGATATTTTTCACAAAAAATGTTCAAAATTTTCACATTTTCAATTATTCTATACAAAAAATTGTGGAACAAGTAAATGGTGCACCTCACTCTCAAACTTGAACCATGCATTCACAATGTGTACACAAAGTAAGAGTAAGACTACTAAATATAAAAGATATTCTACGTTATAGATCGTAATACTCTTATTATCAACTTTCAATCATCTTTTACTGTAACACTGTACCTACCCAATGAGAAAGAATGAACAAATTTCAAATTCATATTTTCAAATTGAGCCAATTACTCAACAAACACATGTACTAAGAGCTAGGCTTCAGTTTGGTTGAGGTCTCTTGAAATCCCAGCCAACTCGAGATCAATGTTGCGTGGGTCACTTTGATATGTGGTATGGGCACAGGTACATGATACGACACTTTTTTAGGTACGATAAGAGTATGTTTAATTGAGATGGTATTTTGGGTCTTAATTCGTATATATAATACTATATATATATATATATCATTTTCACTACTATACAATATTATATATTACAGAACATTCAGAAAACACAAAGTTAGTTATCATTTGTCTTATAGTTGTTTTTATTATCTAAGACAATAAATAATTATAAATTTATATACATGTAGTCAATTAATATGTATTTTATATTTGTTCTACATGTTCTAAAGCGAATTAATTTAGGATTAATATTACAATTTGGGACCGTCCATTTTGAAGATTTGGACCGGGGACCCACCTCATTTAGGTGGATCGTTAAGGATTTAGTGAATTGTGATAACTCAGTTCAAGATTATATATTACATAATTGTATACACCTGATATACATACATATATATTAACATGACACACACAAAAATAATTGTATCAACTCGTTTCCTCGTTCCACACTGAAACACGACCTAGTCCACAGTGAAAAATGGATCCAAATTTCATATTACATTTTTACTAAATTTCACTGGTAAATTATTGATCAAGAATGTAAATACGACCAACTACATATAAATGGATTCCACCAATATATGAGGAGGATCTCCTATTAATAAAATTATAATGAAAATATAATCTCAAAAATAAAAAAATAATTTTAAGCAGATTGTAAAGGATTACTGGACACAAAAGGATTTCCAACAAGCTGAGACACATTTGAATGGCATCATTCTCCAAAAGAACACAATGTTTTCACCATAAGAAAACAAAACATTTTTGGATAAATACGAAGAAGATTGAAACCAGGCATCTCGATCGGGTATAAATTTAATTGTGTACACATTTAACAAAGAATAAAGCTATTAGAACTTACAAAACTGACCTTACTTGTTGATATAACGATGTGTTAAGTGATGAAGTCCTAATAAAGATATCTAGGAGTTATAGTCACAATAATACTATTGGATCACATCATTGTCATATCATTAGTTTAACAAATTAGGTCCCAATAGCATTACAAGGATGACTTCATTTAGAGTCGGAAAGAAAGTGGGAAAAAACAACCATCTGCTTTTTGCTATCACCATTGTAGTATTCTTCCCCTGTTCCTGCTGCTATCGCAGTCCCGTCTCCCTTGTTTGGATTTTATTATTTCATCTGCAAAACGAGACAAATTCCTTACAACACGAATATAAAGACACAACACTTATCAAAAATAGGAAACAAATACGTTGGGATACACAACAAACAATTGTATCGTATATCATCACACTGCACAAGTGATCACTTTATAAACATTAAAATACCATTATAAAACATAAGAATATCAAGTCAATATTATGTCTAATCCTCTAATAGATCATAATAGTCACTAGTAATCAACAATCATCAAAATTTTCCAGACAATATACACAAATAAATAATATAATAATTGCTCTCATCAACTTATATGCATCTTGTATTTTATTAGTAAATTTAAAATAAATGGTCTTACCAATATTATATTGTATCATACAATCAAAACAATTATTTTTCAAATTTTTTATTTTGCCAAAGAGATACAGCGCATGTTTATTATTTACACAGAGACAGTTTAAATAAGTGTTAACACACGTCCCAAACAAGTGTTTGACATGTGATCAAACACACTTAAAAGTGTATTGGAGACTCTACCAAAAGTGTCGGACACAGAAACGTGACTAGCATTGTCCGTGCATCGTCACCACATTTCCCAATCAGTCAATGCACGCATGCAGTCGACATAGCACACACAATCACCCAACAAACACCACCACCCATGCACAAGCAGAGACACCCACACACCATCATCCTTTTTCTACCTCCGCATTCTCATACACACTATCTCTTACAGCCACACTCTCTCGAAGACAAGATATTACATGGGGGATGTGAATGAAATTTCCTCATCTCTTTTATTTGTCCCAGCAAATGTAGACTCAGTTAACAAGATACATACCTCTAGTTTCTGCATCCCAACCCAAGATGGGTGTTGGTAGAAAAACATCATCCCATGAGAGTGCTTCATTGCTGAGGAAGTACACACCAGTCTTCACCTGATATACTGAGTAATGTCCACGAGCGACATCTTGATTAGAAGGATACATGCTGCCCGGAATACCCTTCTTTCCTTCTTGCTCATACCCAAGATTGATTCCAAACTCCTTTAACTCGAACACACCCCTTATAATCACTGACACTGTAACTTCATCGCCATCTTCCAAACCCAATAGATTCGCCACCTTCCAATGGCTTAACCACATCATGTCTTCATTTTCTTCTGGGCGGCCAAAGCAAGTCGGGTTATATTTCCAACAGAGGTTCTTGCTCTTATTACTGAGTGTAATAGATAATAGTGGATGAAGACATGACTGGTTTTCACTATAGCCCGAAAGTACATAAATAGAGCAGATGTTCAAGTTTAGCCTTTTTACATAAAAAACTGAAGGCACTGTAAAATATGTTGAGGACTCTCTACTCTTAATGCTGAAACAGTCTGGAATCTCTTTTACAGGAACAAATATGTTTATCTCAACGTCTGCCAGGTCTTTGAAGTTAATGAAGCTCCAGTGGTCAATCATTTCCACATCAGAAATTCCCATGGGTTCTAACTTGATCATGCCCTCAACATAAACTAGTTTGGCACAACCAGTATGTTCGATTTGTTGTTGTCTGAACAGAGGTGACAGAAATGTAATTTTTTCCAAAAATGTGCAATGCCCAACAAACAATTTTTCCAATCTTGGTAGCTGTAGGAGTGACTTGAGCCTTGTACACGAATTGAGGCGGAGGGCTTGAAGGCTTGAAAGGTCTCTGATACAATCTGGTAGGCTACAAATTGGGTTCTTGCTGAGATTTAAGCTTCGCAACAAGGATAGTTGACTAAAATCCTTGGGAAAAGCATCATTGGATAAATTGCAGTCCACAAGACTTAAGCTTACTAAATATTGTGGAAAAGAAGACCATGTAATTTCTCGAATTTTCCTTGGTCTTGACATCCAGGAACAGTTGTAATGACTTGAGATTTTCAGGAAGTGTAGATGGTAATTGATTTGTAGCAATCCCACCAGCATTAAGAACTTTCAAAGATTCCAACCTGCTCAATTCCACAGGCAGTTCATGAAGATTTGAGCAACCAGATATGTTGAGTGTTTCAAGAGATTTTAGCATACCAATGTTTCTCGGTAGCTTCCTAAGAATTTTGCAATCTCTTAGATTTAAGAGGATAAGTCGATCTAGGTGTCCAATGGATTCATGAACCTCAACCAAACTTAAACAGCCTTTAAGAATCAATCTCTCCAGATTAGGGCTTACAGAGAAGTCAGGAGTTTTGGCAAGGCTGTGGGAATGACTGAAATTAAGGATTTTCAGTGATCCTAGAAACTGCGACAAGAAAAGACGTTAATTCTAGAAGACATATAATCAATTATAATATTAATAACCGTAATAGAACAAGTAGAAGAACAAAAAGATGATGATAATGATGGCTATGATGAGAATAGAACATATGAGTACTGTACCTTGGTTCCCTTCCAAACTTGTTTTAGATTGCTACAACGCATGTCAAGAGCAACCAAGCTCTCCAGAGGAAAATCACTCGGTATATATCTCATAGGGAATCCACGCCAACACAACCATCTTAAATTTTTGGGAAAATATAGATAGCGTCCCGTGCACTGTACATAACTAAGGAGGAGTATTCTTAATTGGTGCATACTGGCAAAAGTATTGGTCTCCAAGCTAACAACACTTGAATTTCTCAATTTAATATCTACTGCTTGCTGGGAGAAAGGGCCAAAATTGCATCGCTTCAGTGAAATGCCGTTGTCTGACAATGGTGTTTTGCCAATACATTCGTTAAGGTAGCCCTTTTTCGGATCGCTGACACTTGAAATGTTCTTAAAAGATTTTTCTTCCTCCAAAATATGCATGTTGAGGACAAGACCCTCAATTGTTTCTCTGCCCTAATAATTGAAAAGAAAAGATAATAAGAAATAAGGTACATGCGTACACAAAAACAAATAATCAATTGCCATCTTATCGTCTTTCTCCTATTTTATTCCATTTATACCGTAGTTTCTGACCTATTTCCCAATGCATAATTTTACTGCTCTCAAGGGTTTCAACTCACACTTTCAATTAAAAGAGGTTTGCAAAAGATGCCCTCAAGAATTTCTACTGTATGCATGCTTGAAAGTACGTTTTCCATTGAAAAGAATGAGTTCAATCATGCTTTCATATTAACAAAAGTAAATTGGAAAATAATAAGAAATTACAGCCGAGAGAGGGAATAAAACAGAAGAAAAAAGTAAAATGGTCAAAAACTCCAAAAAAAATTCATGCAGAGACGCATTCTTGTCAAAAAGAAAAGAAAGCCAAGAAGATGCTACTTACACTTTTTTCTTTCAAGACATACAAGGAATCCTTGTGGTGCCACAGTCTACCGCGTCTTCCAGGCTCCTTGGGTGATTCTTGGCGAATAATTTCTCTTCCCATGTCTTGAAGCAATTGATGCATCATTAATTTATTATCTTCTTTGATTGTTAAGAGACATCTATCAATGAGATTTTGAATCCCAATTGCAGTGTAGAAACCACATTCATCTAATACACTGAACGAAAAATCTGTCTTTCCCAATAAAGAAACAAGCAATATGCAGGAATAAATTCTTATCGTGGTCATCTTGCAAAGTGTCAAGGCTTATCTTGAGTTTGTTCAATATTTGAGAATCAAAAATTGCTTCCAATTTATCTAATGCACTTTCCCATACATCTAATCCTTTTCCAGATAAAGAAGAACCTAAAACTTGAAGAGCTAATGGCATCCCTCCACAACGGTTATTACCCTTTTTGAGTGCTCTATGTAACCTTCAGTGGGATGGTCTTGTCCGAAGGCATGCCAACTAAAGAGCTCAAAAGATTCCCTTCCATTCAATTCTTCAACCTCATGAACTTCACAAACTTCAAGAGTATTCAGCAACTGCTTCTGCCTAGTTGTTATTATGATTTTACTTCCTGGACGAAACCATTCTCTCATTCCAAATACTGCATTTAATTGGTCAACTCAGTCCACATCATCGAGAACAAGAAGAATTCTTTTGCAGCTTATGGCATCTTTAATCTTGGTGGCTCCTTCATCGACATTGCTGATTTTTTCCACTTTCGTCTTTAAAATATTCCGAAGAAGCTGTCTTTGCAACGAACTAGACCATTTGCTTGTTCTGAAATTTCTCTGATACTTGTAAGAAAGCTACTAGCTTCAAATCTTTTAAAGTTCAAATTATATACATATTTGGCAATGGTTGTCTTCCCTATTCCTCCGATTCCACAAATTGAGAGTATGCCAACATCGTTTGATCCATCTTGTAACCACAAATTGATGTATTTTACTCGAGAATGCATCACAACTAGGTAGGGACTAATGCTCAACGCAACGGGATTCAGCTTATCCACAACAACTTGGATGATTTTCTGGATAAACTTTGACTCATGCCTACAAATAATGGCCAAAATGAATAAGAAACAATACACAAATACCATCACTTGAAATTAAATTAAGTCTTCCTTACAAACAATAAAAGGAAAGTGATTTATCATCTTTTAAGTAGTGCGATTATTGTCAACTTAGATTATTAAGCTAGTTTGAGAATACATTGGAGGACAAACAAGGTTCTAAAATCAAAAAAGAAAGAGAAACAAACCCCATAGTCAACTACCATCTAATTCGAACAGATGATACAACAATAAAGGGCATTATTTTTCCCAGTTATAATTATATTGAAACTAGTTCAAAGTTTCAAACATGCACTTAAACAATGGTTGTGGGAAGAGGTGCCCTTCAGATACATTCTTTTTGAATTGTAGTACACATAATTTTTTTTTTTAAAATCTATGTCATTTGAGAACCTTCATGTTTAGATTATAAGCTAATTACCAGAAAAAACTTATACAAGCTCTAGTAACTTATCTTCAAAGATGTACTTAAACTTCTATTTGTTTTACCAATTAATCTTTTAAAAGGTTACAATCTACAATTATTGCCTTCTAGTACTTAAAAAATTCTCTTATTTTATTTATTCCTATTTCTAATTGTAGTTAGATTTTAGATCTAGTATGTGAAAATCTTTTCATAATCAATATGATGACAAGATTCGAATACATGACCTCTTGCTTTGATACCATGTTAACCAACCATTTACTCTAAAAGCTTAAACAATTAAAGAGGGTGTAACTTAAGCATTTATATTTCAACACTTCTCATTCTGTTTTACTACCTTGAATCCAGAAGATGCTAACAATTTGAAATTTATTACGAACTTGTATCTCTAACATGGATCTCACACTGATTACTTGGCTAACATTCAGATGTTCAAATCCCATCTATTTTTACTCAAAAATTTGATGAATTGGACCTCACTGTCCGTTGCTGGTCTCTGCATGACTCACAATTGAGACTTGGTGTGCTATCGAATAGTTGATTGACACAAGCTCTGGACCAAATAAATTATGCAAAAACACTTTCTAAAAGCATAACCAACTCATGTGTAAGAATAGACTTGAGGAACTTACCCATCAGCTTGATTTTTCAAAACCATCCCTCCCAAATCTGCAACTTCTTTAAGTGCATCTCTCCACTGTTTTACCTTGTCCAACCATTCAGTTTTTCTTTGACCGGTTTCTGCCTTGAGTTGCTTTTCATACCCTGCTAATGCGTTGGCAATAAATTCAGTTTGCTTCCTAACTTGCGTTGGATCCACATCATAGAAGATAGGTAGAACTACATGGCTGGAGGTTCTCTTGCATTCAAGGATCATCAGAAGTTCATTGAGGCACCATGTGGAACAAGGGTAGCCCTTCGATAAGACAATTATTGAACTCCTAGACTGTTGGATTGCTTTCTTCAATTCCAGCTTTATGTTTTCTCCTCTCTCTATCCCATAATCATCCTTGAATGTGCGAAATCCAGCATTGACCAGAGCTGTATAGAGATGGTCAGTAAACGTCTTGCGGGTGTCTTTCCCTCTAAAACTCAAGAACACTTGATAAGAATATCGAGTGTTGGCAGATGAGGCTTCTCGGGTTTGCACAAAATCCATTTAACAAAGCTCCAAGAGGCAAGACCCAGAAAGTGCTTGCAATGTTTCAAGTTTTAAGGTGCTATAAATACAGGCATTGGTATGAAATGTGAATGTACACAGTTCTATATGTAATATGGATTAATAAAATAAAAGTCAATGAAACCTATTAAAAAAACACAAAATTGGGTGATCATGCAAAACATGCTTCCATGTGTCTTAAACAAATACACCAAACATAGTTGTGACTGGATGACAAATTTTATTGTTGCACGAAGGACATTTTGCACCCTACCCAATTTAAAAATCTCACTGTGCCCCATTTGTAAAAAAACTATATCGCGCCCTCAATTTTTGGAAATTGTTCTATTTGCACATTCTGGTCTCCTGCCATTAAGGATTTTGACAGAAAAATGCCATGTGACATATAATATGATTATTTTTTGGGAGTCTATATGTAAATTCCAATATTAACCACACTGAATGTGCCTATTCTGGTTACAGATAATTCTAACCCAGATTAATATCTCTATTATCATTAAAAACAATCCTAACCCACCTTGATAAACTCTTTCTGATTAAAATAATACTATCCAATCAAGCTCTCTATCCATTACAGTCAAAGGAAATGAAAAAGACTGACCTTAATGATAGGAATTTGTCCACCAATAAGGGCAGCATACACCAGATATTCAAAATGACTGTGACACCGTAAGTATCATCATCACGTAATAACACTGTCTAATAAATGGATACTACACAGTTTAATAACCACTTCCACCGTATAACATAAAAACTCCCGAGTATCTCATTTTTATACACCGTCCATTTATCCATTTGATGATTTCTTATTAGAAGTAACACCACGTCACCACCAGCACGTAGTGTCTGTCGAGGAAACCCTACCCTGGATGATGTCGGCATCGAACTCCTTGATAGTCTCCACACAATCAATCCTTTCAACGGAAAGCATTTCCAGGTGTAGCCTTCCGTAACTCCTCAAGAGAACCAGCCAACCAACGTCACCGAAAAACACAACCGGAATGGCAGATTCAACGGTATTGAGCACCGAATCAAGGCCTGCCTTATTTGGGTATTTTGCGAGTTGGAAGGCGTGTTTGGGTCCCCACTATCAAGACCCCTTTTTTGGGAATTTGAGAGATAGATTTGCAAATTTAACTGTGTAATGTTGTGATGATGATGAAGGCGTCCATGGCCGTGGGTGTTTCTTCAATGGCGGTTCTGTGTGTTTGTTCGTCCATGATTCTTGTGTGTGAGTGAGTATGAGAGAGAAGAGAGAGAAGAGAGAATCGAAGACTTGAGGTAAGTGGGGTTAGCGGTGAAAGCGTAATTGAGTAAATATCGGGTACAACGGTTGTACCAGCACTGTGCTGACATCGCATAACCATCCAAGAAAAGAATAAAAAACATAAAATAAGGCCCACTTTCTAGTTATTATATATGACATATAATTGAGTAGTTATGCGTTTGAGTGAATATCTTTGACTGATTTGTCTATATATTAATGGACTGATATTGCAAAACTAATATAACGGTTATTATCAATATTTGTTATTCGAAGAGACAAAAATCTTATTTTGTGATAATCTTCCTAAAGTACCCTCCCTTACATGAAGGATGAGGTATAATCTCACCTTAACTTAACTTAATAAATCTTAATTTCATTTATTTATAGTTAGATTAATGTTATTTTAACTTATAAATTTGATCTTAGTTTCTGATATGATTCATTATGAATTTTAAAAGACTATGAATACCATTAAACAAGAGAACTTATTCTTCATTCTATAATTTTAATAAAATTATATCATCAAGTGACCAAATTTGTTGATGTTGCACTCTTAAAGTAGAGAAACTGCCAAGCATTAAGAATTACGTGGAGTTAGGAATATGAATAAAAAGAAATGAGAACCACTAAAATGAAAGAATTAATTTATATTTATTGGAGTAAAATTATTGTAAAAATCGGGTAAATTTGAACTTTTTATAAAAAAGGGTAAAACGGTAATTTTGTCATTACAGTGCGGGTTGAAAAATCGTATTTTTCTAGAGCTCGGATAATGAAAGAAACCTCATTGTTAGATTTGTCTAGTGAAATCAGGCTGTCTAGTCAATTTTCATCAGATTTCAAGACAGTCAATTTTTTCACGTTTTACGAGGCGACTTGGTGTCGGGTGACCTCATGAACGACCCTGAAAATAAAATTAAAAAATTTTATTATAATTTCAAGCTTGTCGAAATAATAAATATTTTAACCTTAAATCGGGATAAAATTTAATCGTTTCGGAGCAAAAACGAACTCAGGACTAGGAAACGCATGGTGCGACGTGAACTAAGCATTAAAGGGTATAAATATGGGACAAAAATCTGATTTTTCTCCACACATCTCTACTGGGTTTTTAATGTTGGAAGAGAAGAGAATGAAGAGAGGGAAAAACAGAGAAAACTCCACTTTCTTTCTACGATCTACGAAGTTCTGCCGGTCAGAATCTTTTGGTCCAAGTATTAAATTCATCTACGCGATGAGGGTTATGCAATCATACCAAAAAGGATGGATTTTATCAAAAATTCAAAAAATGAAATTTTAAAAAACTGAAGATTTACGCTTAGGTTGAAGGCTTTTCTACTATTGTTTTATACTTAAAGAGATATAATTTTCATCCTAACTAGGTTTATTTACAACCTAGGTTTGTGATATGGAATGAATAGGTTGTTAGATTTTTAATACTTGCCTATTGTTGTTAAATTGATGAAATGAGTATTAAAAATGGTTAAATTCAATTCTAGTATGAATTGGTAATTAGAAATTGCTAACTTGTGATTTCTTAGAAGTTTTGATATATAGACATTCTATGTGTTTACATTATGCATTTGGAGATTTCAATGTATGAATTGCTTGATTATGTGATAACATGCTTGAGAATTGTAGTTAAATTAAATGTTGATATATGTTTGTTGATATATTGACATTGTGATGAAATTTAATAATTATATGCTTATGATATAATTAGCCATGAAATATGTTGATATGAAGTTGAATTGGTCCATATGGTATTCATAGCATTTTGGACATGATATTGGATTGTAATTGTGCATTACATTGCATATGCACAAAGACATCACAAAATGTGGGTGTGTGTGCATGACTGTCATTAAACACTGCACTTGGTCGATGATGGGTGGGATAAAATGTCTGGGTGCAAGGCCCGGTGATTGGATACGCACTCCATTGGTGTAGAGTCTATAAAGTGTGTCGGTGTATGTGGAACTGTTGGTTGAAATCCATGAATTCCATGCCATTTGGGTGCCCGTTGATGTAAGTCCATAAATATCCACCCTAAGAAAGATCTGGAGATTTTAAAATGTTCATAAGATGTGTAACATCTATGGTGGGGGCTTGGAATGCCCGATTTTAAAAAATGACATTGCATGTGTTATGCAAGCCGGTAAGGGCTCAGGTTGAGGTGCACGAGTGAGCCTCATCTCATTTCATGGCATGTCATAATGATTTCCAACATTGAATTGTATATTCTTGATTAGAACTGTTGTTGCTTGTTGAATGTTGTATGTAAACATTTCATATACATCTAGGTTGGGGAGTAGCCTCTTTAATAGATATTCTATTGAGCGTGACTCACTATTTATGGGAAAACATTTTAGGTGTAGGTTATACACCGATAGATGACTCGTATTTGGGACCATAAGGATGAAGAAAAATCGACTTGTGGCTTTTAATTCATATTTTGTAAAAATATTGTGAAAAACTTAGTTTTGACATATAATTATATGGAAATAGTTGTAATGGAACTCATATAAACTGTTTTGAATGTAAATGCCATGTTGTATGAGTTTGGGTTGGTGTTGTACATGGTTGGAATGGATTTGAAAATCGAAAAAGGGTGAAAAAGGGAAAAACTTGGGATGCCTATTGTTGGCGTTCGAACGTCAATTCACGTTCGAACGTGAGAAGCTTATAGTACTTTTGTGTTTCTGCAAAGAACTAAAGTACTTGGAGAAACTTTTGTTTGAACGCCACTTTCTCATTCGAACGTAACCTCCACGTTCGAATGCCACCTTCACATTCGAACGTGAGGAGCTTAACTAAAAATTTTAAATGCTTTTACTATACTTTTGGGCTTTGGGTCATTTTATTTAAATAGACCTTAAATGAGTATGAATTGATGTATATTGGACTTCAGATGAGTCATGTAATCGAAGTGTAGACAGGTTATGCGTTTGGGAGTGCCCGGTACAAGGGAGATTCTGCCCAAACTTTGTGTTTTGTGATCCTAATTAAGGGGATGTTATTGATGTGATGTCAAGTTATACGACAATCATAAACACTTCTGCAGGTTGATGGATGATCAACGGTTGATAAAGGACCCCCAGTTTTAGGTGTGTCACAGCTTGGTATCAGAACTTAGGTTTACGATTTACCTAAGGATTGCGGGGCATGAGTTTAGATCATTGCATCCATTGTACATTACATGTTATGTGCTTTAAATGCTACATGTTATGTGTTATATGTTATGTGAACAATACGCATGGTGAAATGTATATGGAGAAAAGACACTAGAGTTAGAGAACATAACCTTGGGGTCGGAAAAAGAATGAACGGGATAGTTCAGGGTGTAGGTGTCTACTAGTAGGTGGCTTATGCTCTACTAATGAGACAAGGAAATAAATCTCAAAGTTTGAACTTAATCCCTATCTTGTGATACTAAATTAGTATTCTATTGCTATTTGACATGTGTGTAGATAACAAATAGAGGAAGAAGACGTGACCGAGACGGTGGGCAGAACAACAACCAACTACCACCGGCCTTTGACCAACAAGCCTTCATGGAGGCTATTGGTACTATGGCGGCTACCTTTGCACAAACTAGCGCCAATGTGGGCTAAAGAGGCTCAAGTAACTACCAAAAGTTCAAGGCACACAAGCCTCCAACTTTTAAGGGAAGGGCGGACCCGATGATGGTTGACCATTGGTTCTAGCAAGTGGAGAAGATCCTAGAGGCTATGGAGATCACCTCTGATGCCACTAAGATAAGATTAGCTGCATTCCAGCTAGAAGGAGAAACTCATATGTGGTGGTATTAGGCAAGGGACTCGAAGAACTTAAAGACGATGACATGGGGAGAGTTCTAAGAGCTCTTTATGAGCAAGTACTTCCCATTGGCTGTTCGATATATGAAAACCCATGAATTCTTGAATTTGAAATAAAGGACCATGACGGTGATGGAGTACGAAACTAAGTTCACTGAGTTAGCTTGTTTCACCAATGATTATGTGGCCACATACATGACCAAAGTAAGGAGGTTCAAGGATGGTTTGAAATTATCCATTCGGAAAAAGATTGTGGGGTATCGCCTACAAGATTTGGACTTGATGATTGAGACAACCATGACCATTGAGAGAAAGGTAGATGACGTACAGAACATCTGTGATGCAGGTGCTAAGGACAAGAAGAGGGAGGATCAATCCTTTTCTTTGAGTTCGAGAAAAAAACAAATGACTTCTGCTCCACAAGGACATTTAGGACATGGTCGCAACTATCATGACCAAAGCTAAAGTCAATCCAACCAAGGCGGGAAAGCTTCAGCACCACCCACCAGGTAGGTCAGATGACTTGCTACTTATGCCACCAATCAGATCACATGAAGTGGGATTGTTTTTAAAAGTAGGGATCCCAGAGCTATGAGGCATCTCAGTCCCAATCATTGGTGGGGCATGCATAGATTCATTTCATTCCACCCTACCCCACTAAGGGCCAGAGAAGCCAATTTTTGTTCCAGGGTACTGCACAGACTCCTACTATTTCATGTGCAGGGACTTTGCAATCAGATTAAATGGCCCAGGGCATGGGTCGGGGCTAAGGACATGGTTCACAGGCCAGGACTTCAGGGACCTAGGGGCATGTCTACGCCATCACACCTTAGACTGAGCCAGTGGATCAGTTGGTTATTCAGGGTATATTTCTATTCTTTTGCTTATGGGCCAAGGTATTATTTGACTTTGATGCATCTCATTCATTTATTTCTGCATCATGTGTGCGAGATTTGGGCTCAGAGGTTGAGACCTTGGAAGAGCCATTGCATGTGAGTTCTCCCATAGGTGCTAGGGTATGTATTGATTAGATTTATCGGGTTGTGAGTTAGAGATTTTGAGGATTTTACTCATCATGGACCTTCAGGTCATGGACATGTCGGAGCTTGATGTCATCCTTGGGATGAATTGGTTGACGGCACACTGAATTATCATCGATTATGATCGGAAGATGGTCACTGCCTACACACCAGAAGGTGTTTGTTTTAAATTTAAGGAGGAGAAACATGATGTTTTATCCTAAGTAATATATGATTCCCGTTGGCACGGGTAGTTGATAGGCTGACTTGCGAGCCTTACCTTGGAGGACGAGGCGAGACAAGAGTTGAGTCTACCTCGGATGGTTTGTGAGTATGATGATATTTTTTCGGATGAACTACTAGAATTACCTCCACATAGGGATATAAACTTCACTGTTGAGTTACACACCGGTATATCGCTCATTTCTATGACTCCATATAGAATGACACCTACAAAGTTGCAAGAACTCAAGATCCAATTGTAAGAATTGATAGACAAAGGCTTCATTTGACGGAATACTGTAATAAAAGAGTCCAAAATAACTTAAAAGTCAAATAGGTATAAGAAATAAAAATGAGATGAAAGTAATATATGAGTATTATTGACTTTATAATAACAATTAAAGATAAAATAGAAAATTAAAAATTTTTCACAGATACTAATATTTATAAATAGTATAAATATTTATATTTATATTACTTTAAAATACTAATTTCTTAAATTTTTTTTTACTTTTACCCTCAAAAAAACAAATATGTCATTCTTATATCATTCCAAATTAATGCCTTCCTAAACCCACATGGCCGCTACTTGTTTATTTTTTAGCAAAATAAAGAGTGAATTACACTTTATTCCCTAAAATTACATAAATTATTATTTTTATTTTACTTTACACTCTCAATTATAAAATTTTTTACATTCTAAAATATTTAATTTTATTTCATATCCCTTCAATACATAACAACTGTCAATTTTTTAAAGTAATAATTATCTTTATTGAGTTTTCTTTTATGTCAATTTTTAGAACCACATTATTTTACCTTTTTTACAACCAAATAGTTTCTAGAAAGAAAAAAGAAGGTCGGTAACATTTGAAGATCAAGAAGAATAAAGTCATAAATATGCATTTTATTTGATTTTTGACATGCACATGTTAAAAATATAGTTGCTTATTGACAATACAGACCACTCACATATGTATTTATTGTTAAAAAATTGACAACATTATCTATTTGAGTAATATGAAATAAAATTGATACTTTAAGGTATAATATAAAATTTTTTATAGTAAAATAAAGATAATTATTCAATGGGTAAAATGTAATTTACCCCAAAATAAATGCCACTTTATACCTAATTCATTACCGCTTCACCACCGCTTCTAAGTTCTGCCTCCCAAGTATCCAGCCGGTACTCTCTCTCTCTCTCTCTCTCTCTCTCGTGTAGTTCCCATCTCCCTCTGTCTCTCTTTATTATTTTCTGGCGGCGGTTTAAGGGCTTCTTCAATTGTAGGATTTAGTTAACGATCAAAATGTCCTGCTCTCTTTGCCATTACAGAAATTTGTTTACAACCCCTACCCTTTTTCTTTTAATGCGCTATTTGTGGCTCTACACATTCCAGCAATTACCAAATTGAAATGAATGCACCAGTTAACGATCGAAATGCCAATAGTTTCTCTTCTAAAAATTCCTCCCAGTTCATACTTAGCATCATCTGCCAATTGACACACTTTCTGCCCTTCTGTATCAGCCCCCCCCCCCCCCCCCCCCCCCCAGCTTTTGAGTGTTGGCACTACGTAATCGTCGGTGTATGCAGGTAATGCATTTCAGTATTTCAGGGATGATTTTTGGTTCTTGTATGTAATGGGTGTTGTTGGATTTATTATATTTGTATTCAGGTTTTTCATAATAGTTGGTCATTAGCGAGTGGTAAAAAAATCAACTGAAAACATATAAGATCGAAAAATCTTCACGCACCCTCGATAGAGTGAATTCTTGGAATATTTATCATAGTAGCTGATAGTATCATAAAATTATGTTTCTTCAAATTACAGTTTTGTATATTAAAAACTGTCATGGAGTTGGAATTTTTGGGTGGTATCGTATGCAACTGACAGAAATTCAAAAAAAAAAAATAGCATTTTGTTTTCGGTACCATCATTTTTTTCTTAGTATGTTCTATTGACTCTTTGATGTAAAGGGCACATATCTGTAAGATTTTGATATATGATGATATCATAATTGAGCAGGAGTCTGTGGCTATGTTTTGGAGTGTGATTCGAAGGAATAAATTTATCAAAACCAAATGATTATAACATTGGATGTATATTTCTCACCCTTATTTGTTTGATAATTGTTTTCTCTCATTATACCCAAGCAAATGATGCATCACCTCATTGATACGGGGACATTGTAGGTTCGCAATTCATCTCAAACTTGGCGTACATCATCTGTGCCACCCTGCATTCCCACCACAGCACCAGAGATTATCCACTCAGGAAGCTCATGTGGTCTCCCAATAGTTTCTGTGAAGTGTTCATTGAGCTTAGAAGGTCAGTCCCTGATTACAAGAAAACTCTTTGTTTTGTGTATTACTAATAATTTGTGAATAACTAAACAATATAGGCTAAGAAATTGCTGAATTACCATTACTGATAGTAGAATTATGTAACAAGTTTTTCTGGTAATATACGTTTATGAATCTTGGATCAAGTATTCACAAAATTCTACTATTGGTGCTCACAGAAATAATTTTTGGAGTTGCACTGTAATTTATAATCTCAATTCATAACAGTGACTGCTAGAGTGACGATGCAATGATGATCAACCGTTACCTGTATTTGAACTCTTTCATGTTTTGTTAGATCAAAAACTGAGTAGTTGTACCCTTCAATGTAGAGCGACCTCATCTTCGAAGTGATATATAAAGGTGAGGGAGCATATGTTGTGCTCCAGTCACTTTCAGCCCTGCATTAGAACGGAAATTATGCTTAGTCGTGGTTGATTAAAAATTTAGTCATGGAAGAGCTTGCATGTAGCGTACCTGCAGCTAACCAAATTAGCTACAAATGTATTTTGTTGATCCCTCTCCCAATTTGTTGTTCTTGAACAAAAATAGGCACTTTCTTTCCTTTAAAACCCATGTGAGAGAACTGCCCTCCAAAACCTTAGAATCTGTCATTCTTTTCACTTGAATGCGTGAGACAAATCCAATTGAAATTTCTAAATTCTACGGGCTTCATTACAACATTTTCCTCCTCTTCTGATGAAACTCTGGCAAACTTTTTTGCCTTGGAAATAACCCAAACCACCCAACTCTACCCCTACGGGTTTGACCCAACTTCTAAGCAAAACCATTCTAAGTTGTTGGAGAAACACACTGGCAAAATTTGAAATTGAGTTTCCTAGTTTTTGGAGACCTTATTTCTCATAATTCTGCTTACTTTGCTAACTCAACAATCAATCGTAGAATCAACAAATAAAATGAGCATTTAACACAAATTCAGTCATGAAATCATACAAAACTCAACGATTCAATCTTTCAAATCACTTGTGGCTTTGTACTTGGTTCGTCTTGGCCACATTCTAGGCGCTACTTGGCACAACCCATTCAAACACACGCCTCTTAGGGCCACAATCACATCTCAAAACTATATATATGTCCCTGAGTATGCCTGACATATGTGCCAAAAAGTCTCAAGCATTCCTCCGATAAAATATTTTTGAACAACAAAAACAAAGACACAACAAACGAATGCCCAAACGAACGTCAAAATTCAACGGATAAACAATGGATTAGATTGCACCGACAATAGCAATAAAATGGCTCTTTGCAACGAGATTTACGAACAGAAGCATATTATGAGATAAACCACCTGCCTAATTTTCATTGAAACCATTGGATGCGAAGATTTCAATGCCTTGAACAATCCCATAAAACTTCTCTCAATCAGTTATGATCCAACCATTTCATTTGATTTCGAAGGTCATAATCCCAAAAATATTTTTAATTCTATTAACCAAACAAATCTAATACAAACACCATAGATTTTACGAGCAAAGACTTTTAGCACCAGGGCTGGCCCTACCACAAGGCTAATAAAGGCTGAGTTTTAGGCCCCATGTTTAAAGAAAGTGCTAAAATTTTTAGATGTATAATTTTTTCAAATTAAAAAAAAAAAGTTAGATCCACAAGATTTTAGGCTCCCCAAAAAAACTTGTGAAAATCTAAAAGAAAAATTGTGAGAATGTACCTTTTAAACTACTTAATTGTGAGAAAATACATTGATCTAAATCTTTTGTACATAAGTACTCTTTATTAGAAATATATTGTATCTAGATCACATTGACAATTTATTAAATTTGTCTCTTACTAAAATACCCTTTTTCATAATTCTTAGACTGTTTAGTTTGACAATCCATTTTTTGTAGGATTTGTTTTATTATATTAATAGTTTCCTACTTTAATAGATTAGCTCATTTGAATTTTAAACGTAAAACATAATATTATATTTCAACAGTTGATGTAAATATTCTGCTTTTGATTTTCTTCTTCTATGTCAACGGTTGATGTTCTTCTTCAACGAAAAATAGGTCAATGTCTACTTTGTTTTATCTACATCAACGTCTGCTTTGTTTGTTCTACGTCAACATCTGGTGTTGATTGTCTTCTTGAACATATATCATTTACTTCAATTTAAGGTCTAGGTATATATGTTTTGTGGTTAATGTAACGAGTAGCATTTTTTCAAAATTAGTAGTGTATAACGTCAAGATCCTTCTTTTGAAATTGTTCCGTGTAATGTCATTGTGACCATCTACATCTTCCCATGAGCATACTCTTCTGACCATACTTCAGTGTATAATCAACTTGTTTTTTACTGTCACCTTGTGATGTCAGAGTATGTCAAGCATTGCATTTAGCCTAGTATATGAATCAACAAATATAGTTACACATTTATCTGTCACAATGAAATAAATACAGTATTGTCCATTGCGTTGTTAGACTACGATGTAACATTGTTATTCCTTAAAAGGACTATGTGTTGCTACATAGACGAAAATTTTTTTGGTCTTTACTATTTTCTTTTGTTTTGTGTTTGTGATTTGATTGAAATCTCATGGATTTTATGACATTTTTTTTGTGGCAAATTTTGTTTAAATTTCAAAACCCATGTTATTAGTGATTTATTGGTTGCTAGAGTAATGGGATTGGTGCGTGACTTTCAGTTGTTTCCAAATGGGATTAATTGTCCATGTTTTGTCGATTTAATGGGATTAGCTGCCTATATTTTTAATGATATATTAGTTGCTTGTTAGTGTTACTTTGTGAGTATTTTTGTCATTTACAAAAATAAGGGGTTGATGTATAGATTTTTTTTAGGTAATTTGGAAGTCGGTACAAAAAATTTAGACTTATTTGAGCTAAATTACATTAACAAAACTTATTTGGTCCTAAGTGCATTTTTTTGAAGAAAGTCTAAGAGGCCATTTATTACTCTATTAATCTCTCTCTTTCCTTCTCTCTCCATTACTTTCTTCCCTATTTTCTCTCTATATATTTTTTTCTCTCTTTCTCACATTGATAGTTTTTTTTAAATATGTAAAATTTTGATTTAATTTTTTCATCTCTCTCATCTATTTTTTCTGTCTCACTCACTCTCCCCTTATT